>CM019169.2:49809681-50165997 GCA_009739505.2 Apolygus lucorum
ATTCTCATTTAGGTTCATTTTCATTGAAATTTGGTATATCTTTTAATAATAATAAGTAGAAACTTACCGTCGTTATCATCATTATGGTGGTGGTCTGAAATGAAGAACGAAAAAGAGTATTAAAATGTATATCAATTTACTAAGTAATAACATACAAGACACAGGAAAGTTCGACATTTTACTCCATGAATCTCTGATGTAGTAGTTGGAAATTATTTACAAATTATTGAACAAATAATAGGTTCTTAATCAGTTAATTATCAGTTAATCAATTATTGATTCGTAATCACTTTTTTAAGACTATATTATGATTATTTCTACTTTGGCAAAATTAGAAATGATTACCTATAATAACATGCAAATGTTACTTATGTCAAGGTAAGATCATGAATCCACACAGCTCTAAATTGTTAAAGAATGTAGTTCAAGTCGAATGTGCATTTATCATGCATTGAATAAAAAATATTCAACAAATTGTTGCACGATGTGTGGTAAATTGTATTTGTTACCTGGATTAATTGAGAAGTGTAGTGGTGGAAGCCCTGAAATTGGGTAATTGGTGTTATGAAATGCATAGTGTAGTGTAGTGATCTTATGTATTGTGATGTATGTATCGTTGTGGTTAACTGACTATCCGCAACTTCTATTTATTTGTAGAATATCATATTCAGGCCATTGAGGCTGTATTGATGTTCAGTGTATTGTGATGTTGTTTTCCATACCCGACATGTCAAAGAAGTGCTTCATTGTTCCTGTAAAATATCACAATTAAACTAATTTTGCTATTTTTATTTGGTGATCAATAATTATAATCATCGTTTCGATCATACGTTTACTATTAAAAGGAAGCTCAGTAAAAGAGATAGACTTTCTGTTTGATCTTGTTCCAATACTGTTGAATTCTAGATTATTCGTGTAGCATCATTGTAACAAGTAGTGACTAACAATCAACTGAGGATGCAACGTTAAATTTAAATGTAATTGAATCGTATACCGTCTGGAGTGTTAATGGGTTCGTAGGACGGAAGTTTGTGTAGAGGTCTTAAGAAGTTGTACTCTTGAGACGTACTAGGTATTCTATTGCTTTCATCTGTAAAATAAGTTTACCGAAATACGAAATAGTATCATCATTATATAGTTGATAATATTACAATTTCCTGATAATTCATATAATAAAAATTATATTATGTGAGTGTCCATTCACTCACATAACTTTGTTTTAAAAGTTTGGTGTTAGCACCAATTAAAACAAATGGAAAAAGTAAGTATTGAGTAGGTAATATCTTATAATTAACTGTGATCATGATGCCACTATAAGTTAATGTAATAATCTTATACCATCAGGAGAATAAAAGTGTGTCCGATGTTTGTGGTGAAGTCTTACAGGGTATCCTTGTAACTTGGGTATTCTAATAACTTCATCTGTGAAAACAGGTTCATGTATCGGTATATAAAAATCAATCTATACATACAATTTAGCGGTAACTTCATTGAGTGTGCTTTCTCTAAAAGTAATTTTTTAAATGAATAATTGTGGTGAATATTTACTTGACAAAAAAAATATGATATGAATATTGGATTATTGATTATATTTACGAATAATATGTTTTGAAATCACGTACTGTTGACCCCAGTCTGAGTGAAGTGAGGTGTTGGTAGACCTGCGTGAAGTGTTAAGTAGGTGATTTAGAACGCAATTTCATATTGTTCAAGTATTTCAATAATGGAAAGATGATATAGTGCAAAAAGAATGTTTGTGTTCAATTTAGGGCTTTCGGTGAAAGTGAAGTTGTTCAACAAATAATTTGCGAATTGATTGGTCAGTCTTCTTTGATGAAGCTGAAACTGCGTGAACTTGTCATTAAATGTGAGTGATAGTGTGCGTGGTGAAATATTTAATGAGTTATTTGTGTCGTACCAGAAAAGTCAAAGTACTTGATGTTTCTCCTATCATCTGTAACAGGAAAATTGTTCATTCATCGGTTGAAAATGTTATTGTAATGACCATAACGTTAGGTCATTCTGATTAGTACTCACTGGTACTCTGTTGTGTGTCGATTTTAAAATGTCATTAAATTGTGTAAATTAGTGATTGGTTGAGCCTAATTACTGTTTTCCCCGAGAAAACTTGAGCAGAAACATTTTATTGTTTAACATTTATATTAACTAAAATAAAAATTATTATAAAATTTATATTATATTAATTTTTTTGTAATATGTTAGATGATGGCTATTGGGTACCTATGTATTTTGTAATATGTTTTTTGTAATATGTTAGATGATATGAATATTGGATTATTGATTATATTTACGAATAATAATGTTAATAATAAGTAATAAATAATAATGTTTTGAAATCACGTACTGTTGACCCCAGTCTGAGTGAAGTGAGGTGTTGGTAGACCTGTGTGAAGTGTTAAGTAGGTGATTTAGAACGCAATTTCATTTTGTTCAAGTATTTCAATAATGGAAAAATGATATAGTGCAAAAAGAATGTTTGTGTTCAATTTAAGGCTTTCGGTGAGAGTGAAGTAGTTCAACAAATAATTTGGGTACGTAGGAACATAATGCTAGGAATAGATTGGTCAGTCTTCTTTGATGAAGCTGAAACTGTGTGAACTTGTCTACAAATGTGAGTGATAGTGTGCGTGGTAAAATATTTAATGAGTTATTTGTGTCGTACCAGAAAAGTCAAAGTACTTGATGTTTCTCCTATCATCTGTAACAGGAAAATTGTTCATTCATTGGTTGAAAATGTTATTGTAATGACCATAACCTTAGGTCATTCTAATTAGTACTCACTGGTACTCTGTGGTGTGTAGATTTGAAAATGTCATAAAATTGTGTAAATTAGTGATTGGTTGAGCCAAATTACTGTTTTCCCCGAGAAAACTTGAGCAGGAACATTTTATTGTTTAACATTTATATTAACTAAAATAAAAATTATTATAAAATTTATATTATATTAATTTTTTGTTATATGTTAGATGATGGCTTGTAAAATTGACTTATTCTGATAACATTCATATGGTTAGATTTCAAAAGAATGTTCTTCCAAGCTTAGATACACGGTTAAAAGTATGGGGCGACACTAGTGCCATCTCTCATCTCAGAATCATACTAGACCCCCTCCCCTTTAGCTCAAGCTTGTACGATATTCATGTCTCTTTGAGGGAGGAGTAGCTTCTGTTGCCGTTTGGTTTAGTTTACGCTTACTATCCTCCTTGCCAGGATTCATTTGGTGTCTTGTACGTCTTCATACAAATAAACATGATTTCACCCGAGTTTTGCACTCAAACAGGATTTTGGAAAAACTACTCGTAATTTGGTATTTATCTATGACTTTCAGACTAGATTGGAAGTGGAAGTGGTGGTAGATTGGTTTGGTTGGGTGGTTTCGTGTGGGAGTTGCAGTGTAAGTTGCTTCCAGCTCTATTTCATTCACGAATCTTGAACATAAATTAAAGTTTTCATTTCTTGTTGTATAGCTGTGTGTCTTGTGTTTTAGATTTTAAGTTGTGATTGATGCAATGAACATGAATTACTGGGTTTTGGGGATCATAAGTTTAATTCAGCGATTTGTAGAACTATTGCGTGGACTCATTTTATCTTACCTTGACTTCTCCTTTGCGGCAATTCAAGAACCGCTGAAAACTTGAATCATGAATATCTTCCTGCATGGCTGTAGACAATTTGGTTGAGTAGGAACCCGGTCTAGGTATCATACAGGCTTTGATTTTACATTTCAAGACGAAAGTAGGTTCACAAAACGTGAATTATCGTGACAGTAAGACGATCAGCGTCAAAGTTTCGCAATTGGTCGAAGTCTGGCGAGTTGCATGGGAGGTTTAGTAAGTATTTTTATTAACAAGTATTGATTGCAACATTAATGCTCATTACTTCATATTGATTATTTGTTTAAATTTTATTGTGTTTTTTACTTACGAACAGGGGAGCCCTTGTCTGTGGAACAAACACATAACATAAGATATATTTTACCGAATAAAATTTCATGTATTTCATATATTTATTAATAGGATTTAGGAGAAAAATTGAGTAAACATTAAAGAAACGCTTGGGTGAGAAAAAAATTCCGGGTTTCTACACTAAAAAAAAATTACGGTCGGTAGACCTACGGTACTCCAGCCAGATCATTTAATACCTAATAATTAATTTTACGCCATTTTTTTCACCAAACATTTTCTCAAATGTTTATTTTGCGATAAAAGATCACATGGCGTAGTAACGCTTTCTTGAGACGTGACGTGACGATCGGTCGCGAAGGTGCGATAATTTTCACGTTACGTAATGGTCAGAAGTAATGGTCGAAAAAACAATGCAAACCTCCTGTTAATCATTATTAAATGATGAAAACAGTGAGAAGTGGATTCTTTACTCAATTTTTCTTAATTGTTAGTTTGAAAATTGCTAAGAGAAATACGTAACAATTTGTAAGAGTAAAGCAATTTTACCGCAAGTGTAGCCTTAAATTATCCCCTAGTTTCAATATTTGCTGAGTATTTATTCATTTTGATTGATATGATCGAATCGACTAACAGTTACGATAAAATAATTTATGAAACATAATTATGAAGGTTTACTTACTTGCTAAACCTACGTCTGAACCTGAAATATAATTATACAAGAACATGAGAATACAATAATTTATTATAACATGCCCTACCTTACGTAATTAATTGCTACATATTTGTTTGCTCGTAAGAGATTACTTATTACCGAAATGGCAAATTGATCAGTGTACTCCATAGAGGAGAGTGGGAAAGGTACATCGTGCCAAATACGCCACTAACAAATAGTCCAATCCGTATTTCTTCGGAAAAAATTTTCTTAAATTTTGGAAACATTCCAACAGTTCAATTTTTTTCAAAAATTGATAAAAAGTTACTCTTGTATGACAGAACATTAATTTAGATAGATTGCTCGATATTAAAATCATCGTGATAATATTCGGTAATTCGATCACTGATCGAATTCAATTCTGAAGTAGGCAAGTGAGCAGATTTATCATTTTAATCACTCCTTGATTGCTAATATCGAAAAATTAAGCAATGACGTCAAGGATTAGCGTGTTGTACGATCCGTTCTGACACTTGATACTGTAACGCCCATAAAAATTGCAGTTCGAGTTAAACGTAATGATAAAAAAACCTGAAAAGTTAGGGCAGTTGAGCAATGAACAACATTAATCTTTTGAAATGTTTCGACCACATTTTACTGCTTGGTTTAATGGTCTTGAATCGAATGATCGACCAAACAATAAAAACTTGGTGTCAGGGGTTGGAGCTCAGTCATTGCTAAAAATAGCGATGCTCTAAATAATCCAAATTGCTATCTCCAACTAGTACATATGTATTTTCTAGTATTATCGAAGGAAAAGGTGTAATTATGACGAGCAAAAAATAATAACTCATTTCTTGCGTTACATTGTTTCTTTGGGTTAAAATTCGATCTACCTTATAGTCAGCCAGCGCGTTTGATTTCAAAAACAATCAATTTTTGAATGTTTGTTTTGATGAATGGGAGGCTACCCATCAATCTTCGAAAAGAAGAATCGGATGATATTGAACCGGGAAAGCTGGGGCCTGTTGTTTTTCATTGATTGGTGACACATCAGAGAGATAATGAACCAGTTTTTTTTCTTTTTTTTAATGTGAACGAGGTTTGAACCTAGTTTCGTATTATATTTTCCGCTCATTCTGGAGCGCTGAAATTCGATACACCCCCTTCTCATACCGAAGAACCTCAGGTTGTGAGGAAGTTAAGTCAGCTGGGTGAGCAAACGAAGGACTGAAACTCCGATTCAAATCTTCCACTCGAATCACCATAAATAAGAGATAACCCTCAAAGAACACTCACTTTCAAGGAATGGGGAATTTGCTTCAATTTCAGATTCTGGAGGATTCATCAAATCCTATAACAGAGCCCTAGAACACTTGTCTCCGGTACTCCATGCCCTAGAATAACGTTTAACTCCAGGAATACCCAATGGAAAAAAATTGCCGTAGGAGAAAATGCCTAAACAACTGAAGCCTCTGTCCAAAAACACCGCGAAGATCGAAGAAAACTGATTACATCACTCCCCAGTGTTCCTCATTCAAAACTGTGCTCTGGCGAAGCTTAAAAGGAGTTTCAGCAAATAGTGTCAGGGAATGTCAACAGGTAGAGTCGTAGGCGCCCTCGTGACCACATGAAACGATCCCCTCAAATAAATGTGATTAAAATATCAAAATAACTAATATAGAAACTAAATAAGAGAAGTTGAAGACTAATAATGCTTGACAAACTAATAGGCAGAATCGTATTGTAGAAAAGATATGGGGTCTGGGTTCATTCTACCAGTTCGCAGCGCACTCGTGTGTTCAATCACGTAAGTGTACGCTATCAGAGGTAGCGCTGCTGTTGTAAGAGGAAACTCATCACATCACGGACTCCCGGAACATATAAAATTTTCATCTTCCTCAAATTCTCTAAATTTTCTGGATGCGTTTTTGAGCAGCTCACTATGGTTTTCTTCCATATAAGTGAACCCTCTTTCGATTTAAAAAAATTGAAAAATTTTGAGGCGAATTCCCCATTGCCTGGCAAACAAAGCGGTTTTCTAGTTTGGCCTGGCTAGCCACGTCTTCAACCCGGGTTTTGACGTTGAAGTAAGACATTCGCCAAATTTCTTGGCAGTTACAGTTAGTGAACGCCCGAATAGTACGAAGAATCTATATATGTGACACCTGCATTGCAAACAAGTATGAACAGGTTACTCAGACAAACTTAAATAGGATTGGTCTTTTCAGCCAATTTTCAAACCATTTTCTCTATATTTAATTAAGTTTCCAAACCAGTTATGTTATGGTGGAATTACTTGTATTAGTGATCCATTAAGGACGGAAAATAGCTGTTTACAGGACTAAGTACTTTTTTCGATTAAAGTTAATTGATGCTAACATTCAAAACCTTTCCTAACGATTCAAATTATTCAGTACGTATTGAATGAAATTGAAATTGGCAAAACGCAAGATTCTTGAAGTTTGAGGGAAGTCCATAGTGTACCTACAATTGCTAGTTGTTTTTCGCAATATTCCCCAATAACATATTTTCCTCGGCATATAAACGAACGAAAAATGGGGTGATTACCAAGATCGTTTACGACTGTTTCGCATAGTTCTTGAATGATGGCTTTCATCTTGTCTCGTGAGACAGTAGGGGTTTCTCGAACAGCTTTTCGCCAGTAGAAACAGAGCCAATCTGCCCTACCAAATCTATAAAACCCTGATCAAAAATCTCAATTAATGGTATCCCACACTTCTTGATTTTGGACACAGTGCAATTCAATGTAGTCCTCTCGGAGAAGCCAACATAGCAACATACAGTACCTATTTATTTCATTAAATCTGATACAATTATAAATTTTTAATTTGAAATATCGTAATATTCAATATGAAAGTTGATTCATACAAGATTAAATTGATTGTAAAAATGATTTTTTTATATAATTTTTCATTTTTTCCAGAATTTTTCACTCGTGTTCCTCAAATAACGCAATCGAATAGACTTGCCTGGGTAACCTTGGATATTTTGGGTTAGAAACGAAATGTCCGTTCTTTCCGACACCAGTAAGCACTCATATCTCGAACGGAACGGCTATCATTTCCGAAAATGATGAGCACCTTTCAATTTTTTGAAGTCAATGAGCAAACAGCAAACTTTGCTTAATCGTAGTAATTTCAAACTTTTCCGATTCCCGATTGGCCTTATTGCGTATGAAAGGGGACAAATGAGTTTTATAGGGAAGAAGGATATTTTTAGTAATGATTGTGGCTCATGAAATTGCATTGCTTTTGTCAGGTTCGAACGATTTGCCTGTTCGTCCTCTAAGAGAAGCTGAACCCCCGGACCGATTTCCAATGTCTTTTCCCAAATATCATCGTGAATGAGATACTCCCTAGTGGAATATTTTGAATTTAGGTGCAAAGCATCAATTGCCACTAATTACAGTTTTATAAGGAAGGAGTTCAAATGGGGAAACAATTTAGCTCGATTTTTCATCTATATTAGTGTAATTCGCATTCCTTCGGACCCTCTTTGTTCCAGCAGCAATACAATAGAATTCAGCCCCGGTAATAACTATGTAGCAATAAATCGTAAAATTTTCAATAAAACGAAATATCTTCATCATCACGGTAACAAAATATTGGCTGCCATTTAACAATAACGATTCCTTCCCTGAATTGAACTAAAAGTGTTTCAATTGGATTAAGTTTTATTAACATCATAATCATGCTTCATCCGGGCGAAAACCCCTCGTTTCTGTTTCTACTACGAGTATAACAAGTTTTAAAATATTTTGCGAAGTAATGTGAACCGTTATATTGAGAAATATCTCAATGTAGAGAGGTATTAGGTAGGCAGTAAAACTTCCTCGCAAAGAATAATATTAACTTATACAATCAGTCAGTGAAGTTAATTTCTAAATAATTTGATATGGACCATGAATTTTACGATTATATCGTTTTTTCGAATATTTAGAAACAACAACACAATTGAGAATTCTTTGCAACTTTTCTCGATTTTTCAGTATATTCTGGTATTTTGTTTTAATTTTCCTGCTGAATGAACCAAATTCCACTACCTCTCTTTCAATTTGGGGACCACATCGAGATAAATCGAGGTTCAAGGATTATCAAGTTTGACGCGGGCAAAATTCATACGAGACCATCCAAGGGCTGATTAACTTAATGCATGCAAATGGAATCAAAATCGAACAATTTTTTCTTATGGGTAGTGTAGGTGTGAATCTAAGCTCGTTTAACATTTTTTGAGCTTCTTTTAATCATATATCCAAAACATTAGTCAATAACGTTATGCAACTATAACAAATGCTAGGGATAAAATGTTTATGAGAACGTACGCAGAAAGCTACGTCGTTACTTATAAATAAAATCATACTTATCAGAAGGGAACCGGGGAAAATTATAAATCTCACCAGTATGATGACCTGTGAACAGAAGAAAAAACAATCAATCAATACAAATGTTTTTCCAACGTAAGTTACTAAAAATATTATATAGTATATACATACATATACTATAGTATACATACTATACATATATAGTATAGATACATTCAAATAAACTTTTCCTGCCCGGTTCTCATAATTATTTCTAAGACCCTGAAAAATAGGGAGAAAATCTCAGATTGGATAGTTCATGGATTGAAAAATACATGCACAAGTCCTCAGATCCGTGCACAACTTGAGACTTTGGTTGGCCAATGGTGGAAGCTTCTTTGTTATGCGCCAGAATCAATTTTCAGGAGTAATTTGTTAATTCTATCATCATTTTGCAGATAACTGAATAATAGCTTTGCTAAACAATATTAAACACAAATTTTGTGTTTAAGTATTTGCTATTGTGCCAATCCGTGCCGGTCTCGTTTGTGTTTAAGTATTTGCTATTGTGCCAATCCGTGCCGGTCTCGTTTATGTTGCTGACTCTCCAATCCATAATTAAACATAATATGAGTTCGAAATCGAACTGTCTCAATGGGTTAATAACCGCAGTTTGAATTTTTCTTTCGACTGAATTCCTATACATGAAGAATTCGTCCTAAAATGATGCATTTGTAGTACATTTTTTGCCTGTCCCGTACAGCCTCTTCTGGTTAACCTTAATTGGACCATGGTGTCACTAATGTCACCGAAAACATCTTAGGAACTCCACACCTGTTCCAAGTGCCACCAGGTTAACTAGATTTAAATTGCAGTACACAAATAGAGATGACTGAATATTTTGAGCCATTTTTTGTAAATACCTATTAAAAATCAAAAAATGATGTGACAAAAATTTTTAAAATTTTTTTATCGATTTTTTTTTGAAAATTTTTGTCACAATTCCATTTTGATACTTCTAATTACCTAGATTCTGCTGTCCAATAAATTTGAAATTTCAGTTTAATTTTGGTAACTCTGGTGACACCTTGGGACAGCTGAGGAGTTCTTGAAATGCTTTCAGTGACACTAGTGATACCATGTTTCAATTATGGTTTAAAATATGGGCACCCAGTGGAACCGTCGCTCAAACGAAATCAGTTCGACCGTTGGTTGCTGTCTTGCTGGCCGAACTTTCATCCACTGGATCCGCTGCTGATTAGAATACAGCAGAAAAAAGGAAGAAGTTTTGGTAACACTCCTTACTAAGTTAGAGAATTCGAATAACTGAATTTCACCATTTACGTAGCCAGCTTTTGGCAGATGTGACAAGGTTTTCAGAACAATACCAAAGGGGTACAGAGACTTTTTTCAATCTGTTGAATGCTATTCGTCCATATATTAAAAAAATGGTCAAATTTTTGAGAAGAGATACCATCTGAGGAACGCTAGGTTCGACCGAAAGTGGTGGAAAATCATCCATTCAGATCGGATCTGAAGTCGGTTTGGCCGAAGAAGTTCGAACTCGGTGAGATGGTCGATATTGTATAATACATTCATTTGTATCGATGGTTCCAATATACGGCGAATATATCGATAGTTTTGCATATATAGTTTTTCAGTCTTCTATTGCTTTATTTATCTTGTAATATTTTCATTCCTTGTTCTTCTTTCAAGTGATGAAAACTCAATTAGAAGCCATCCCTCAGGAATTAAACCCCATACAAGCTCTCAGATCGAGTGCAAACAAATCCTCTGCTTGAAAGCGTTATGTGTCATAAGCAGTGAGTTCACCGAGTTCTTGCTGCCCTCAGGAATATTGATTACACCCCCAACAGCAATCCCTACTGCTAGAGACATCATGTTGATCTTGATGCACCAAAGTGCCAGATACCAAATAAAAAAATTGGCCGATCCTCAGTTCAAAAGTTAAGGTTCAGCTGTGGCAAACCGGTTGCGGGGCCGTGAGTGCGGGGCTCGCCTTGGGAGCATATTTTCGGGTAAGCCGGTCGCAGTTCCCCCTCGTCCCAACACAGGGCCAATGGGAAGCCATGAGCGAAATCATCAGAACAAATTCTGATCTTCCCTTTGGAATACAGCTGATGACGTCAGCGACTCCAGGAATGGCAGTCGGACGAAAATCCAACCTGAAATGGTTGTTTACGCTCTCTCTCTCTCTCTCTCTCTCTCTCTCTCTCTCTCTCTCTCTCTCTCTCTCCTCGGTTCAAATCTGGAAAACTCAATTACCCGACAGTTCATGAAATATAGAACTGTAATGTAGAACCTCTGCCCTGTGTGTGTGGATCCGAGGAACTGGCAGACCACGTTCTGCTGGAGTGCCCCGGATTTGCTGACATCAGGCAGCACTGGAGTCTGGAGGATGCTTCCATAGGTAGCATTTTAGCGAGTCCTGCTGGGCTATCTCGACTACGAGGGTTTGCCAATGAAGCAATACCTAGACTGAGAGATAGACCCAAGACTAGAATTAGAAGAAGCTAGAGAGGACTACTGTTATGATAGCTATACTGGGTTGACCGAAATCTTGCATCAACTGCCACCAGAGTGGCATTGACCAACTTACCTTGGACCATATCCCAACCATTAACTAATACCACAGACGGACTGAACTGCGATTAACGTTCCCGACCCATGGAAAATGGGTACTCACTGGAGGACGTAGGTCTTGACCATCCTGCATGAGGCTCCTGACAGGGAGTAATTCCTGTTCATGACGGAGGCAACATTGCCACGTCAGGTTAACCTTTGGACAGTTGGGTTTGTACAACCGTCCCTAAACCTTTGACCAGTTGGGTTTAATACAACTGGTCCTCATATGGGTACTGATGTGCATCATGCCTCCCTCTCCTGTATCCCCTTAATGTTAGGGCACCGGCTCATGCCTCTGACAGGAGTAGAGCGGTTAGGGAGCAGGTACAAATTCTCTGCTTCCGGGCCTGTTACCTGGTCGGGCTTCTGGGGATAGCAGTAAGGCCGTAAAAGGCTTATTACTCATCTCAATTACCAGTACCACGAGCGAGGGGAGCCCCAGGCTACAGATGCACCGACCTCGGTCAAAGCATCACCTGCCTGCCCCTCAGTTGAGGTTGGATTCGTGGTGGTCGTGGTTGAGCAAACCCTACTTCATGGGCTTGTACCAAGAAGGCTACAAGGGGAGAGATGGCCTCCTCAAGGGCTTGCCCCCTGAAGATGTCTCTCGGCATGTGAGTTCTGTTATGAACTCGGGTACCAACCTGTCTAGTTGGTAGAACCTTAGCTAGGAGGTTCGACCTAACCTGTGGTGTTAATACAAACAGATACCTAGAGGAGCTGATAGTCATGACTAGCTCCCCTAGGGCTCTCGTGTGGTGAGTTCCTTCCACTCCCTCGATCACCCTTCTAGGGTTTTCGGGGTTTCATCTATCTGCTTGCAGATGAAGGGGGTTACGAAATCCAGTTTGGATCGGCTCTCCTTGAAATCAAATAGTAGTTCATGAAATATATTTTGTGGTTACCTACCTTCAATCTCTCGGTTCACTAATAATGCTTCCCAGAAGCCATTTTGGACCAAATTATTTACGGATTGGTTGGAAAGCACGCGAGGCTGATGGTCCAATGTAACAAATTGATGATGATTAAGGGGCAAAATTGGTCGTGTTGCAATGAGGGCCGCGTCAAACATCATGGCGGCGAAGTAGGTAAGCGCTTATTGTAGGATTCGAATGTGGTCCACAGTTCAGATGAAGTTGGAGGCAAAGGAACACTGAATCAATGGGGATAATGATTGACGAAACGGTTCTGATGCAATGAAGTACTGAGAATAATGGATGACGTAACGATTCATTTGGAATAGGCATGGAAATATAAATGAAACATCGAAGAACACAATTACAGTAACTCAAACAAGACTAATTCAGTCCTCTCAATTTTCAGGAAAATAAATTTCAGTCAAATTGAAATACGGTAAAAATTATGTTTATTACCTACTGTATTTTTTGCGGGTTTCCATCGACTACTGAATTTGATTGGTGTACTTAGCTATAAACTTTCTTCATAGATGGTTCTCTGGATCGAATACTTAGTCTTCAAATGTTCATTTAATATCGATGCAAAAAACAGTACCTTTATACAGGAAGTTTTTGGACTAAAGCGTATTGAAGATGTCAACTCCTATTTTCCACCCCTTAGAAGTGTCTGACAATAAAAAAAATTTCATCACTTTCGGTCTTTAGTAACGCGGCGGGTGGACAAAATTTGTAAAATTTGATTTTTGGAATTCTAAGGCGGAGATTAAAAAAAAATGTTTGTTCTGAATTGATGTATCTTACTATACTTCTTCACTGGTTCTTGCGTTATGAATATGGAAGAAGATGTTATTACGACGTACCCTGAGCGTCCTTGGAGTACAGTTGTAAGATGGGGTGACTTCTGGACAGTGTTTCATGTTTTTTTACCAGATCTCTGTCTGCAATGGAGAGATCAAGCTGGAAAGTCCATAGATGGTAGTTCACTACAGAATGACCAATTTTTCTCTGTCCAGTGGGGGGTTGATTCGGACGTAAGGGAACTACCCCCAAAACTGGAGGATATTTGGATTCGACCATATCCCTGACAGGGCCATGGTCAGGTCTACTATAAGTTGTGGTGTCAAGTATTACAGTCCAGCTCAAAATTTGTCCACCATCCATTTCTTCGTTTGTTCCCTTCTTTATTCTCCGTTCTTTCTCATTTTTCTACTTTGTCTTTAAATTTCTTCGTTTTTTTTTTTCCTTTTTTTTGCTTCCGAGTCCAACATTGTTGCGGAAGCTGTTTTCACTTTTCAAGGTTGAAAAAAAGGTTCTCTCGCGTTTGACGTTTTAGACCTTCCTGAACAATTTTGGTTTCGTGTCTGTCTGTCTTTGTGTCTGAGTGTCTGTCATTAAACCCTTGTAACGGGCATAACAACAAGAAGTTATTGTCCGATTTCGGTGGCATTTTCAGGGATTCGCGGATCGTTGGGTAGATGGTCCCCTATAAAAATCACCACCTCCGGACTGATAGTAGCGCAAACGTGAATTCCTGGTAACAGTCATAACTTCTACATTTTCCATCCGATTTCGATGAAATTTTCAGAGATTATGCGAATTTTAATGCAGAAATCCCCTATGAAAATCATTGCTCTCAGACTGATAAAAGCTACTGCGCATGCGCAAACAAGAATGTCCTTGTAACAGCCATAACTTCTACATGTTTCTTCTGATTTCGTGGAAATTTTCAGGGATTATGCGGATTGGGGTGTAGATGGTTCTATATGGAAACCATTGACCCCGCACTGATAGAAGCTACTGCGCATGCTCAAAACTGAATTTCCCTGTAACAGCCATAATTTGTACATTTTTTATCCGAATTCAAAGAATTTCTCAGGTAGTGTTCAGATTGGCGTGTAGGTTATCTACTTTGAAAATCATGCCGCCCCCCCCCCCCCCCCCAAATTGATAGTAGTCTCTGAGGATGCGCAAACGTAAAATCCTTGTAACAGTCATAACGCCCATATTTTCGATCCGATTTCGATGAAATTTTCAGAAGAACGTCCCCTATGAAAATCGTCGCCAGCAAAATTATTATAGCAGCCAGTGCGCATGCGTAAACTTGAATTTCCTCGTAACAGTCATATTTGCAATACTTTCTCCCCGAATTCGGTGAAATCTTTCCCAAGGAGGAGAGAAAAGAGTCTTTGAAGGATTCATCTGAACCAGTTAGTTTCTGGTCGTTGAGGTTTTCCACCTATATGTTCCCCGATATGTGTCCAAGATAAAATCGAAGAGCACACGCTGTACAACCTTTACGGATTCTATGATCGTTGCATAGCTTTCTTACACAAACTCTCACTAAGTTCCATAGCGGTAACAGATTGGCACTACCTTACGGTTCGAATGAGGCCTACAAGATCTCCCCGAGTTTTGAACAGAAAATACCACCACCTGGTCTATTAACTTGACACATCCTATAATACCATTCAAACCAGAAGAACTCCGATAAGAACTGATAAGAAGAACTAAAGAAGAATTTCGTAACCCGAAGAAGATAGCAGCCGGCAGCTACCAGGTATTTCAACTGATCCTAATGATGACCTGAACAACATAATTCATAATTTCATATGAGGCGACCACAAGCTCTTCTTTCATTGATGTAGCTTAAGAAACCAATTTTTTGGTTTATTATTTTTAAATATAAATGGTATTTGAAACATAATTGGTTCCAAAAATTTCAAACGACTATGGGAGTTTAAAAGCGTTTGAAACTACTGTACTGATGAATACTCTGGTTTCTAGTATACTCATATCAATTCTGAAAGAGCAACCATAAAACCTCATTAGTGCGGCGTGAGATGTCAATTTTTAATTGTGGTATAATTGAATTTTTATAGGTCGGTTTTGGGGGTTGGTTTTGTTCAATTCCACAAATTTTGGTACGAGTATTTCAGCGACTCAAAATTTGGAAGAATCAGGAGTCATTCAAGGAAAGTACCTATCCTAACTGTGACGTTCTTTGCTTCATTTTTACCTGCTTATATTCTAATCTTCACTGATGCTTTACTTCAGTCAACAGGTATTTCAGCCCTTCTGAACTGTTCCGCGATACAAGAAAGATTGACGCTCCTGCTGAACCTTCCATTCTTGATTATCTTGATCTTGGAGAAGACTACCAAGGAGTTGTTCGTCAAATGGGCTGAGATAAAACCCCATTTAAATACCTATACTAGTGAGGAACCAATCTGAGATCTCTGTCCCTTCTACCTCCCAATCTTACGTAGTATAATCAAGCTTCCCCATACATAGTGAAGTTCACTCTGTATTCTTCAAAAACCATGACAAGCAATCAACTTACGGTGAACATTGAAGCCCGCACCTGAAAAAAGAAACGAACATTTCCATTAGAGTTCAGTAATAAACAGTTTAGAAGGGTTGGAACAGTCACTCTTACAAATAATGTATTCTGATTGAAGCTGCTCGCGTCGTTAGAGAGAGTAATAACCTGTACCTACCTGAACCTATCTATCACATCTCCTTTGTAAATACATTGATGAAATCGATACAAATTTTTTTTAAAGATAGTCACGGACTGGAAACCCATTCTGGGAAGTGACTATAATCAGCTCTAATTGAAATTCAGCCTAGTTGTTTAACAGCAACCATAGCAGGATTTTAGTGAAGTATAGACATCGAAAGCAGGCTTATAGCAGGCAGGCAGAGACATATCATATATACTCATCATACCCACCATACTTATACCATTTCTATCCCACTGCTCCATCCTACTTCAGGCCTTAGGTCTAATAACAAAAGGTGATGTCATGCCCCCCCCCCCTCACCACACCAATCGCCCATCTTAGTTTGTGACTCCAAGTTATGGATGTTTCAACCACTCAAATTATGGATATCCTTTTACGCGGATTGTTATGCCTTATCTCAAATTCGGGTTGAATAATATGTACGATGAAATCCTATACATCGCAAATATTTGAATATTTGATATTTGAATGAATGCCAGGATCAAGTTATTACTATATTATTTGACGAAAAATGATATTTTTATGCTACCTGAAGCTTATAAAATTAGATGGTCAGAAGAACATTTTTATTTTTATGGTCGATGAAATCTGTACTGGATATTTTGGCTTTGCTTCCTTCCTCTGTTACGCAATGAAAAAATTTATAGATACACTACAATTTTGAAATTTTGTAACCCTCAAATCATTAAACCCGGTAATCTTTCCCCTCTCCCATTTCCATTTCCCCAGTACTTTTTCAAATTATAATTGAATAATTGTTGATGAGGTGTGATCCTAGTCAGTTTTTCTTAGTACCCAACGGAATTACCCTAAACACATTGAAACCCAATAAAGCCTGGAGGCACTTAGGGGCAGAGGTAGTTGATGATAGGTAAATTGCACTATAAAGCTTACAAGTTGGTAATAATAATATAAAATGGGAATACTAAGTGAGTGTATCTTTTCTTATCCTATTTTAATATTTTCGTGACAACACTGAAGTGACGAAAGTTCAAAATAGCACCAGAACACCAAAACTGACGTGGTTTTATTTTTGGCCTGCTCCCAAAAGCCAACTTTTTTCACTAACTCGATAATGTTTTATTCTGATTATAGTTTTACTAAAATCCCTCCATACAAAATGTAACATAATATCCAATTACTGAATAATATTATTGATTTTGAACATAATTTTTTGAGGAAAACTGATGGATTGAAAATTCTCGTGGAAATTGTGTGTGTACTTTTGTAATTTTTGATCCTATTCGGAAAATTCCTGTTCTAATAAAGAAACATGGCTTAGTTAAGGTAAAGCGAATGAATTTCTAATAGGTTGATTAATAGATTGATATCAACATGATCAAATAAGGCCAAAATTGTATTATTGGTCATGCAAATTATAAACTTCACCTCGTCAGATATTAATTTCATTTTTCATGTGAAAATCTAAGGGTTTTGAAATTCAAATTAGCATGTTTTATTTTATGTGCTTACCTACCAGTTGAACTTTTTTTCTCTCTTTTGAAACTCAGTCTTTGACTTTATGCTCTTTAAACACCCTCATACTTTTACGAATCCGATTATTTTTATAGGGTGAAATTATTATCAAGTGAGAGTAAATCACGTGTAAGCTCGCAAGTAAAACAAATGGAGAAATGACAGTACTAGTCTCTTAATAAAAATTATCGTGGAATAACGAAAAACACATCTAAATACCTTATTGAAGATTTTATCGTATCTTTGATCTTTTTTGAGATATTTTATATTTTATCCAGAAAGATTCGTTGTAGATGGAAAAAAATATGAAAAGAAAGTGCGATAATAGTGTAAAATAAATATCTGATCAAACCAGTGTCAGCAAAAACCGTTCATGGTCGCCCAAACTTCTTGAATATCGTCGAGGAGTCCAACACTTGCACAGAAGAATTTCGGCCGAAAATTTCGCGATCACACATTTTTGAAAAAGGCACTATTTTTCTGAAACTTATTTTATTTAGAATTTGACTACTTACAAAAGGCGGTCAACGCCAGAAGGAGAATGACCAATTTCATCTTTTCCGGTGAACAGGACTCACTACCAACGGAAGCTCGACTTTTAAACAAATATAAGCCTTCCTCGAATGGGTTATGGCCAATTATGATTGGGGTATTTGAACTGACGGGGGCTGCAATAAAACTCTAATGACATTGGTTGTCTTCCTTTCAATAAAACAAGCGTTAATGTCCACTTTAGAACAGGAAACTCAATAAAATTAATCCGATTTGGGGGAACAATAACGACCTATTAAACTCTTCTATGGTCGGTAAACCTGCAGATGAGCAGGTAGCGGGGAGGTCTGAGATCATCTTCTATTTATTCTGTCGACGTACTACGATGGTGGTGGGAAAACAAGGAAGCAAAAAATTAGGAAGAAGGTACACAGAGCCGGAAAATGTAGTAAAAACCACATCCTACCACTTCATCAACTCACAATATTTTCACATTCTTTCTGGACCCCAAATGAAAGAAAAATTATCGGTTTGAAAAAAACTTTCTAACAACTCAGAAAGTATCTGAGTTAGTTCTCAGTCTGAGACCATATTTCTACGTTTTAAAACATAACATTTAAGAATTAATTTTGAAAGATAGGAGAAAAGATTGATTCGTGTTTGTGATATGAGTCACCTTCGACATATGGGGACTTGGTAAACTTGAGTGATTCAACCAAGATGCAATGCCTCAGTGTCTTCACTGCCAGACCAGACTTCGAAGACTTGCAACCCTATACAAGATGAAAGGGACTCGCTGATTGCAACTAATGGGGGGAGGTAAGTAGTAAGTATAGTTACCTCCTCCAGCAGCGTTCAGGGGGTTACTTATGCAAATAACGGTGTGTGTCTGAATCAATTTTCAATTTGAGTTAAGCTGTGAACTATCATGAGACTTGAATGATGATTATTATGACTTGACTGCATCTCTCCAATGATAAGCATCAACTCGAGTGAACGCTTTTCCCATCGTCAAGACAACCATCCCTCCACATTCACCGACTATTGCACCTTCGAACATTTCCTCTCTTTCTTCAGCAACTTCAGGAATTTACAACTGTTATAGCTTGAACTAGGACTTTACTGTATATTTTCCGAGTTCATCCCCCTGCTTCTGGACCACGGAATACGAGAGTACCTGCCTAGTATTGCACTCACCTGATTATGGCTTATGTCTGGATCTGGTTCGTTCCCTATAGGCGTACAAATATTTTCGATACGTTCATCGTTTCCAATATTAGGTCCATAATTGCAACAAAGTCTGTATTTTCCACAAGGAGTCTCCCTGTCAATCTCTTTTGAAAAACTTCTATTTTTTAAGTGATTAGCAGTGAACCCGAAATTGTTGAGGCGTGTGAGGAACCGTGAGTCTTCTTCTTATTTAACAATAATGGTGTCACTAGTGTCACCAACATGTCATGAATTCCATAGCTGTCCCAACGTGTCACTAGATTAACCAGTTTTCAATTGCTATTTAAAAATTAATGGATAGAGCTGAATTTTTTAATCTATTTCTTTGTAATTTATTAGAAGTCAAAAAATTAAGTTAGGAAAAAATTTGAAATTTTTTCATCGACTTCTTTGGACATTTTTGTCATAACTCTATTTTGAGACTTCCAATAGCCCACATACATTTTAAATAGCCCATTAAATTTTAAATTGCAATTTAATTTTGGTTATTCCAGTGACACCTTGGGACAGCTGTGGAGCTGAGTGTTTTAGGTGACCCTAGTGATACCGTGGTCCAATTAGGGTTAGCTTTCCCTGTATACATCAAAGTCATCATTACAACTGCAGCTTTATTATCCAATTGAATAATTTTTATTTTTCCATCATTTTGAGATTCAATAATTTGCCAAAAACTTTGAACTTAATCGAAACATACAATTTTTTCACCAAACATTTTATTTCACACCTACTAGAGCTAGAGTTATCATCTACAAATGTTAGATGAATTCTTTTTTTATTCTTTAATACCTAAATTTATATATACTTTTTTAATTTTTAATAATTTTTTTGGTTATATTAATTTTATATTTTTTAATTTTTAATAATTTTTATTTTTTCGTCTCTGATAATTTTCATTTTAATTTTCCCAATATACATCAAATTCATTGTTACAGCAATTGAATAGTTTTTATTTTTCCGTCTTTTTGAGTTTCAATAATTTGCCTAAAACTTTAAACTCATCCAAAAAACACGATTTTTTCACCAAACATTAAATGTTTAGAAGGTGTGAAGTAAAATGTTTACTTCACACCTTCTAAAGCTAGAGTAATCATCTACCAATGTTAAGTGAATCCTATTCTTTTTATTTTTTATTATTTTTTCATCTTTAGTACCTAATTTTATATATATTTTTCAATTTAAAAAATTTTAATTTTTTGTCTACTAATTTTATATTTTTTAATTTTTAATAATTTTCATTTTTTCGTCTTTAATCATTTTAATTTGTCCGTCTTTAATCATTTTCATCGTATAACTTCGCCAATATACTTCAAATATCCATTGTTACAGTATGCAGCTTTATTATCCAATTGAGTAATTTTTATTTTTCCGTCTTTTTGAGTTTCAATAATAAGCCTAAAACTTTAAACTCATCCAAAACATAGGTACGATTTTTTCACCAAACGTTATATGTTTGAAAGGTGTTTTAGAAAAGTAACAGTGGTAGATGATTACTCTAGCTCTAGAAGGTGTGAAGTAAAAATGTTACTTCACACTTTCTAGAGCTAGAGTAATAACCTACCTCTGATACTTTTTTTAACTTAATTAATTTTTTTTTTAAACATTATCTGAATTTATTATATATGAACATTAAGTGAATATTTCAGCAACTTCAGCTTCCCAAGAGCACAGCCTTATTAACACCTTTAGTTTTGCCGTCATGGATCTGTGTGTGAGCATACATATTTTCATAACGAATTTAATGAAATTTATAATTAATAACGAAGATTGGCGTTGTTAATTGTGTATTCTATTTTGTTTTTTTCTTGTAGTATACTAGATTGTTTTGGAAAAGGTTGTTTTCAAATGTATCAATGTTTCGAGGATTAACAAAAGAAAATGAGCTCATTAATCCTGTATGGCAAACATCAAAACAAATTTACAGGTCGGAAATATCCGTTTCTGTTGTATTCTAGTTCTATGATTATCATAAACAACACAAACGTCGTTGCGTTATACTTCCATAACAATGCATTCCTCAATGTATCTCGTTACGTAACATAATTGTTATATCCTCTGATACAAGCCGTTTGACCTCTGATCTAATGAATTGGATGTGGTCCTCAGAGCAATGTCTGGATTTTATAGCGATTGGCCTTGTATCAGGAGCCAAATTTTCAAGTGTTGGGGGAGCCACTTTAGCACATAAAAGACTGCATACATTGAAAGGAGGTCGTCCACCCCAAAAACGCAACATCAAAGCAGAGTGTTGTCCCAAAATATCGTGTCCAATCACCACATCATCACAAAGGTCTTGAAGAATAAGCAATTTGGCATTAGAGTAACGATGCTCATCCAACACCAAGTCAACTAAGCAATGTCCTTGGGTAGATGAGGTATGATAGGTGGATGCCATGGCTATCTCATGTGATGTTGGGTAGCGTTCAAGGTGGAGGCTTTCAGCAACTTTTTGGGAAATGAAGCTGTCAGAGCTACCTGTGTCTATCAGTGCTTGGAAAGAGTTCCCATTGAGAAGCACTGGGATGGTGGCTTTAGCAAGGCATGGTTGTGAGGCAGCTATCACAGTGGCTAAGACTGATACTGAACTGACAGTTTTATTCGATTTGGCTTGAGAATTACTTGGGCAATTGATTTACGAGTACGTACTTTCTTCGTCTGATTCAATAATGAAGTGTGATTTTCCTAGTTGGTATTTTACAGTTTGAAATTTCCATGTTGGTTTATTGTTGATTAGAACAGTTCACTGTACCCTATCCTTCTGGGTTCCTAGTGCCGAGCTGGATTGCTTGCTTAGATATCACTTCATGAAATGGCCGCACTGGAACTTATTTCACCCTGATTTGCCTTTTTCAGCTGGAGATAGGAAGGATAATCCATTTGATTAGTATAACTCGATATCACTGCAGAATTGTTTGAATCTAATTTTGGTCGATTCTTGAGTGTTCTGCTAGCGCGTTGCTAGATAGATGACCTGGTGACAGAATGAATGGTTATAGTTGAATTTGTGCTCCTTTATCTTGGAATCCGACAAGACCTGTTAAAAAAAACCTTTAGTATGACCCTGCGCAGTTAATATGAACACGGTCCCAATTATCGTCAGAAGGATTCCAGTGATGTACTGCAGCTGTTGGAGGATCGTGTTTCACTCTCCTCTCAACATTCCACCAGTGTTTATATACCTTTTATGTACAGAAGCCAAGAGATAGTTGAATACCACTGTTGAACACGTTATTTACCTCCACATAAATACTTTAAAATTTTAATAAATTTTCACGGAACATCGGGTCATTTTATGGACTTATCCCCTCGTAGCTTTTTAAAACGGCTTTTGCCAAAATATTTAATAATAGTAGGTATGTAACTGTTTTCTCGGCTTTCTGGTAATATTGTTGTAATATTAAACCAATGTATAAATATAAAAAACATTAAACTTCAGACATAAACAAAGGACTTCGGTGAAAAACCGTTTCAAAAATTCTTCAATTTAGAATGTTGGATCCATTGTGTTAGCTTTATTTCCCTCTAGAATTTGCTGAAATACGATAATCAATTCATGGCAAAACATCCATTACTTAGTTTATTATGAGAAGTTTTTCATTCTATTTCAGTTATGAGCTTGTTTAGGAATCCTAATTGGCCCTGTTTCCGCCTCAATAGGTAACGTCCAAAATACCCAGCATGCGTATCTACAAACGTTGTTTTTCGTTATTTTGTCTGAATTTTAATTCAAACGGGTAGAATTACCAAGATAGTGCGTCCAATCGGAAAGGAAAATCATTGTACGGCGTACAGCACAAAGATTTGAAATGATCTGTTTGAGAAACCGTGAATAATGATGAAAAACACACAAAAAAAGTTAATAAAGAAACATCTGCTGATTCAATTGAAAACAACCGGAAAGAATTACTGAGATACGGTTTGAATTTGAGGGAGAGTGATCGTCTAAGGTAATAATATTTTTTCAGTGTCTCTGACGGGACACAGTATATTTCAAAAATTCTTGTTTAAGATCGTCTACTGCAATGGAATAACTTTCATGATCCATTTTGTCTCGGAAATAATTATCTCAAGATCCGTATTTTAACAGATGTTGTTCAATTTTGGAAGTTTTAGGTTAAGATGGTTAACGTTCAAGAATCTTTCCGTTGAGCATATATCGTCACCAATATGACAGACTACCGATTTTTTTTTTCACTCGAAAACGAACGAATCGTCGATTTTACAAGTTTTAGGAGACCCTAAATAAAAGTTTGACTCGGCGTTTAACATCCATTTCAAGATGTATTTCAATGCTGTTCGTTTTAAATGGAAACTGCCAACTACAGATGGAAATTTTGCGAATTTGACTAATTTTGTGCTTCAAACTTGAAACAGCGAAACTCAATTAAGTTTATTCTGGATTATTCAGATAAAAATTCTTCAAGAAAAAAATTCACTCCCTCAAAAAAAATATTATAACAAAATAATAGAAAAATAATAAGCTACCTAGTTAGATATTGTTGGAAATGACCGTAAATTATTACCAAGGTGAAGTTGGGAAACGGTGCAAGATTATGAGGCAGGATTTTGACAGTTGATAGACCTTGCCAGTACGATTATCATGACCTCCAAAAGAAACATATTGTTTAGTAATGCATGCATTCCAGGGGACGTCCCATTGGATAAGCATTGGATCAGTTTAACCAGTTGTTAAGTGATAAAACTGTTTCACTCGATGTAATTTATTTATTACTTTAGGCAAGAAATACTGACCCCCCCCCCCCCACCATTATTCACCTCAACATTTCTAGCGGCATGGGAGCCTCGAATCTGAAGAGCATTTTAAAATCCATGATCTACGACACCCAACATGCGAATTCGAGTTCACCCCCCCCCCCCCCCCCCCCAACACCAATGGTGCCGGTCTGGCACCAAAGCGGAAATACGTCGTAAGATTGAACTTTCATCTGTTAGTTTTAGTAGGCAGTCCGTCGAAGTTCACATCCGTATTCAAGGTGAAACACACAAAAAAAAAAAACACGAAATATGCGGTTTATGGTGTCCTGGCACCATGGTGGCACCACTAATAGTTCCATGGTGGTACAGACAATAATTCATGAAAATCCGGAGGTATAATGAGAATTTTTCCTCAATTTCAAAGCTTGGGTACAATTAGTAAGCAGTAAAGGAACCGAAATATTGAAAAATCGGATATTTTGTGAATATCATCCCCCCTCTCACCCCCTCCCCTTGCGAATTTTGGTACTCGGGTGAAATTATGTACAACTCGGAAGTTATTTGAGTCAAACAAAAAAAGAAACACACAAATCGGTTGGAAGTTGAGGCCTGGACAGATTTTACAAGATTACGCCCGCAAACGCACGTTTTTTAAGCATTAACCCCCCCTTTCCCCCCCTTAAAAAGCAAAATTCAAAATTCCGGCGCCGTAGTGCACAATTAGATAGTTTTCCGCGTCGATGAAAAAAAGAACCACAAAAATCGGTTGAGAACTAAGGGCTGTGCAGAGTACACAAGATTATGCCCAAAAACGCACGTTTTTTGAGCATTAACCCCCCCTTTCCCCCCCTTAAAAGGCAAAATTCGAAATTCCGGCGACGTAGTGCACAACTAGATAGTTTTCCGCGACGAACAAAAAAAGAACCAGGAAAATCGGTTGAGAACTAAGGCCTGGGCAGAGTACACAAGATTTTGTTACACACACACACACATACACACACACATACACACACACACACACACACAGACATACACCTATGGTTTTTTTCGTGGATTTGGATTCAGAATGGTCTAAAACGGATTACTGCGTGGTTATTTTTTTTTCTGTTGAGTGTTGTCCTCCTTCATCCCAGATCGATTGCATAAGGACGCCCAAGTCTTACTGTGGGACGTCCTAAAAATTCGCAAAATTCGCCGATTCGATAGTTCTCTGGAGTGTAAAAAAGACGATAGTTTGGTATAGTGGTGACGATATGTTTCCATTCGAAATGAGGGTCAACAACCCACCATTTAGTGGTAAATAGATAGAATAAAATTTCTAATGACATCGGTTCTCAAGGAAATAAACTTAATGAATACAACAACATTATCATACAGCGAGTTGTTCTTCTCTACTCGCTGTGATAAACTAATTTTTCTTTCAGATTTTGGTTTATTATTTTCAATAATTAACCTTTGGAATCGACCAAGAAAAAAATGTAACCCCCCTCAAAATTCGTTGGTTTACGTTTCAAGGTACGTAGAATCCGAAAAACGAATAAAAATTTGGCCGTCCGTCCACCGTACGCCATACGCGGCTCTTTCCAGGCTCTTTCATCGACCGATTTTGATGAAATTTGGTATGTGGGCTCCTATATTGGGTCTAGTTGTGCCCCGAAGCTTTTGATTTATGTAGATCACTTCTGAAGGTTGAAAAATAAAATTTGAAATTTTGAAGACGCCCTAACAAAAAAAACGTCTGCCAAGTGGGTGAGGCACATAGCTTCCTCATATCCATAACCCGATTGTATAGATGATCCGATGCATAGTAGTTAATCTCAAAACACCAATCTCTAAGTACCTTTCACTACCCTCATAGGGGACCATCTACACGCTAATCTGGACAATCCTAGAAAATGTCATCAAATTCGGATGAAAAATTAAGTGAGTAGATGTATGTGATTGGATCAAAAAAATTCTTAGCCTCGGCTGGGATTCGAACCCGCGATCCCTGGAGCACAAATCAAGACTCTGTCCTCTGAGCTATTGAAGCCTTGTCATGTATAAGATTTGAGATTCTCACAGGAGACCATCCCTCTATGAATGAATCCCTCTATGAAAAATAATTCTCTATGATTTTCATAGGGGACCATCTAAACACTACTCTGTAACATCCCTGAAAATTTCATTGAAATCGGATGGAATATGTAGAAGTTATGGCCGTTACAAGGAATTCACGTTTGCGCATGCGCAGTCGCTTCTATCAGTCCGGGGATAATGATTTTCATAGGGGACCATCTACAACCTAATCCACATAACCCCTGAAAATTTCATCGAAATCGAGTGGAAAATGTGGAAGTTATGGCCGTTAGAAGGAAATTCACGTTTGCGCATGCGCAGTTGCTACTATCAATCCGAAGGGGGTGATTCGAACCCGCGATCCCTGAAGCACAAATCAAGACTCTGTCCTCTAAGCTATTGAAGCCTTGTCATGTATAAGATTTGAGATTCTCACAGGAGACCATCCCTCTATGAATATCTCTGAAAATTTCATTGAAATCGGATGGAAAATGTATAAGTTATGGCCGTTACAAGGAATTCACGTTTGCGCATGCGCAGTCGCTTGTATCAGTCCGAGGATGATGATTTTCATAGGGGACCGTCTACACACCAAACCGCACAATCCCTGAAAATTTCATCGAAATCGGACAATAACTTCGTATAGTTATGCGCGTTACAAGGAATTGATGACAGACGGACAGACAGACAGACACACAGACAGACAGACACGGAACCAAAATTGTTCAGGAAGGTCTAAAACGCAAAACGCGAGTGAAAATTTTGATTTTGGAGAACTTTTTTTTTCGTCCTTGAAAAGTGAAAACAAAGCTTCCGCTACCTTGGTAGACTCGGAAGCAATTTATGTAAAGGTATTGTTTTTACATCAATTTAGGGTAATATTGAATTTTTAGAATTTTTAGAAACGCGGAGCCCTGTAGGACAAACCGTCCGCTCCCTACGAGAAACTAATGGTTGGACTTACGGTAAATCAGAAACACGAGTGTGAATCGCAAAAGAGGCCTCCGTTCAAATTATAGCTGACCGAAATGCGATCGATGTTTATCTTCATGTTGGTTGGTGGTAACAATGGCAAAGCCGTGTTCTTTGCAGACGAGTGATCTATATAGAAAAATAATAAATTTATTGTAATCATTTGTAGCGTTTTTGTGTCTTTTGATCTTCCATTTTCCCTGTATTGGAAGGTTCGGAGAAACTCCATCGAGCAGTTTTCGGAATGGAGCCAACATCACTCTCAAAAGTTTTACTAAGGTTCAGTTTCAAATATCACCTCGATAAAAGATTTCAGGTTGATGCTAGATAAATTGACTACTCGGTCAATCTAAATGATAGGTATGCATTTAAACGGAGGCTCAGTCACAAGTTTCAGGAGCTCAAGTTGAATCAAACAATTTTTCGTTGTATAACACAGCTTTAAGATTTTAAAATTTGATACTTATGAAGTTAGAGAGAATCAGCATAGATCATGAGGTTCCAGACAGACAGGGAATTAATTGAATTTTTATATCCTAAACTAATTATGTTCATTTATTTGATCAAATCAGCGTGACGCACACAAATTGTTTAATTTAAATTGATATAATTTATATTGTCGTAAAGTTGTGTCTCACTAACATCAATCTTTGACAATTAACAATTAATAAAGTCCATTGGAGCTATCAGGCAGTAATTGCTTATACGAGTATAAATTATCGAATCCCGTGGGATAAAATCACCAGGACCACTCAGAAACCAATTAACCCAAAGACTGCAATTATTGTTAACAATAAGTTCATAACTGGCGTCGAGTACAGGAGGTCTTGCGGGTAACGACGGATTCTCCAATAAATGTTTACTTCTGTTTACTTCCAACAAATTTTTACTTCTGAAAAATGGCGTGCCGTAGAAGCTTGTTGCGCTCATCAACTTTGCGAGGATTCTTCCAAAGTTCTCTAGCGAAACTCTTCTCGTGTGATGTCGGATGTCAGACGAGGCGATTCCCTTTCGGCAACTGTTTTCAACATCACACTCGAGAAGTCTTGCAAAAAGTGGACAAGGGCGGCACCATTATAAATATTAAACAAACTCTTGCATACGAATCTGCAACACTTGGGACATTTTATGTCTTTTATATAATGTATACATAAATTTAGGGCTTTCCAACGAACGGTGAACTATTTTTATACGAACATGAATGACAAAGATGAAGTTCCGTAGCAGCAAGTGCAAATCATTTTTAAAAATTGTGGTGTCGTGATTATTTTGTATCCTACCAAATAAACATTTCTTGGTTGTCTATTCTTCTATTTTTCAATAATTAATATTGTAATAATATTCTATGTATTTCATATTTGGATGAAGCTGGTTTAATTTATAATTCACGTTACTGCCCTTACCAAAAAGAAAGATTGTTATAATAAGTGTAAAAGTACATAATGTACCTTATTTATGTATTACTTTATGATATATTATATTTATATATTTTTTTCTGATAAACTCTGCGATGGAGATATTTTAATAAAAGAGGAATTTTGGTTTATTATTTTCAATAATAAGCCTTTGGAATGGAGCAAGAAAAAAAAATTTTTAACCCCCCCTCAAAATTTGATGTTTTACGTTTCAAGGTACGTAGAATACGAAAATCGAATAAAAAAATGTCCGTCCGTCCGCCGTCCGCCGTACGCCGTACGCCGTACTTTTCTTAGCAACACTGGACCGATTTGGTTCAAATTTGGTTTATGGGCTCCATTTGGGGTCTAGTTATGCCGCGAAGCTTTTGGTTGATGTAGGTCACTTCTAAGGGGTGAAAATTAAGGGTTGAAATTTTCAAAGTTGCCCTAGCTCGAAAATTCTCGAAATAAAGGTATCGTTTTTTCACCAATTTTAAATAGTATTGAATTTTAAAAAATTTTTGAGACCACCCGGAGCTCTGTAGGACAAACCGTTCGGTCCCTACGAGTACTTGAAGGTTTTCCTTCGATAAAATCGCAAAAGAGGTCTAATCTCCATTCAAATTTTATCGGACTAAAATGCGATCGCTGTTCATTTCTTCGATTTGTATAGGTACAGTTTTGCCTTCTGCGTAACCAGTAATCAAATTTCCATATGAAGCTTTCTATTTTTCCAATCGAGCGTGAAGCGTATAGTTCTTTCTAATAAACTTGATTGTGAAGGTGTGAAGCCAGTATGGTGTGGTAGGTAGTACCTAGCTGGTAGGTAAAAAAAAGTTGGTAGGTAAAAAAAATGTTGGTGGGTAAAAAACGCTGCAAATCATTGCTCAAAGGCTTCTTCACTCTTCAGATCACTGATCAGCTGAGTGAGCTCCGAAGCCATTTTCAATCCTATTGAATGGAAGTGCTCTTCCAGGCGTCTCCAGCATTCGAGGAAATCTTCTTCACACCTCAGATCACTGATCAGCTGAGTGAGCTCCAAAGCCATTTTCAATCCTATTGAATGGAAGTGCTCTTCCAGGCGTCTCCAGCATTCGAGGAGATCTTCTTCACTCCTCAGATCACTGATCGGCTGAGTGAGCCCCAAAGCCATTTTCAATCCTATTGAATGGAAGTGCTCTTCCAGGCGTCTCCAGCATTCGAGGAAATCTTCTTCACTCCTCAGATCACTGATCAGCTGAGTGAGCTCCAAAGCCATTTTCAATCCTATTGAATGGAAGTGCTCTTCCAGTCGTCTCCAGCATTCGAGGAGATCTTCTTCACTCTTCTGATCACTGATCAGCTGAGTGAGCTCCGAAGCCATTTTCAATCCTATTGAACGCAGGAGCTGAAATTTGAGAGGGAAGGTCAAGGGAGAATACAGATGGTGGTAGGTGCTATTGATGGAGAACCAGTGATCTATACAGAAGGGTGATCTATACAGAAAATAATAAACCTTTGAGCAATGATTTGCAGCGTTTTTTCTAAAGTACCTACAAACGCGGTAAATTTCTCCGCTTCACGGAAAAACATTGAACTATGGATATGTTTACTGTAAACGCGTTTTACCTAAGTTTTCTAATTTGGTGTTTAAAATTTATTGTACAGAAATTGGTTTAGGTAAATCAGTAATGGACAGTAGTATTTTGGTGTTTAAAATTTTTTGTACAGAAACTGGTTTAGGTAAATCAATAATGGACAATATTTGGTTGAAAACCGGTGAATAATTCCTTGGTACCTGCCTCAAAATACTGGACACTTTCAGTTTTCATTCGAGTTAATAATAATCTAAAGTGCCGGGTCGTTAAAAATTTTGGTGTCGTTACGCAAATTTTAGAATGACCCCCAGCCCAAAAACATACAGATGTTAAAAACCAACACACATTTTCTGACGCATTTTCGCCAAAGTGAAGACATAAAAAGTCAATAAAACCTCAGATCGCCAATCACAAGCGCCAAGGGGGAGTATGTTTTGAGTCCTTTCCTGGGTTCTTTTACCTTGGTACCACAGTAACCCGACTCAACGTTGTCTAAGATGAAATTAAAGCAAGATTGATGGCTGGCAAACGTGCATATTTTCCCAGTTTAAAAACGTTTATCTCGTCCCTGATCTCCAGAGCCATCAAAGTTCGTTTGAACAGAACCCTCATTCGTCCAGTCGTTTGATTCTGTTCAAAAACTGGTCGGTAATAGCTGAGAACGGAAGGAAACTGACGACGTTCGAGAGAAGAATTATAAGAAATAAGTGGGTGTAGCACATAGCTTCCTCGTATCCATAACCCGATTACACCGATGATCCGATGCATAGTAGTTGATCTCAAAACATCAATCTCTAAGTTGCACTTCCCTCATAGGGGACTCCACCACAATCTCTGAATATTGTTGGAAAATGTAGAAGTTATGGCAATTAGAAGGATTTCACGTGCGCACAAAATACTTTCAATTTGGGGGCCATGATTTTCATAGGGGGCCATCTTCACCCCAACTCGCACAATCCCTGAAAATTTCATCGAAATCGGACGAGAATTGTAGCAGTTATGTCTGTGGGGAGGATTTCACGTTTGCGCCTGCGCAGCGGCTATTATCAGTACTTTGATTTCCATAGGGAACCATCTACACGCCAACCCGCACAATCCTTGAAAACTTCATTGAAATCGGATGAGAATAAATTTGTAGGAGTTATGGCTGTGGCAAGGATTTCATGACAGACAGACATGGAATCAAAATTGTTCAGGAAGGTTTGAAACGTAAAACGCGCCTGGAAATTTTGATTTTGGTGAACATTTTTTTTCAACCTTGAAAATTGAAAACAAAGTTTGAGCTACCTTGGTAGACTCGGAAGCCAAATCTGCGGAAAAGTATATTTGAAAATGGTGGTAAGATATAATGGGGAGATACAGGTTTCCCTGTTTGGGTCCATAAGGATTGATTTATGGAATTTATTTTTGTAAAGATAAACCATCCACCCTTTCCTACCAACCGCAAAAATTTTAGTACTTTTTTTTAACCCTGACGGGGAGTGACGTAACGGTTACCACTACGTCTCTACTTTTCCTTTCTCTGAGAGGAAGAGGGGACGGACCACCTTCAGTCACTTTGCTGCAAATCCCCTGGTAAGTGATCTCTTCACAATATTAAATACTTTGCGCTTACCTTTGGGTCCAAAAATCCATTTTCATTTCACTTCTTACCTACATCAGATAAAAGACAATCTATATTAACCAAACTCCGATTTGTAATTGTACCCATACTGAATTCATATAAATATATAATTTAGTTAATTAATAACTTTAATTTATATTTGAATACACCACCTGATCAACTCTATATGAGATCAAAGGATTCAAGTATAATAAATTTACCTCTCTACCGGACTATATTGGCACAGTTGAATTATGCATAAGGGTATGTTTTTTAATAAGTTAAATCTTAAAGAGAGTAAATAACTATTGTTGAGCAGAAAAACGAAAATTAATACTATAAAAAATATCTACGATAATAAACTATAGAGAAGTGAATATTATGTTACGTTCTACATATGATATGTATAAATGGATTAGGATTTTAATATTATAATTTACAGCAATAAGGGATTATAAACAGGTGCTTACAGCAATTCATTTTCCAACACGAGCTAAGGCAGCTCATTTGGGAATATAATATTTTCCTATTTATGTTATATAATATTGTTTGTACCCAAATGGAAATAATAAAAAGTCTGCCAAGTGGGTGTGGCACATAGCTTCATCGTATCCATAACCCAATTGTATAGATGATCCGATGCATAGTAGTTAATCTCAAGACATTAATCTCTAAGTAACCTCCTCTACCCTCATAGGGGACCACCTACACGCTAATCTGAACAATCCTGAGAAATTTCGTCGAAATCGGACGGAAAATGTAGAAGTTATGGCTGTTACCGGGAATTCACATTTGCGCATGCGCAGCAACTACTATTAGTCTGGGGAGATGATTTTCATAGGAGACCATTGAAACACCAATCTGAACAATCCTAGAAAATTTCACCAAATTTGGATGAAAAATGTGCTGTGGCTGTTAAAAGGATTTTACGTTTCCGCATGCACAGAGGCTACTGTCAATTTTAAGGCCTTAATTTTCATTGGGGACCATCTACAACCTAATCCGCATAATCCCTGAAAATTTCATCAAAATCGGATGAAAAATGTAGAAGTTATGGCTGTAACAAGGAATTCACGTTCGCGCATGCGGAGCGGCTACTATTAGTCCGGGGGTAATGATTTTCATAGGGGACCGTCTACACGCCAACCCACACAATCCCTGAAAATTTCATCCAAATCAGATAGAAAGTGGGGAAGTTATGGGTTTTATGTTTCGACTTCATGACAGACACACAGACAGACACGGAACCAAAACTGTTCAGTAAGGTCTAAAACGCGAGTGGAAATTTTGATTTTGGAAAACTTTTTTTTCAACCTTGAAAAATGAAAACATAGCTTCCGCTACCTTGGTAGACTCGGAAGCAATAAAAAATATTAATAATAATAATTGGGTAGAAATACAAGCTGATTTTTCCATCGGATTGTTCCCAACTCTACTTCGAAGTCATCAAGGACAAGAGGATCGTGTGTCTCAAAAATCCTGCAGACTTCGCGGGTATGGCAATTAGGCTGAGGTAGAGCGGGGACCCAAAACAATGCTCAGGGCAAGAATCGTGTCCAGAATGAGGAATCCAAGGAACAGATGGATGGAAGGTGGCTTGAGATACGCAAACTGTGGGACTGAGGAGGACGTAAGCCATGGACCGAGAGAGGTGGAGAGTAGGAGAGAGGGAAGCCAAGGGCCACACCAGCCATGTAGTTCTTTACAGTTAGTGACTAACAGCATGTGCATTGGATTATATCCACTGTATCTACCCAGCATCTTTCAATTTGAAATTGGAATTTTTTTCAATCTTCAACAGACCACTTTTGTATCATCAACTTGATTGATGGAAATCAGATCCACTCTACCAAAATGATAAATTTAGATCTATTGTGGCGCCTAACTTTTATAATGAATACTTCAAAACCAAATAGGAAATGACCAACACTGGTGTCACATTTGAGGGTGACAAAAACTGGCACAGTTTCTCTACATCTTTCATTTTTCATTACTTCGAGGGAATCCAACAATGGATCGATACATTCTTGGATTTTTGTAAAACTGCAATACATTTGAAGGGAGAAAAAAGTTTCCTGTCCCGAATTTCCTATGTGCACAATCCTAACAGAGTTTTTCTAACATTATTTCACGCGAACAGGTGTCAAAAATCGATCTGTAAGTTTTTTGGACTGATTCCAGGTGCAAATAGTGTCAATTAAGAAATGAATCCGGGAAAAAACGTTTATTTTGCCATCCTTGTAGAAAAATTGACCAGTAACGGGTTTGTTTTAATTGAGCAATATTTATGCGAACTTTTTCTACACGTTACGTGACAATAATAATTTAATTAATGTAAATAAGTATAAATGTTTGAGTCGAATGTTTACTCATCTTCAAGTAGGTGGTCCATGTATGAATCTTCAGTGTTTTCTTCTTTGGTAGACGTTCTTGGCAAGTTCTCGTAAAAGGTTTTCGCGATTGGGTTAATCAAAAATTTCTTTAAATGTTGCAAATCGCTGAACTTGGGTTGAGGGATTGGCGCTGGCCTATTGTGAAGATTTTTAGGAGTTTCTCTTGGTGGAGGTGATTTTGCTTTGTTTTTACCCCTTTAAGCGGGGGCCCATAAGCTGTACATTAATCGTTGTTCCCGCTGCGCTCGGACTTTCACCGTTTTTCCCCCTTATAGCCAATATTTCTATGCGATTTTCGGTTGATTCTCGTCGTTTTTCCCCCTCATGGTTTGGCAGACTAGTACTTCTCCTTCAAAGCTCACAGAAGATCGCGCTGAAATCTCCAAACGGCCGAAAAATTTACATTCATCGTTTTTCCCCCTAACCCTTCATTGATTCATTGTGTATTGCTCTGTGACACCTGCCGAATCTTTATTGGTCAATTATAAGTACATCCGAGTCGATCTTTAGGTTGGTATCGTTCCATTATTGGATTTCTAATGTTCAATACTGTTCATCTTCGTATCTCAATTTCCCCAGCCTCAAGATTCAAATCAATTTGAACGTTAAGTAAAATCAATGTTCGTTACAAACTTTCAACAAATTGGTTTTACGTGGATCTCAAACCTGAATGACGTATAAAACGGTGATTGCATGACCGAAAATAGAATTCAAAATTACGATATCGCATTTTGAAATGCTAATAATTTAAACTATATTATGACAGGTGGTATCGAATAACGAAACTATTAAACAAAAAAGGAGACGGAAGAGTTATTGTCCCAGGTTATTTTGAGAAATGATTTCATGACTTTGCGTCGTTCGGACAGCGATAAAATGTCGTAGTACCCACCATCTACAATGAACAGTTTTGAAATATCTTTCTTTTCTCGGAGTAAAAATTCGTATCCCCCCCCCCCCATGTCTTTTGGTCAGTATGAGTCATGAGTAATAGGAAATCTCTACGTGTGGATCGTACAATGCGTCGATGTGATCAGGATTGGGATCCAACAAATAAACAAACTCTTTCCCCAAGCTTTTGGCTGATTTACTGCCTTCTTCGGGGTGGGAGTAAATTCAGTGGCTTGAAGAGTACTCGTAACATCCCTTGTCATTCAAATTTGAGTTTCAATCTCAAAATTGCAGACATGTGCGCTAAATACGATACTATAACTTGGAAATTTATTTAAATAAATCAAACGCAAAGCTATAAAGAGGCTAGATAGATTCTAGAAGAATTATTTGTGGAATTGAGCCACACAGACGAGTCAAAAAAGCTCGATGAAAGAGAGGGATTATTTGATGGACCCCTTGGTTACGTTGAAGTAATAAGACATTGTCGGCAGTTTTACAAAGTTTTGGGAAATAAAGCCGTTTATGTCTGGAAAACTTGGCTGGAAACTAGAGTTTTACGAGGAAAGTTCGGTCAGAATAGCTCCATACTTTACTTCGACATGGGCAGTACACGAGTTCTGCGTCATTTCATTGAAAAAAACGATCCAATTACATCTGGAAAACTTTCAAAAACCGATATTTTACTTGGTTGGTTCTTTCTGAAGAATGCAGCACCCTGAGTGATGTATCTTTGCAGCAATTTGTATTCCTCACAAGCCTGATTAAATAATGAGTTGCTTGTTTCAATCCACATGTTTGTATACATTTGAATTCATCAAGATCTGTACAGTTGAGAATACTGACGGAACTCGAGAAACATCGTTTTGGTTTATTATTTTTATTATTTTCAAAAATGATTCTTTGGAATCGAGGACAAAAAAGTTCAACACGCCCTCAAAATTTGATGGTTTCGTTTAAAGGTACGCAAAATGCGAAAATAAAATTTAAAACTCTGCCAATTATTACTCAAAGGTTCAATATTTCTATATAGATCACTCATCCGCAAAGAACAGGGCTTTGCCAATGTCACTACCTACCAATCATATTTTTGCTTCACAATAAGTTCATCGTGAAGAAATAAACGCTTCTCACTCAGTTTGAATAAATAAAGAGTTGTGGGTGCCTTCTTCAAGAAAACAACTCGAAGAAACGAAAAAGATCGCATTTTGGTCAGCTAAATTAGAACGGAGATTAGACGTCTTTTGCGATTAGATGTAAGTCTAACCCATAAGTGCTCATGGGGACAGAGAGGTACTACAGAGGTCCTACAGAGCTCTGGGTAGTCTCATTCAATTCTAAAAATCCAATACTATTTCAAATTGATGAAAAAACGATGCAAACAAACATTTTTGAGCTAGGGCGTTTTCAAAATGTTAACCTATTTTCACCCCTTAGAAGTGCCTGACATCAACCATAAGCTGTGGGGCACAAGTAGACCCCAAATGGAGCCCACATATCAAGTTTCATCAAAATCGGACCATGGTAACTAAGGAAAGTGCAGCGAACGGACGGAACATTTTTTATTGGATTTTCGGATTCTACGTACCTTGAAACGTAAACCAACATTGTGAGGTGGGTTAAAAAAAATTTCTTGGTCGGTTCCAAAGGTTCATTATTGAAAATAATAAACCAAAATGGGATTTTGATGAAATTTGGTATATGGGCTCCGTATGGTGTTTAGTTGTGCCCCAATGCTTTTGGTTATTATCAGTCTCTTCTAAGGGGTAAAAAATAGGGATTGACATTTTCAAAACGCCCTAGCTCGAAAATCTTTAATATAAAGTTACATTTTTATCTATTTAAAATCGAATGAGTCCACCGAGAGCTCTTTAGACCCAACGGATAGCTCCCTACGAATTCTTAAAATTAGAACGAATGATAAAGTAGATACCAACTATGCAATTTCCAGTGGTTGGTTCTTTTCTGCTTAGTAGCGTCCAATTTCAGTCAACTATTGGAAGTTCAAGAGAAACCGGGAGCAGCCAAGTTGTTCATCTGGTCATTACTTGTCTCCTAGAGTTCGATGAAAAACAAAGATAAAGACAATATGATACGAATAACATTATTCCCATTATTATTTTCCTCTTCTCTGTTAAGAAAGCAACCACTAATTCAACTCTCTAACACAACTGGTGAAAAAATCCTCAGAAATAGGTCTAGCCGCTACAATTCAAATTAATGCAATCTGATCTCGTTCAAAAAAGAGTCAGCTACACTTTCACACGTTGTGATCTAAAAAAGAAGAAAAATAATCATAAGCTGTTAAAAACTTTACTGTCCAAGGAAAAAACGTCTGCCTCAAAACATGAATCTCTAAGTGCCTTGCGCTATCCTCATAAGGTAGAGCAGACCCTATAGGGGACCATCTACTCCCCAATCCGCATAATCCTTGAAAATTTCGTCTAAATTTGATGAGAAATATAGAAATTATGGGTGTTACAAGGATTTCACGTTTACGAATGCGCAGCCGCTACCCAATCTGGGGATGATGATTTTCATAAGGGACCATCTACAAGCCTACCCGCACAATCCCTGAAAATTGCATTGAAAACGGATGAGAATTGTAGAAGTTATGGCTGTGGCAAGGATTTCATGACAGACGGACAGACACACAGACAGACAGACACAGAACCAAAATTGTTCAGGAAGGTCTGAAACGTAAAACGCGAGTGAAAATTTTGATTTTGGAGAACTTTTTTTTCTACCTTGAAAAGTGAAAACAAAGCTTCCGCTACCTTGGTAGACTCGGAAGCAATAATACATTCTAGTTCTGAGCGCGATGAAACTGCGATGTCATGAAAACTGAAGACTATGGTTCTACGTTCTGCATTGTAGTCGCCTTCCAGCATTGTTCCTAGTTGTTCCTCTTCACAGTTGGAGATTTTTTCATCAGCCACAAATGGTGGTCATGGAAGGGATGGAGCACCTTTTAAGCTTTCAAAATATGATTGGAAAGGTCATTGTTGATGTTAGCTAATTCAGGTAGTATCGGGAGATTACATAGTTGTAACTTCATAGCTCAGTCAATTTATGCACGGACTTCAATTATTGAACTTTATTGACCCTTCTTCCAACATCCAAATCTTGTTTTTTATCAAAGTGGCTCACATCCATTGTTTTTTCATCAAATGGGTTTATATCCAAATTAGAAATTGCCGTGTCTCCCTCAAAACGCACGCCGAAATTCCAAAATTTGGTCTTACAATCGACTGTTCCATGAACAAAATATTTTGAAAATTGGGAACCCAAGAAAGTTTTCTCTCTAATTTTTTCAAAATTTCCCAGAAAATTTTCCAAATAGATATAAGCCTTTGAAAGAAAACTCTTAAATTATTTAGTCAATTTATGTACCGAAGAAGCCAGAAAAATCTAAATCGCCTTCAATTAACTAAACTCTTGAAAGGTTTGGATATTGGGAACATGCGGACCTTTCAAACTTAAATTATCTTCTTGTGGTATTATCCTTCGGTAAGATCTCGAAAGCTTTCAACTTTTTTATAACCACTCAAAATTACAAATTGAAAGCCAATTAAACGTCGAATAAAAACAAAAGTTCTTCTTGAGTTTAATTTGTTACGAAAGGTCTCTAAATCGAAATTGGAAAACGATTAAATTTCAAATTCCTTAGAAAAAAGTCACAAAATAGGTGTTAAGTATGGTAAAATTAGGTACTCGAGTACCAAAGTTTGAACAGAGTCTCGAAAGGTAATTTTTGGAAATGAGAAACCTCGATAAGATTGACGAAATTCGTTATCGATTAAGTTGATTTCTCGGCATTATCACTTTTGCTCTTGATTTAATTACAAATTCAGATAATGTCGCATTAATACCCCACTTTGGTTGAATGACATAGTCGAAGTGAATTGACGATTCAAATTCATCATCATTCGTCGAGAATCAATTCTTGCGACAACCAATGACAGAGGAACCCCAAAGAAAAGAGGGAAGAGAACCTAGGTGCTGTCGTTTAGAAAATTTTATTTCTCAATAAAGGAACAACCCATGACGAGGAAACTATATGTTACGAGAATAGAGGAGTAAATTCTAGGTGCTACAAATTTTAGCGGCAATTTGGCGTTACGGAGTTTTTGGCTTAAAATTCATATCTCAGTACTGGAGTGAGCAAATTTAAAATTTCAAGATACATCTGATTCACAATTAAATTGCCTACAAGTTTGATCCCGAAATATTTTTCAATCGGTGCTGTCGTTTTCGACCCACAGGCGTTGGAAGATGAGGATTATCAACTTTTGAGCTAAGTTGGTAAAAATCGCCATCTTTAAAGGGCGACTGCGACCGAACGGCTGGACCGATTTTGATGTTAAATTTATCTTTCTTTAAAAAACGAACGTATACAATTTTCCGTAGGATCCGTACTTTTCGAGTTATGAGAGAAATACTGAACAAAAGTGCGAAAATTTCGCGGTTTTCAGGCTTTCAAATCGGAAGAACAATTCAGAAACCGTCGCAAACTTAGATACTTGTTATTCAGGACCCCTAAAACGGTTTAAAACTATTTCCAACTCTGTGTTGATTTTTGGGGGCTATACCGCTAATTTGCTTGGGCTACAAGTACTGCTTCATTTTTTAAACAGTCCGCCAAGTGGGCGTGGCACATAGCTTCCTCGTATCCTTAACCCTTGTATATATTCGATGCATAACAGCTACTCTCAAAACATCAAACTCCAACTACCTTGCACTACCCTCATAGGGGACCATGTACCGTCAACCCGCTCAATCTCTGAAAATTTCACCGAATTCAGGGAGAAAATATTCAAAATAAGACTGTTACAAGGAAACTCTGCGCAATTCTACTCAGGGGAACTTTGCGCATGCGCTCTCGCTACTATCAGTCCGGGGTCGATGATTTTCATAGGGGACCATCAACACCCCAATCCGTACAATCTCTGAAGAATTCATCGAAATCGGATCAAAAATGTGGAAGTTGTGGTTGTTTCAAGATTTGAGGGCAATGACTCTCAAAGGGGATCATCTACAAGCCAATCTGAACAATGCCTGAGAAATTCACAAAATTCGGATGAAAAATGTAGAAGTTACGAATATTACAAGGGAATTCACGTTTGCGCATGCGCAGTGGCTACTATCGATCCGGATGTGATGGTTGTCATAGGGGACCATCTACAAGCCAACCCACACAATCCCTGAAAATTTCATCGAAATTGGACAAAAACGTCGTATAGTTATGACCGTTAAAAGGATTTCATGACAGGCACACAGACACACAGACACGAAACCAAAATTGTTCCAGGGAAAATTTTGATTTGGAGAAATTTTTTTTCTACATTGAAAAGTGAAAACAAAATTTCCGCTACCTTGGTAGACTCGGAAGCAAAACCGCACAAGAACATTTCAAGTTTTCCTGACTCAAGAAATTTCAATCACTCTAACAACTTCACAACTCGAAATGAACAGTGCAAATGCACCAACAAATCAGTGATCTCTAAATCCCAGTAGTTACTCCTCGACAAACTCATCAAGTAACTCAGCGTGATAAAAACCTGATGGTTATAATTGAAAGGGGAATCAATGTAATTTACGCCCCAGCACCGTATTTCTGATCCCCGTGGAAGTACATCCGTAGAGCCCCAAACGCATTCCACTCAAATTCAAAACCTGACAAATTCCTCCAAAACTTCTTATTCGCCCAGCTGATCTTTCACTCTTCCATTCTCTCTTTGTGTTTTTAAAACGTTTAAGAGCCAATTTCGGTATATTAATTTCAATAATGAACCTTTGGAATCGACCCAGAAAAAAAATGTTTAACACCCCCTCAAAATTTGTTGGTTTACGTTTCAAGGTACGTAGAATCCAAAAATCGAATGAAAATTTGGCCGTACGTCCGCTGTCCGCGGCACTTTCCCCACTTAGCATTGACCGATTTGATTAAATTTGGTATGTAGGCTCCACTTGTGCCCCGAAAATGTTGGTTGACTGAGGGTTGAAATTTTGAAAACGCCCTAACTCAAAAAATGTCGATATAAAGGTATTGTTTTTCCATCAATTTAAGATAGTATAGAATTTGTGACCACGCGGATCCCTGTAGAACAAACCGTTCGCTCCCTACGAGAATGTAAGGGTTGGACTTAAGATAAATCAGAAACACGAGTGTGAATCGCAAAAGAGGCCTAATCTCCGTTCAAATGTTAGCTGACCGAAATGCAATCGATGTTTTTCTTCATGTTGGATGGTTGGGGGCTTTGCAGACGAGTGATCTATATGGAAAATAATAAACCATTGTGTAAAAATTTGCAGCGTTTTAGAACTCTAGAGTTAACTGAAGAGCCTTTGTACTGTAAAACAATTTTTAGAGCTCATTCTGTGAACCAACTTATTCCTTAGGAGTGGTGGTACCAAACCCTTTCCCCTCAATCACCTCTGCTGAGAGGAGAACACCTGTGTGCTCCCCCTGCCTCCCACTCGTTCAACCACATCTTTCCTGCAAATTCTTTAACTTTCAGTGTCAAAACCCCCACTTTTACCTCAATATTCCTTCTCTTTCGAATTAAGTGTTTAATGTTTTTCGCTCATTTAGTCCAGTTTAATCATAAATATCGCGATTTCGTTTAAATCAAAATCTTCCATCTTCGTCATCCAGGAAGCGGTACTACAGATCTCCGCTCAGGGGACCAGAGGTATTCAGCCCACCGGTACGAGTGTATACTATTCTCATACCTTTTACTCTTACACCTTCATTGTTTTATTTGAAACAACACATTTTCCTTGCGATCCCTGTAGATTTCAAGTTCAAAACAAAATACAGTCCACTCTAACCCGCCGCTTCATAAATACTTATATGTACTCGACGACACCGAAATTCAAGTTTGGCATTTAAGTGGCCTATTAAACCAGCCGTACGTTTTAGCTATCATTCACCCAGCAGCAATGAAATCAACAAGCTGACTCATACAAGCTCTCAAATTATCACCGTCGTATGCTCAGACTAAAAAAGCATGCTTTTGTAGGACTGCGGCTGACTCCCTGGAGTTGAACATCCTCCACAAAGGACCTTCTAGTCTCATCCCTCAGAATCCCAGACCTTAAATTTGTTTTCATTACATGTAATATTTTTATTACCTATTGTTATTCTTTTTTTCTAATATTTTCATGAATTTTAAATATATATGTAAGACTCATTGAACCTTCATCTTAGTTATTAGATTAGAATTAGATTAGACTAATATGACAAAGTACGAACTGTAAGGAGAGGTCCGGCAGTCAAAGCTGGGACACGTCCAAGGAACCACCTCGTCCCTTGTGAATTTTATTAAAAGTGACATTTCGTATAATTTGAATTATTTTTGTTTGCATAAAGTTTATATCGTTTGGAGTGCCTTCGGAGGAGTAACTTTCGTTGTAGATTCAGGTGAGATTTAAAAACATTCAATATGACATTTGTACATAGGTACCTAATTATTAGGTTAAGATTATTTTCATTTTTGTAATTTGTCTATTATTTGTAATTCCAGTTGAAAAAACAATAAAAATACTGCATCTAACAAAGAGTTGATTTGATTGGATAGAAGAAGAAGAGACCTATCTTACATAATATATTATATAGTTTCATTTTATTTTATAACCTATTATTTATATTATTATATTATATCTATTTATTATTTTATTTATATATTATTATAGAGTTGATTTGATTGGATAGAAGAAGAAGAGACCTATCTTACATAATATATTATATAGTTTCATTTTATTTTATAACCTTAAATATATATAATTTTATAACAATTAGATAATGCTAATTTCGATTTCTAAGAAGTTTTAATTATTGCTTCCCAGTCTACCAACGTAGCGGAAGCTTTGTTTTCACTTTTTTAACTTGAAAAAAGAAAAATTTCTCCAAAATCAAAATTTTCACTGGCGTTTTAGACCTTTTTTAACAATTTTGGTTTCGTGTCTGTCTGTTTGTGTGTCAGTCATGAAATCCTTGTAACGGACATAACTGTACGAAGTTATTGTCCGATTTCGATCAAATTTTCAGGGATTGTGCGGGCTGGCGTGTAGACGGTTTCCTATGAAAATCATCATCCCCGGACTTACGGTAGCCACTGCGCATGCGCTAACGTTAATTTCTTTGTAACAGCCATGACTTCTACATTTTTCATCTGATTTCGTTGCAATTTTCAGGGATTATGCGGATTGAAATGTAAATGGTCCTGTATAGAAACAATCGCCCCCGGACTGATAGTAGCTACTGCGCATGCGCAAACGTGAATTTCCTTGTAACATCAATAACTTCTACTATCCGAATTTGAAGAAATTTTCAAGGATTTTATAGGGTTGACGTGTAGGCGATTCCCTAATACGGTAGCACAATTGAAGTTTTGAGATAAACTACTGTGCATCGGAACATCTATACAATCGGGTTATAGATACGAGGAAGCTTTGTGCCACACCCACTTGGCAGACTTTTTTTAGATGTAAAAAATCTCCTAACGGGACCTGAGCATTTTTTTTATTTACTTATTTTTTTTAACACAGAATGTGTTTTTGCGATGACCTACCGAAAAAAAATCGTCACGAAAAAGCGACAGAAAAAACATCTGGTGATATGTTTACTGGTTGTCATGTTAATGTCAACTCCACATTTATTATTGTTGTTTTTTATTTAACGGATGACTAGTATCGCAAAAACACATTCTGTGTTCCTATGATTTCATACAGAGTATGGAAAAAGAAATAAACCGGGGGGTGCAGGGGGGCGGAGCCCCCCGCCGAGGCGCAAAGCGCCGAGTTTTTTTGTTATTATTATTTTTTTTTTGTAAATAAATGTTGAGTTGAGTTGATTAATCAATTGGTTGATCTATGGCTTTTTCCGTTCGATTTTTGGATTCTACGAACCTTGAAACGTGAAGCCCCGATTTATGAGGGGGATTCAAATTTTTGTTGTTGTTGCTCAATTCCAAAGTTTTATTATTGAAAATAATGAACAAAAATTAGTTCAACCGAACCTTGACAAAAAGATATCCTTCAAACAATACGATTATTGCAGTGATCGTTGAATAACCAACCGATTTGCTTGATAATCAACCGTTCAGAAATTATTGCAATCTTTTTTAAACAAAGTTTTAACGATCTAATCCAACGGTTTTAGTTTTGGTACTAAATGAGAAGGAAGGATTCGACGCGGAAAGTTTCTAATTTTCTCATACCTCCGTCGAATCACCGAGGAAGTTTTAATTTACTGTGACAGAAGATGATTTAGCAGGACTGTGCGTAGGTCTTTGCGGGGAATTAGTATTTTCTACTGATGAAAATAGTTCTTGAATTTAGAAATATTAACCATAAAAGTATTAATTCATGAAAGGCAGCTCGGGGTGACGTAAATGGGAGGCACGTGATATTGTGCATTCTAATCAAGAAAAGCTGCAAACAAAGTGTGGATATCAGAACTCACTCTGGAGTACAATTATCGCAAGCTAGTCAGTATCTATGTCGATACTTATCTCAAAACCACACAGATTTTGCCTATCACTGATTCGTGTTTATAAGAAAGAGGTGTTTTTCCAGCTGAAAACCTCAGCGGAGAAAGTTGGATACTGGTCAACAGAGAAAAGAAGAGAAATACATGAAATCCTATAGAATTTTGGATGGTTTTCAATACCAACAAGAATATCATGGTGTAATGTTGATCACCAACAATGCTGGGACAAAGAATTTCGTCAGATTATCAACCGGTAATCGTGAGTATTTTGCACTTCAGGACACACTTTAACAGAGAATACACTCCGCAACCTCATGAACTGGATTTGACTCCGCCTTCTGGCGCATAATTTTGGGTTCCGACGGAAGTTTTAAGGAGAACGTGAATGTCGAATTAGGAAAAATGCTGAACTGCGACAAATGCATACAAGATTTGATGTTATGGAAACTATGAAGAGCTTTCGACTGATGTTGTCTCGTTTTTCCTCGCTAAGAATTAAAATAAGGCAAGTTATCGGAGGAGGAAAAAGCAGAACAACTGTCTGGAGATGGATCTGTGAGCAGGTCAAGGCTCTCAATGGGCTGTAGTGCCATCAAGAAAGATATAATTGACACTTATAAATTTTTCTTCCGAGTCTACCAAGGTGATGGAAGCATTACTCCACTTTTTTAGAAGATGAAACACGAATCTTTCAAATTCAAAATTTTCCACCTGCATATCTTCCTTAACAATTTTGGTTCCATTTCTGCCATAGGTGGTCGAAATCCAAGAGCAGTTAGGGCAGTTAGGTGAGGAGATAGACGACGAAGGTTTTTAAAGACATAAAATATTTATTGACAACTTACCGCTCCACAGACATATTATGACCAAATTAGTCCTGCATCTATATAAACAGAATGGAATTGATAAGATGGTGTCCAGAAGTGTTTGGGCCTTCCTCCTGTGGTATTCATGTTATTTATAGATAGTTCACATAACTCCTCCATCCTTATAAATTGGCACATCTCCTGACGTGCTGCATTAGTATTGTGTCGACAATTTTCATTCAATGTTAAATTCACCATTACCATGGCCATTTCACGTAATGATTTTTTGCTTCCATGTTACGTTTTCATTTGTCATTCTTGTTCAAATGTACCTTGTAATTTCAAGCAAATATAGCCCACTTCGTTCAAAATTGGGCTGATCAATTTAGGATAGAACACTTTTTTTTTAAAAAGCATTTATTCAGAAACTACATCACAGTATACAAAATAATTTATTACTCCGTGCTTCTCTCCTCTTAAAGCCAAGGTTGTGCTGAGGGGGGGAGTCTGCATAGAAAAAATAAATATTAATCAACAACAAAAATAAAAAATAATCTTCTTGGAAGTACAATAAGAGCCTAGGTATATCGAAAAATGCTTCTTATATTGTTTTTAAATGCATTCAATGAAGTTATTTCTCTGATTTCTCTTGGTAGACTGTTAAAGAGCGCTACCTCACGGTAATCATAGCACTTTGGACCGCACGGAAAGACGGAAAGGCAGCTTAATCAAACATTGATTGCTAGATCTAGTGCCCGTGTCGGCAAGAAAGTGAAACTTCCCCGCTAATTTGTCCCTAAATAACATGATGGAGGTGGACCAGCTCGTGCACCTAGAGAACTTGAAATGCCTAGAGAACAGAAATGAAGTTATTTCTCTAATTTCTCTTGGTAGACTGTTAAAGAGCGCTACCTCACGGTAATCATAGCACTTTGGACCGCACGGAAAGACGGAAAGGCAGCTTAATCAAACATTGATTGCTAGATCTAGTGCCCGTGTCGGCAAGAAAGTGAAACTTCCCCGCTAATTTGTCCCTAAATAACATGATGGAGGTGGACCAGCTCGTGCACCTAGAGAACTTGAAATGCTGCGAAGAGGGATGCCGTGAAGTGCCGAATTCTCTTCTTAAGGAGTACCTTTTGTCTTGAAAAAGAGAATCTATTAGTTCGTCACTGCAGCCCCATCCTGTTACTCCTACATCAGAACCGACCGCACCATAGCAAAAAAAAACATACTCCTCGAGCTGGGGGTGAGAAAGTTCCTCACTTCCCTGCGTATGTAAATAACTCTCCTCAAATGTGTCAGAATTTCATTCACGTGATCCCTTCGAAGCCTCTGATCGTTGTCAACTCCCAGGTAACCTGCGGAATAGCTGGACAACTACACCTAATTCTCCCTGAGCATCCGATTTTGTGCCTTGCAAATTCTGCAAACGGATTCGTATTCTGATGAAGATTCTGCAAGTGGCTATAAGGCCACTTTTTGAAAATGTTCACAATTTGAACAAATTTTTGTTGGAACTGTGTGCAAAAAATTTTTGCACACTTTCTAAACCAATTACCTGGAATTCTACGGTGATCTTGAAGAGAAATCCGTTTGTGGAACTAAAATATCTCGATCCTTTCTCAAATGAGGAGTAAACGAAATTTGGCCCCGATGGTGCTGCCATCTCTTATTTCAGAATCACACTAAAACATCGTGACATTTAGTCTTAATGTTCTCCAGGTTAGAGATGTTGGCATTTATCATACAAAGGCCACAAAGTGGGTCTTTTAAAGTTCAACCTCATACCCAGATCAGAAAGAGGCACATCAGCAAAGTCAAGAGGCTTTCTTTTGGTTTCTCCACAGCCGCATTCTAGGATTCTGCCGAAATTATGAAGTACGTGTCGTCAGCAAAGGATAAAATTTCCCTATCTATCAGAGTGCTGCTAAGCCTGGATATTCGGGAGGCCTGGGTGAAATTCCATTGGCATTGGAGTGAAGGTATCCATGATGGTTGGCTGCATGAGACTGGTCTCATTGACCACTCCAATATGAGCTGCTTGTGGGGTTCTTGGCATGACACTATAGCTTATAGGGATTGTGAGGTATTCTGTAGTCCGTCGAGGTTCCTGGTGTCCAGGCGTTGTCTTCCTTGGAGAGAGTTGAAACTCGGCCGAATATTGGCGGGGGTAACCGATGAAATAGCTGGACAACTACACCTAATTCTCCCTGAGCATCCGATTTCGTGCCCTTTAATGTTCTCCAGGTTAAGGATGTTGGCATTTATCATACAAAGGCCACAAAGTGGGTCTTTTAAAGTTCAACCTCATACCCAGATCATTGAGACACATCAGCAAAATCAAGAGGCTTTCTTTTGGTTTCCCCACAACCGCATTCTAGGTTTCTGCCGAAATTATGAAGTACGTGTCGTCAGCGAAGGATAAAATTTCCCTATCTATCAGAGTGCTGCTAAGCCTGGATATTCGGGAGGCCTGGATAAAATTCCATTGGCATTGGAGTGAAGGTATCCATGGTGGTTGGCTGTATGAGACTGTTCACATTGACCACCCCAATATGAGCTGCTTGTGGGGTTCTTGGTATGACACTATAGCTCATAGGGATTGTGAAGTATTCTGTAGTCCGTCGAGGTTCCTGGTGTCCAGGCGTTGTCTTCCTTGGAGAGAGTTGGAATTCGGCCAAATGTTGGCGGGGGTGGGGACCAGCAAAAGTTTCTCTTCGGGATAAGTTGTCACGAAGCAGGATCTCTTATGATGACCAACCGAGAAACTTAGCAGTTGAATTTTCTCTGGTTTACAGAGGCCCCACCTAAGGCGCCAGTTAGGTTAGGGCATAGACAACGAAGGTTTTTAGAGATGTAAAATCTTTATTGACGGACTCAACCTCAGCTCCATAGAAGTATAACCAATAATGAAACTTACACCTTATAGGGTGGTCCAGTGCGACATCAATAAATTGTTAGAACCATTCCGATTTTTTACATAAATATGTCTTATCGCTGAAATTTTGTCTGCATACAACCTTTACCCGCAAAAAAAGTTACCATATTGACATGGTTTCTTTGTTTTTATTACGAAAGGTTGCTGGAACTTGCCTCCACAAATATTTTGATGTTTTTTCACTTTTAATTGGGTGTTGATATTGGTTTTTCAACAAAACTTTTAAAGTATATAAAGCGAGTTATAGTCAAAAACAAGGACCATTGGTAATGCTGAAAAATTCGTCCAGCAAAAAAAAAAATGTTCTGTCAAGTTGGGCGGGCATTATTGTTTCCTAAAATAATACGGACACAATAGAATTGGTTAAGTTTAACATGCTAGAGTATTGACAAGTAATATTAATACATTTTCCAACATCAAACATGATTTTTCAACAAGAAAATCATATTTAGTAGTTATGTTCAGCATAATTGAATTGACATAAGGCCGACAGTTTCGGAACTAGAGTTTTATGGAGTGAATTTTTCGAAGGACCAACATTGTTTTGGCCTGCTGCACGAGTACAAATCTTTTAAATAGCCAAGAAGAACATGAAATTACATCACATCACTACTTACTTTATCGGTAAGTACTTGAACATTATTGCAATTTCCACTTGATATTTTTTTTATTAATAGATTAAAAAACTGCGTAGCTACACGTAGTATTTTATTGGCGGAATTTAATTTTTTTTTAACTCGCCTGAAAATGTAGTTCAACTGATACTTGGCGAGCAATGGGACACCGGTTGTATTTCAACACAATTTATGGTCAACATTTCGTCGTCATTCGACTCCTTGAAAAAGATGGTTCGTCGTTTGGAATAACGCCATTGGAAACCACGGAAGCCAAATTTTATTCGTACACGTTTTTTTTACCAATGACAATACTGTAAGTGGATTTGAGATTATTTTGTATTATCAAACTATTTTTCTGGTTTCGAGAAAATCTTGAATTTTTTGCAATTTGTTCTAGATATAAACTTAGGTACGAATCAACTTAGAAATACAATACTGTAATTTGAGTCGCTACTAGTAATAAGACTTTTCTACCGCAGGCGGCGAATTCCTGGTGTTCTAGTCGTGAATATTTATTTTTTTCAACAGAACTCTAAGATTAATCGGATATTGTTCCCAATATTTACGTTTCATATTGAATAACACAAATGAAAACGTAAGATATTGCAAATCTCCATCGCTATTTTCACCTCAATATAACCAAGAGAAATAATTTTTTCTGCGGGTATATTAAAATATACAGATAAATATCATTTACATTACAAATCGTTCAAATTACAGAAAACTTTTATTCATGAAAATATTACCTCAAGATATTTTTGACGTGGATCTCAAATTCAAAATCGAAATTCTGAAAACGCCGCAAATTATTACACAAAGCCTTATTATTTTTCTAGATCACTCTTCTGCAAAGATCACTGCTTTGCCATTGTCAATTTTTTTTTTTTTTTTTTTTATAAATTCCTCTGAAAGACGCAGGAGGATAATGGGGAGGACGCCGAGGACTCACCTGACGCCGAATCTAGGGATGAGGGAAGATGAGGAAGGTTGGGAGAGAGGGATGAAGGGAAGTGCCTCTATTGAAGGACCACCAGTTCAAATATGAGCCGAGAAGGACGCGGGTGGTGATACCATGGAATACGCCTACTGAGATGCCCAACTCGCGCAACTCCGTGACACTTTTCCCGCACCACACCCCGCGCCATGACAATGTTGCAGCCATCACCCTGATATTGATGGGTGCCACTCCTTTTAGCTCCGACACCGCTTGCCGTAAATTATTTGTATCATATTTCCTTATCTTAACCCGCCAAGTCTGCTCCATGTCCAACCATAGGTAGGTACTACCTACCTACTACATACTTCACACCTTCAAAACCAAGTTTATTTATAAGAAATAAACGCTTCACATTTGATTCGAAAAATAGCAAGTTGTGGTTCCTTCATATGGAAATATTATTACTGGTTGCTAAGGAAGTAAAACTGAATACAATTCGAAGAAACGAACAGCGATCGCTTTTCACCCCTTAGAAGAGACTGACGTCAAACAAAAGCTTTGCAGCACAACTAAACCCCAAAATTCGGTTGAAATTTGATATATTAGTTCCATTTAATGGAACTAATATATCAAATTTCAACCGAATCGGTCCAGTGTTGCTAAGAAAAGTACGGCATACGGCGGACGGACGGAAAATTTTTTATTCGATTTTCGGATTCTACGATCCTTGAAACGTAAAACATCAAATTAATAAATTAATAATAATTAATTATTTAACTTGGTGTAATATTTTCAGTAATTAGTAACCTTTAGAATCGAGCAAGAAAAGCGCTGCAAATTATTGCCCACAGGTTTATTATTTTCTGAATAGATCACCTTTCTGTATAGATCTTTCCCTACCAACCATAGGTACCTACTACCTACTAGGGCCTTTTTGAAAATTTCAACCCCAACCACCAACCAAATGGAAATGAAGGGGTGAAATTTTCAAAAATGTCCCAGTAGGTAGTAGGAACCTATGGTTGGTAGGGAGGGATCTATACAGAAAGGTGATCTATACAGAGAATAATAAACCTTTGGGCAATGACTTGCAGCGATTTTTTTTTTTTTTTTTACCTACCAACTTTTTTGGTTTATTATTTTCAATAATAAGCCTTTAGAATCGAGCAAGAAAAAAAACTGTTAACCCCCTCTCAAAATTTGATGTTTTACGTTTCAAGGTACGTAGAATCCGAAAATCTAATATAAAATTTTCCGTCCGTCCGCCGTATGCCGTACTTTTCTTAGCAACACTGGACCGATTTGGTTCCAGTGTTTTTTTTTTTTTTTTTTTTTTTTTTCTTGCTCGATTCCAAAGGCTTATTATCGAAAATAATAAACCAAAATGTAACCCCCCCAAAAATTTGATAGTTTCCGAATCCAAGACACTGCAAATTATTACACAATGGTATATTATTGCATAGATCATATAGATCACCCGACTGCATAGAACGCATCTTTTCCATTAATACTACCTACTTCCAATTACACCACTATCCGAGAGTTGTGGGTACCTTCATTACGAAATTTAGTTTTTAGTTGCTAAGGATGCACGACTGAATGGCATTAAAGTCTGTTCGGTGAAAGAAAAACGATTGCATCTGATCAGTTGAATTTTGAACGGAGATTTGGCCTATTTCATCCATTAGGGATTCACATTCGTATTTCTGGTATACCATTCGTTCCAACATTAATACCTCTTAGGGAGTGGACGGTTGGGTCTACCCTGGGTGGTCTCATTCGATCCTGAAAATGCAATCCTATTTTGAATTGATGAAAAAACAATACCTTCATATCTAGAGTTTTTGAGCTAGGGCGACCCTTAGAAGTAACTGACAATAACCAAAAGCTTTGGGACACAAATAGACCTCCATTGGAGCCAATATACCAAATTTCATCAAAATCTGTCCATGGTAACTAAGGAGAGTGCCGCTTACGGCAAAAGGCACCCCCAGGTTAATGAAAACCCGTGTTCATAACCATTATAGAAAAATAATAAGCCGTTGTGTAATAATTTGCAGAGTTATCCAGTAGATTCAAATCCTTAGAAAATATCAAAATTGATAAACCGTCTTTTACAAGTCTGATTGCTGAGAAACTCTAAAGTAGGATCATCAACTTTGGATACGTAGGTCCTTTGCGACAAAAAAATGTGTTACAATCAGACTATTTCCAACAAATAAGAGAAGTTAGTACCTATTGATAAATTTTCATAGCATCAACATAAGGGTTATTTTTTATGCTTGGAAAACAACAATGAAAAGAAGTTCAACCAATATGCGCCGGTAAACATAAGTACACCTAATTGTATGATGGAAATTTAGGAAAATTATTGAAGGAAAGCGGTAAACATGGTGAATTAAATTTTCGATTTAGAAGATCCAGAAGCGGAATACAAAGTTAGCCAAAATGGATTGCTGAGCGTTTTGGAATTTGAGTTTTGAGTGCCTTTGATTTATATGTCTCGATGATCTTACTGATTAACGTCATTCAATAAAGAAGCTGACGTTTTTGGATTATTTTGGTCCGTTGCCTCAATTTCTATTTGGCTCATAATCCATCACTCTCGTTTTACCGAATAATTGATTCACAGTTGATTATTCATTGTTTCGACCGAACCTGACGATACCTATTATAACAGCTAATTATGGTGTCCGGTTTGGTTCCTCAAAATAACGTTATTCAATTCCTTTGAAAACAAAAAATTGTATTAATTATGATTCCTACCTTGAAATTAGTAGTAACCTTTAACTGAGGATTAACCCTAATTAGACCATGGTATCATAAGTGACACCGAAAACATCTCAGGAACTCCAAAGCTGTCACCGGATTAACCAAAATTCAATTGCAATTTTATTTAATAAACAGCAGAATTTATTGTGGGCTATTGTAAGTCTCAAAATAGAATTATGACTTGAATTTTCAAATAAATCAATGAAAATATTTCCAAAATGTTCCAAATTCTTCCAAATTACAAATTTTTAAATTTTTTTTTCCAAATTTTCAATATTTCTAAATTCTTTCAAAATCCAAATTTTTCCAAATATTTTTTAAATATTTCCAAAATTGTTGTCAACATAATTTTTAGAGTTGTAGAATTCCTAAAAAATTTCCAGACACTAGTGACACTATGGTCCAATTAGGGTTAAAATATGTACTTACGCTAAAACAAACCGATCGGAAGTTTTAATGACAGTGAATGACTAGGTAATATTTTATATAGGAAAGTTTTTCCATCCCGTTAGTTTTAGTCGAATTCCTATACATGAGCCTTTCCCATTTCAAAAGTCTGTTTCCACATTCAGGGTGTCGCACAGTGGGCGAAAACGCAAAATACCGCTTATAAGTAGATTTTTTTAAAGAGATAAGACCATAGAGATTTTTGTTTGATCAGAAAAAACATGAGAAAAGTTGTAAACATTTTGATGAAATGTAAAATGATAATCACTTCATATTTAATATTATATTGCTTCCGACTCAACCAAGGTAGCGGAAGTTTTGTTTTCACTTTTCAAGGTTGAAAAAAAAAGTTCTCCAAAATCAAAATTTCCACTCGCATTTTACGTTTCAGACCTTCCTGGACAATTTTGGTTCCGTGTCTGTCTGTCTGTCATGACTTCCACAGTCATAACTTCTACAATTCTCACCAGAATTCGAAGAAATTTTTGGGGATTATTCGGGTAGGCGTGTAGATGGTTCCCTAAGAAAATCATTGCCCCAGTTTGATAGTAGCCAGTGCGCATGCGCCAACGTATATTTCCTCATTAAAGACAAAACTTCGACATTTCCCATCTGATTTCGAGGACATTTTCAGGAATTTTGCGAGTTGGAGTGGGAATGGCCCCCTATGAAAATTATGGCCCCCGAATTGAAAATATTTTGTGCGCATGCGCAAACGTAAAATCCTTGTAACAGCCATAACTTCTACGTTTTTCCAACAATATTCAGAGATTGTGCCGGTTCATGTGTTAAGTACCCTATGAGGGTAGTAGAAGGTACTTAGAGATTTTGATGTTTTTAGATCAACTACTAAGCATCGGATCATGTATACAATCGGGTTATGGATGGAGGAAGCTATATGCCACACCGACTTTTTTCTGATTATTGAATCGCCATTGAATTACATATTTGTACGTAAAACTCCAAGAAACGCATCCTAAAACACTGCAAATTATTAGACATTAGTTTATTATACCGGTAATCTGAGATTTGTGGGTGCTTTCTTTACACATTTTTTCTTGGTTGCTAGGGATGCACAACTAAGTGCAACCAGAAACTCTACTCATAGAAACGAGCAGTTTTTCCATTCAATCAGCTGAAATTTTAATGGAGATAGGGCCAATCTCCATCAGTCTGCTATCCCGCCGGATTCCTTTCCTTGTAGTGATACGGCTAATATAAATGGAATTCCGAACTAAAAACTGGTAAAGGAACGTTTTCAAGTGAAGTAAATTTTAATCTGACGTCGAAAATTCGTAATTCCTAACATGCAACTGCCCCCCCCCCCCCCCCCCCTGACATCGTCTGTCTTGAGGTGTTGATTGGCCCCAAACCCTTCGATTTATTCTCCTTTCACTTTCTCGACCAATGGAATTCTCTTTCACTTGTCACAATAGAGAGTTCCTAGTAGGTTTGGTTCGGCTCCGGATTCGACCGTAATATTACGGCGCCGGATCGGATATGGTGCGTTCCTATCACTATACGGCGCCGGATTGGGAATACGTCACGCCATATCTAAGCCGAACCAAACCTACTCGGTCACTGATTATGACCAAACCAATGAAATAGATCTAAATTCTCGTACCTAATGTATGTAACCCCCCCCCTAATGTATGTATGTATGTATGTATGTATGTGTGGTGTGTATCTAACTCATTATTTTTGAGGAAACCGACAACATTCTGCTTTATTGAGATGAGTTTCCAAAATGTCTTTGCAAATGATTTAGTTCGTTTTGAAACCCATAACAAAATGAAGGGGCAAACCCAATGAAACATTTGCAGGCTAATAAAATGAAATAGCGTAGGAGAAAAATTAAAAATTAATTAAGAGTTTCATTGGATCGAACGTTATTCTTCTCGACAAGACTTCAGTCCTCATGTGTCCCCAGTTTGTTTTACTTTGTTCGCTAAGTTTCGTAACAAACAACTCTAAACCAAAAGCGCATCTTGGTTCAAGGTATATTTACCTACTTCAGTTGAATATTGCTAATCTTTTTTTGTCCCTTCACCCAAATTTTGACTTTTTTAACTCCTCCCTCGCAGTATTAAAGTCACTAATTGCCTCCTCTCATATGTGCTATAATTAATCGTTTTAATTCCTTCTTTGTCTTACTTCCTATATCTAACTATCTGCATGATAGTTCAACATTTTGTATGCAATTGTATTGAATTGGGCTCGCTCGTACATAATTAAATAAATAAATAATATTGCATTATTTTTATGCCAGTAAAAAACAGTCAGTAAAAATCAAGTAATTGAAACGAATGTAAAAAATATTGATGATTCCTTATAGGGGACTCTACACATCAACCGGCACAATTTCTGAATATTATTGGAAAATGTAGAAGTTATGGCTGTAACAAGGAAACATATGTTTGCGCATGCGCTGTGGCTGCTATCAGTCTGGAGGCAATGATTTTCATAGGGAACTATCAACGAGCCAACCCACACAAGCCCTGAAAATGTCATTGAAATCAGACTAAAATTGTAGAAGTTATGGCTGTGGCAAGGATTTCACGTTTGCGCATGCGGAGCAGCTGTGCTATCAGTCCGGGGGTGATGATTTTCATCGGGGACCATCTACACACCAACCCGCACAATCCCTGAAAATGTCATCGAAATCGGATGAGAACTGTAGAAGCTATAGCTAAGAGAAGGATTTCATGACAAACAGACACACAGACAGACAGACCCGGAGCCAAAATTGTTCAGAAAGGTCTGAAACGTAAAACGCGAGTGGAAATTTTGATTTTTGAGAACTTTTTTTCAACCTTGAAAAGTGAAAACAAAAAGTTTCCGCTACCTTGGTAGACTCGGAAGCAATAACCGAATTGTAGTTTATAATAAGCCTTTAGAAAATTATTTTAAATGCCAGAATTCTTTCAAGATTTACGTAACCAATATTTTTGAAATTTGGTGAAATTGTAGAATCATCAAAATTGTAAAAGGTAATAAGACCGGAAGATTGTGTTTCAGGTTTGAGTGTACTGTACAGACACACAGAGAACAATATTTTCATATTAGTAAGTATAGATTATTTTAGAAAGTTTCACGAAAGACTATTTCCTATCTAGCGATTTCATTGTCACGAGAAAATCTGTACAAAATCATGGTCGGATTTTGATGGCATTTTAAGGATTAGCCTCCCTTTGTTGGACCAATAGCAGCTTTTGCGCAGGTTCGAACGTGATTAGCTTGAGATACCGATTTATTACAGTCCAATTGACAGATTTTGCTCGTATTCGGAGGGTGATTGGGGACTGGCTTTCAGATGAAATAGATGAATTTCATCTCGTTGCGATCGATACATAATTATTGCGAATAAATCACAATTGGGAGTAGATTCCGGATCGTGTTAACGACGGCCGAATATTCGTGAATATGGGTATAATAGGGAAATATCGACTAATTCTGAACACCCATAAGCTATCATGAATGAAGAAGCTATAGCGCTCTCCCAACTTGGCAAAAGTTTTTCCAGAATTATATTAGAATTTGTCTGTAATGGACAAAATCGGGTTGTACTGTACCTATGTCGTAATATACACAAATACTTCTCAGCTCCTTCCCAAATATCCCCCTTAGAAGTTTTCATGTCTTTTTGAAATGTTATTAGGTAGGTCACCTGAATAATGTTTTCTTAAGTGCAATTAACATTATACTTGCCCATTTAGACAAGAATAGTAACATTAATTTGTCCAAAAGCAGTAAAAAGAACTAATAGAGTACAAACTCTTAACAATGATGTGATCGAATTACAACGTTTGTTGTGAGAAATAAAGAGTACTTGGCTTGAAGAAGTAAACCATCTACAAGAGGTTTTGTTATTCTACACTCAGGGTGATTATTCTTATCCAACTGTACTAAACGTTTCGTTCAGAACATGACCTCATTGGATTTTTCTTCATTTCGAAGTTACGATTTGGTGAGTGGAAAAGCATAGAATTTCGACAGACAATATCGACACTCAAGAGCCTAGCAATAAAATATTATTAGCAATCTACGAAAATCCAATTTTTGAATCGCACTGTAGTATCAAATTACGTCGAATTTTGCAGTAAATTGAATACAAAACTCGTTGGAGCGTAATTTGATACCAAGTAGGTACTTCGAGAAGACGCATTTTAATGTGGGATCAAATGGACGGAAAGGAGATCATAGTGATTGCATAAAATATCCAATGATAGAGTAGTATTACTGGTTTTTCAAGCTCCAGAAATTGTTCGAGTGTTCAATTACATTATCGATATCACACGATTTAAGGGGAGCCCCATTAACTACCCCCTCCGATCGGTCTTTCTGTCGGTCTATCTGTCTGAGTACTCGAAATTGTGGTCAGATTTTGATGAAATTTTCGGGGTTGATGCGACCAAGGGGTAGTTTAGAGGGTAGTACAGGGCTGGGAGCAAGAAGAATGCACATCGATATATAATCATCCAATCATTAGTGGCCACGTAGGTACAAGTGACAAATTCTGAAAATGAATACGCATCGATTTATTGTTTCTCTGTAAAGATCACTAGCCAGCAAAGAACACGGCTTTGCCAATATCGGTAATGGGGGGTGCGCCTTGATTTTTTTTAGATTTTTAATCGAAAGTAGACTACATCCTGAGAATTTTGGCACCAACCGCGACCTTCTAGCGTGAGTAGATCTTTTCCTATGATTTTTCAAAGTTTCGACCGATTATGACGTCACGCGCCCCTCTCGCCTGGGCGGGACCCCCCAGCCCACTGTGACGTCATAATCGGTCGAAACTTTGAAAATTCATAGGAAAAGATCTACTCACGCTAGAAGGTCACGGTTGGTGCCAAAATTCTCAGAATGAGGTCTAGTTTGGATTAAAAATAACAATAAACAGTTTTTCCTACCAAGGCGCACACCCCATTACCCATCACCTGAGGATGGGGATATGTATTTAGTGAGCACCGGCTCATACTTATGATGGAGATGCTCCTATAAATCCTAAGTGTAAGTGCAAGAAAAAATGCACCTAGGGGATTCACCAACTTAAAAGCAGAACTAGTTCTCGATCCTATCCGAATTTTCATTCATGTTATGCATTTTGTGAGCAATCATAATCGACCGAGACGACGAGCAGAACTCATTGACGTTCTTCAGTACTTTGGCTGAATGTTTAAAAGTATGCAAAAAAAAAAAAAGAAAAACACCCCTGTGTTGTTATTAAACAAGTTTGTTTTTTGTTTTGTTCAAGTATTTAGAAAACATTGATTTATGCTAATGATTTATTCATGAAATACCCTAGAGTTGAATGTATTAAAGGATGCTGATAAAGAATTAAAAAAAAAAAAAGTTCTACCCTTCCCCTTTATTTATGATCCCAGCTAGATAAAACGATCCAATAATTAATCTGTGGTAGAATTAGCTTATTTAGTTTGTTTAACTTGGTTTTCCTTTCACTTTTATGTAATTTCAGTCAATGCATTTGGTAATAAATTGAGTAAGTGCTAAAATTCAATTTATTACGAAAATAATCAAAATCCATAATCAAATATCCATCAAATGCCAAAATTTATCAATGCACTAAATTATTTTGTTAATTTTTCTTTATTGTTTCCCAAATCATTGTTTTTTATTTGTATTGATTTTGAGGAAACTAAGATGTTTAGAGGTTTGATTAAAATTTCAAAATAAAGCTGATTACATTTCCATCAAATATCTCTCCCTCTCTTTACTCCTTTCTAAATTGAGAAGTTTTGAGAGAAAAAGACTCGAAACACAGCCTTACACCCTTAACATAAAAATTTCACTTTTTGGAAAAAAATGACCTTTTTTTACTGCTGTGTCTACCTTAGTATTCAATCTACAGAGCTTTAGTTGGTCTCAAACTATAGAAAGTTTAACGTACTTAAGTTACTGGGTAATAGTTTAAAAAATGAAAACTGCAAACATTTTCAACGGTGGGACAGAGTTTCCGGGATCGCAAATTTGGGGATAAACTAGGGATGAGCGATAGTCGATAGTTCAGCACTATCGATAGGTAGATAGTTTTGCTTCCGAGTCTACCAAGGTAGCGGAAGCTTTGTTTTCACTTTTCAAGGAAGAAAAAAAAAAGTTCTCCAAAATCAAAATTTTCACTCGCGTTTTGCGTTTTAGACCTTTCTGAACAATTTTGGTTCCGTGTCTGTCTGTCTGTCTGTCTGTCTGTCTGTCTGTGTGTCTGTGTGTCTGTGTGTCTGTCATGATTTCCTTGTAACGCGCATAACTATACGAAGTTATTGTCCGATTTCGATGAAATTTTCAGGGATTGTGCGGGTTGGTGTGTAGACGGTCCCCTATGAAAATCATCATCCTCAGACTGATAGAAGCGACTGCGCATGCGCAAACGTGAATTCCTTGTAACAGCCATAACTTCCACATTTTCCATCCGATTTCAATGAAATTTTCAGGGATGTTACAGATTAGTGATTAGATGGTCCCCTATGAAAATCATCACCTTCGGACTGATAGAAGCGACTGCGCATGCGCAAACGTTAATTTTCTTGTAACGGCCGTAACTTTCACATTTTCCATCCGATTTCAATGAACTTTTCAGGGATGTTACAGATTAGTGCTAGATGGTCCCCTATGAAAATCATTACCCCCGGACTGATAGTAGCCGATGCGCATGCGCGAACGTGAATTGCTTGTAACAGCCATAACTTCCACAATTTCTACCCGATTTCGATGACATTTTCAGGGATTACGCGGATTAGGTTGTAGATGGTCCCCAATGAAAATCAAGGCCTTAAAATTTACAGTAGCCTCTGCGCATGCGCAATCGTAAAATACTTAACAGCCGTAACAGTTGCGTCTGAGGTGAGGATCTCAAAGCATTTCAACTAACCCCTCTGTAGATCAGTAAGCAAAGTTCTGGACTCACACCCAGGAGTTCCAGGTTCGAATCCCAGTCTTGCAATGAAATTTATTGATTCCAATCACTACCGCACTTACATTTTTCGTCCGAATTTGATGAAATTTTCTAGGATTGCCCAGATTAGCGTGTAGATGGTCCCCTATGAGGGTAGTGAAAGGTACTTAGAGATTGGTTTTTTGAGATTAGCTACTATTTTTGATAGTGGCACTCCTTTTGGTTTATTATTTTCAATAATGAACCTTTGGAATCGACCAAGAAAAAAAAAATTTTAACACCCCCTCAAAATTTGATGGTTTACGTTTCAAGGTACGTAGAATCCAAAAATCGAATAAAAACGCTGCAAATTATTACACAATGGTTTATTATTTTTCTATATAGATCACTCGTCTACAAAATCACCAACCATCCAATATGAAGAGAAAAAAAAAAAATCAAAAAAATTTCGAAAAATCAAAATCACCAACCATCGATCGCATTTCGGTCAGCTCTAATTTGAACGGAGATTAGGCCTCTTTTGCGATTCACACTCGTGTTTTGATTTATATATATATATTTCATTATAAACCCTTAAATTTTCGTAGGGAGCGAACGGTTAGTCCTACAGAGCTCCGCATGGTCTCAAAAAATTCTAAAAATTCTATAGAATCTTAAATTGAAGGAAAAACAATACCTTTATATAGAAATTTTTTGAGTTAGGGCGTTTTCAAAATTTCAAAATTGATTTTGGAACCCTTAGAAGTGACCTACTTCAACCAAAAGCTTCGGGGCACAACTAGACCCCAAATGGAGCCTACATACCAAATTTCATCAAAATCGGTCAAAAAATGGCAAAAGTGCCGCGTACGGCATACGGCGTACGGCGGACGGCGGACGGACGGCCAAATTTTTATTCGATTTTTGGATTCTACGTACCTTGAAACGTAAACCATCAAATTTTGAGGGGGTGTTAAAATTTTTTTTTTCTTGGTCGATTCCAAAGGTTCATTATTGAAAATAATAAACCAAAATTTGGCCGTCCGTCCGCCGTACGTGGCACTTTTGCCACATAGCATTGACCGATTTTGATGAAATTTGGTATGTAAGCTGCTTCTGGGGTCTAGTTGTGCCCCGAAGATTTTGGTTGATGTAGGTCACTTCTAAGAGTTCCAAAATCAATTTTGAAATTTTCAAAACGCCCTAACTCAAAAAATTTTGAAATAAAGGTATTGTTTTTCCTTCAATTTAAGATTCTATAGAATTCTTAGAATTTTTTGAGACCACCCGGAGCTCTGTAGGACAAACCGTTTGCTCACTAAGAGAATTTAAAGTTTGGACGTACGATAAATCAGAAACACGAGTGTGAATCGCAAAAGAGGCCTAAACTCCGTTCAAATTAAAGCTGACCGAAATGCGATCGATATTTTTCTTCATGTTGGATGGTTGGTGGCTTTGCAGACGAGTGATCTATATAGAAAAATAAAAAATAATAAACCATTGTGTAATAATTTGCAGCGTTTTCCGTACGTACATGTCCGATGGAGAATTTAATGTAAATGAATTGAATTATCTATTACTTGCAAGATTCGGTATAATCATCAGATTACACAAAGATTTCAAACCAAAAACGAATTCATTAAAAATGTATAAAAATAATTTCCAGTTTAGCATCGCTCCTCGAGCCACATATTGCCTGAAGAGAGATAGAGAGAGAATTAGAAGGTAAGGGGTAAAGTCGATACCACGAATTTTGTGTCTTTGCACAAGTGGTGAATATTTACCTAATTTCTCGAAATGAGGTACTCACAACATACAACAGGTAGTAAATACTGACATGAACCTCAACTTCGAAAATACCAGTGAATTGAGGAGTTCTTTTACGTAGAAATTTCCAAACACAAAAAAAAAGTAAAAATCTGTCGATAGTGGATGATTATCGATGAACTATCGAAATTTCGATAGTAACTATCGACTATTGCCCATCCCTAGGATGAACACATAAAAAAGTGTCCCAGTGTGTGGCATCCTCGTGATATGATTGGATATAAACCATTAGGAGGTCATCAGATCTACCAATTAACCAGCAAAGATTAAGACAATTCGGACAATAGGGTATTGAAAAAATTATGTTTAAACGGACTTAACCAAAATTGTGAATGCTCATTGTATTTACGATGAGGTACCAAAGTTTTATTTATATGGGCTACGCTAGACAACCCACACCATCCTTAAACATCTCAGTGGAATTGGAAAGAAAATGGTGGGAATTGCCTCTGAGTACGAGGAATTTTTGAAAGTTTGCGCTTGCGCAGAGGCTGGTATCAGGCCAAGGGCAAGGGACTTTTTAATACGATCCCGAAGTACGCCAAATGGACGCCTTCCTCATAACCATAACACGATTGTTTAGATAATTCGATGTATAGTAGATAATCATAACTTCAATTCCCAAGTACCTAACCTTTACTCTTTTAAGTTGGTGATTAGATTACGATGACATTTATAGGGAATCATCCAGAGTCTTAGTCATACAATCCCTGAAAATCCCATCGAAACTTTGGAAGATATGATTATTGAGGGTTTCAATTTGGCGAACGCGCAGAGGCCAATGAGCCTAACACAATGAATTTGATAGGGACCATCTACAACTCAACTCGCACAATCCTTCAAACTGCAACAAATTCTGACAGAAAATTTAAAAATTATGGTTCTTGCTGGAGTTTTATGTTTGCGCTTGCGCGGAAGATACCGATTATAATGAATTTTATAAGAGGCCATCCAGACTCTGATCACCGAAAACTCAAAAATTTCATTGAATGAGGATGGAAAATGTACAATCGCGGCTGGTACAAGAGTTATGCGCTTGCGCATGCGCAGAGACTGCTATCAATCCGGGATCGATAAATTTGATGTGGGACCATCTACTTCCCAACCTCCACAAAATGCACCTCGATCACTTATTCGAGGTCCAACACGCCCACCATCTACAATTATAATATTAATGGCCATGGATTAACCAGAAGTTCAACCACGAAAGACTTAGGGGTAATATTCGACACTAAATTGACATTTCATGACCATATTGATGATGTATGTTCAAGGGGTATGCGAGCCTTGGGTTTTCTGAAGCGCCACACCTCCGATTTCAGGGATATTGGGGCGCTAGTGACGCTCTATAATGTTCGCCCTATATTGGAGTATGGCTCTATTATTTGGTCTCCTTATTATGCAAACTCGGCTGATCGGCTTGAGCGAGTCCAGCGTAGGTTTTTGAGGTATGTTTCATTCAAAATGGGAACTCCTTGACATCATGTTGCACGTATGTGGACTAGAATCATTGGAGACCCGCCGCCGCACCAATGATGCTTTTTTTCTAATTAAACTCATCCGCAATACAATAGACTGCCCTCAGCTCCTACAGAACATGAACTTTCACGCCCCTACCTACGCTACTCGAAATAACGCCCCATTTTATATCCCCTTCACACCAACCAACTACCTAATAAATAATCCGAACCATAGAGCCCAAAGAGCAATAAATTCAGTGAGTAAAGACAACAATTATGATCCTTTTTTCCATAACATATCTAGTCTAAAATCACTCTTTTTAAGCAGGGAGAAATAGTATTAGGTATACGTTAACTTGTTAATTTCAGTAATTGTTATTTATATGAGAGTTTGTTAATACCATAGATGTTGAATAATTAGTTATTGTTATTTTTTATATTATGAGTTGAAATGTTTGGGAATTTATACTAACTCTGTTACTGGGCATGAATATGCCCGTGTATTATACAAATAAACAAATAAACAAAATGAAAATTCCATCAATTCTTATAGTTTTGTCGGTTACAACAATTTACTTTTATACATAGACATACTGACAAGAAACCGAAATTGTTCAGGAATATACTGAATTTCATCGAAATTTGGAAGCAATGCCTTGTTACCAGGACTTTACGTGTGACTTTATGGGCAACAGGCGATTCCTCCAAGTAAAAATGAAAGTTGGACATAACAGGGACTGTAGAATAAGGCCCCTTAAGACCCCATTGTACATACAATAAACGAATTAGTCGTTAGTACATAATGGTTTTCTTTGAGACTGACCTACACCTGGGTGGGGAGGAATTGAATAAGGGAAGGATTGCACAGAAGGGAGGAATTGAGTAACCGGGAGGAAAGGCAATCAGTTTGGCAGGGAGGAATCGCCATTCTTTTTGGAGGTCGGGGAGGGATCGCCGGTTCCCGGACTTTATTGTTGGTTCACCATAAAAGTGTTGTCTGTTTAGGAATTTAATTACGATTGATATTGACGATGTGAAAACGCACATTACTACACAACTGTTCATTAAGAAAATTTATACCAACTTGATAAGATAGGTACTCTTGGTGAGATTAATTTACAAATAGAAAAGTAGGTAACGAAGACAACGGCGGCCAGTGACGTCATATTACATCCTATCTTCAGGTTTTACTAATCAGGAAGGTCTTTACGCTGAAATCATAAAGGTGTGCCTACGTTATCTAAGCGGTAACCACAATCTACATCGTGGAATCTAAACGAGAGCGTCCTGTTAACTTCAATTTCCATCAATTCAATCAAGTTACGCTAGTTAGATATTTATGTGTCCGGACTTGATATAGGAAATGAGAAATTTGTGAGAAAATATTAGTACGAATGAATGACTTTGCGTTCGTGTTTCCAACGAACGATCGACCATAATTTTGTCTAAAACACGGACTTGAAAAACCTTCAAGTTGCAGTTCGCGGCAAAAACCCGATTACCACATAAAGGCTCTAAACTATGAAATAAATTGAGTTTATCACTGTTATAAAAGTTAGGTGCTATTTATGAACGTTGATGTAGATGGTGAATATTGAGCAGGTAAGTCAGGAACCGCCTCAGGGACTGCCTTAAGTTCACAAGGGAAGTCCTCAGTCTCGGTATATTCATTCAAATTCATATTTCCACAAAAAGGCTCCATGTTATAAAATACAATTTTATCATAGGTAGTAAATAATTAGGTGTGTATCTACCGTAGGTTTACGTGAGAGCTCATCGAATGTCCTTTCTTCAACTCGGTAAGCACTCGAAGTCGTTTCTCCAACTTCCGTTTCAACAATAACCCAAATATTGGAACAAAACTGAAGAACAAAACACAGGAAAACCGAAAAATGGTACAGAAATGCTATTGAGCGGGCTTCGGGCAGAACGTGTGACTTGAGGAGTCCGACTTCTCACCTGTTTCATTAGCATCTCTCCCGTGTGTATTTCTTCTTCTTCTGCGTCTTTCTCTCCTCTAGAACAGGCTAGGAGTTCTCTGTTCTCAAAAGGTATTTTAAATAAAGCTGCAAACCAATGCTCAATCAAATGTGAGTAAGAAAACGGATCTTTGTCTCTAAAAACCCTTTAAATTGTACATTGCACATTGTATTAAATTGAATTGACAAATTTTGACAAATTTAGTCGATGGCTGGCTATCAATCCACTTGCAAGTACAAATTATTTTATTAAATTATATTTTCTACAGCGGAAATGGTACAAATTTGTCGAATTTCGGCTGTTTTTTTGTATCTCTCCCGTATGCACCTACGAGTATCTCTTCTGTGTGTTTCTTTTCTATTAGACAAGGAGACGAGGCCGGAAACAATAATTTAAGTAAAGCATTAACTAATACTTAATCAAATCTAAACTATCCTCCACGGTGAGTAGGAAAATGAATTTCTGGCATGATTTAACTATATTATATTACCATCAGCGGAAATGGCCCAAATTTGGCGAATTTCGGCTGTTTCTTTTGTATTTCTCCCGTATGCACCTATCTCTTCTGTGTGTTTCTTTTTTATTAGACAAGGAGACGAGGCCTGAAACAATAATTTAAGTAAAACATTTACTAATACTTAATCAAATCTAAAATATCCTCCACGGTGAGTAGGAAAATGAATTTCTGGTATGATTATCAGCGGAAATGGCCCAAATTTAGCGATTTCGGCTGTTTCTTTTGTATCTCTCCCGTATGCACCTATCTCTTCTGTGTGTTACTTTTTTATTAGACAAAGAGACGAGACCGGAAACAATCATTTAAGTAAAACATTAACTAACTCTTAATCAAATCTCAAATATCCTCCACGGTGGGTGGAAAAATGAATTTCTGGCATGATTTAATTATATTATATTTCCTTCAGCGGAAACGGCTCAAATTTGGCAAATGTCGGCTGTTTCTTTTGTATTTCTCCCGTATGCACCTTTCTCTTCTGTGTGTTTCTTTTTTATTAGACAAGGAGACGAGGCCTGAAACAATAATTTAAGTAAAACATTTACTAATTCTTAATCAAATCTCAAATATCCTCCACGGTGAGTAGGAAAATTTATTTCTGGCATGATTTAATTATACTATATTTCCATCAGCGGAAATGGCCCAAATTTAGCGAATTTCGGTCCAAGATGGACGAAAATTGCGAATGGTTTGAGATTCCATCTATCTGAGTATATCATTGAATGTGTTCATAAATAAAAGCATGTTCATAAATCACCCTTAAGACACCCCTGAAAGTGAGTACCTACTTAAAATAACCTGTGTAATATGAACTAATTTTCTCTTTTGACATCTTCCAACAAATGATAGTTCGGGTAACACCTAAACTCATAGGTAAGATCTCTGACCCGCAGGTAAGATTTGTGACATCACACCTCCAACAAAGAGGTGAGAAGTACTCATGTCATTTCGTTCACTGATTTACTTATACAGTCATTATCGCAGGTCGTTTGTTTCACTAGTTTTCACAGCCATCGTGATAATTTCACTTCACAACCAATTCTCGAGACTATTTCAATGACATCACCCAGATTTTTAAGAGCACTCAGATACAGGTTCAACGCAATTATCTATGAATATTTCTTCCGAAACATCATCTACAAATAATAACCAATTTCATGTCTCGAGCATAACAGCACGTTTATGACATGCTCGTTCTATTTCTATGAAAATTGAAGGAATTGAAAGACGCTCGTGCTGGCCAGTCCAGGATACATTGTCGTTGTAGGTAACAATATTTCTTCGTAGGTAACAATATTCGTTGGTAACAATATTTCTCGTTATTACCCATTAAGCTGAGCTTAAACGGCCATCAGCAACCGTTCAACTTTAGTCTTAGTTTAGCTCTTATCAGGAACTAAAAGCGTAGTTTAGGAACGTGTACCCCTGCCCTAAACTGCATTCTCCGTTTAAACAGTAGTTTAATCGATGAGTGACGTTTAAACGGGTGTTGCACCCCCGGCCATTAGGGCAAAGATAGGTAAACTGTCGTGTATGAAGGATAGATTATCGTTGTAGGTAGGCCAATTGACAAACTATCAGCTGGTTCTCAAGCAATTTTCCGGCTCATCGAAACTCAATGTTTAAGTTTCAAAACCAACATATTAGTTTCCCGTACACCCTAACCTTTCCTAAAACAACTATGACCTCTTATCGATTTGCCCTAAATTCGTAGGTTGGTAACACATATTCCAATGATGTTTATTATCAATTTCATTAACCCTCCATTTGTTTCTTCAAATACTGGATACAGTCTAATAGCTCGATTTTTATCTAAGTTGAATGGTAATTCAAAGTTTGACACACAATGATTGCGCCTCTCAATAACGAATTTTTTGGACAAAATGTATATACTCATGTCTCATCGTGGTACCCAAGCCTTTGAAGCGGTCGATTCTCTCGAGTGAATCAACGAGTTTCTGTGTTTTTAGTCTTCGATTGTCGACTTTTTCCACTCAATCGAGAGAAACGACCACTTCAGTGTCTTGTTTTTACTTTCACTTCCTGGAAAAAGTCGACAATCGAAGACTGAAAACACAGAAACTCGTTGATTCACTCGAGAGAATCGACACGTGGCACCTATTCGCACCTCCTTTTGAGACCATGGACGGGTGGTTATGCACCCCAAGACTCCTATAAAACAAGAATAGTTTGCACGGAGGAAAGAGCTTTTTTGGCAGATTGCCTAGAAATCGCGTAGAGAGCTCTTTTGGTTTATTATTTTCAATAATGAACCTTTGGAATCGACCAAGAAAAAAAAAAATTTTAACACCCCCTCAAAATTTGATGGTTTACGTTTCAAGGTACGTAGAATCCAAAAATCGAATAAAAATTTGGCCGTCCGTCCGCCGTACGCCGTACGCGGCACTTTTGCCACTTAGCATTGACCGATTTTGATGAAATTTGGTATGTAGGCTCCATTTGGGGTCTAGTTGTGCCCCGAAGCTTTTGGTTGATGTAGGTCACTTCTAAGGGTTCCAAAATCAATTTTGAAATTTTGAAAACGCCCTAACTCAAAAAATTTCGATATAAAGGTATTGTTTTTCCTTCAATTTAAGATTCTATAGAATTTTTAGAATTTTTTGAGACCATGCGGAGCTCTGTAGGACTAACCGTTCGCTCCCTACGAAAATTTAAGGGTTTATATTGAAATATATATATATAAATCAAAACACGAGTGTGAATCGCAAAAGAGGCCTAATCTCCGTTCAAATTAGAGCTGACCGAAATGCGATCGATGGTTGGTGATTTTGATTTTTCGAAATTTTTTTGATTTTTTTTTTCTCTTCATATTGGATGGTTGGTGATTTTGTAGACGAGTGATCTATATAGAAAAATAATAAACCATTGTGTAATAATTTGCAGCGTTTTTTCTTGTCCTAAAGGTGCTGGGGAATGTTTCATCCAGAAATTTTTGTTGTTCCTATTTATTTTAGCAGAGTTTGTTCTTTGTTTATTTTTATTCAATTCTGAATTCCTTTTATTTAGTGCCTCCAGAGGTAACTCGTATTTCCGTGAAGCTGTCACCTACTATTGTTCTCTCTAGGTACCCATTTTGTAACTCTCTTCCTTTTTGTTTACTTGTTTTTATGAATTTTATGAGCGCAGTATGCGTAGGTACGTAAAATGCTAATGCAATTTGGAAAAAGGCTAATTAGCGGGGGCGTGAACTCGAAATACTCCTAAACTACCTACATTCTATTATGTTTTCATTGAAAATTGGCTCATAAATACGGCCATGAAATGGTGTAAGTGAAACCCTCAATATTTATTACTCATTTTTGCTTCCGAGTTTACCAAGGTAGCGGAAGCTTTGTTTTCACTTTTCTACGATTTACGTTTCAGACCTTCCTGAACAATTTTGGTTCCACGTCTGTCTGTGTGTTTGTCATGAATTCCTTACCACAGCCATAACTTAATTTTCAGGGATTGTGCGGGTAGGCGTGTAGATGTTCCCATATAAAAATCATCAGCCCCGGGCTGATAGTAGCCGCTGCGCATGTGCAAACATGAAATCCTTGTAACAGCCATAACTTCTACACTTCTAACCCGATTTTGATGAAATTTTCGGGGATTATGCTGATAGTGATGATCCCCTATGAAAATCATCAGCCCCGAATCGATAGTAGCCGCTGCGCTTGCGGAAACGTGAAATCCTTGCTATAGCCATAACTTCTACATTTCTCACCCGATTTTGATGAAATTTCAAGGATTATGCGGGTTGGCGAGTAGATGGCCCCCTTTGAAAATCATTGCCCCCAGCCTGAAAGTAGCAGCTGTTTTCTTTTATTAAAATCTTCTTTGAAGTCCAAAACTGATGGGGGACTCAATTTTATCGCTAAATGGACCCACAATTTGGTGTCTATGCTCCAAAAAACCTGGTAAGAAACCTGGTCGAAAACAGTTTTCGACACGAAACAGATCATGCGGTGTCTGTCACTTCTAAGGGGTATAACGCGGGGAAATCCGTTTTCAAAACGACCCAGCTCAAAAAAATATTTATACCTTCATTGTTTTTTATCATTTAAAATTTTCACGAATTTTTAAAAATTTAATGAAACTACCCGGATCTTTTTGAGACCAACATTTAGCCTAATGAGGATAATTAATCACCACGCAATTATTGAACGGCCACTGACGTTTTTCATCAATTTAAGATTGTGTTCAATTTGTAGAAACGAATGATACCACCCAAGCGATTGAATTAAGTTAAATGCGAGTTTATTGTGAAATTTATCAGAACTCGTGAGTCAGTATTGGCTTAGTAAGTAGGTAGTCGGTTGACAGTTCTCTCTCAAGGTTCGTTAAGTTTTCACGGTTACTCAGTGGGTTGGACAAATGAAGGGTCGGAAACACGAGTGTGAATCGCACATGAACTTTCGATGACGGAAGAGAGCCAAATTTCACACGACCAAATGAGATCTAGAAAAAGAAGATGGGAGCGGTAGAAAAATTATTTCATTGAATAAATATCGTCCCGATCATTTGCGGAAAGCTTTATCTTTTCGATAGATAACAAATTGGGAGTCGAGGACTAATTTGTTGTACCCTGTTTAACCCAGAAAGGGCTTGAAAAGTACCTACTATTTGTTTGTCGAGGAGATCGGAAAGTGTTACCATTCGATTCAGCGTCAAAAAGCATGTAAAATTTCATGTCAAATGATTTATTAAGTTGGAAAGCATTTCTGAAGAAAAACGCCAATTTACAACCGAAAATGAACGTTTTCTGTCCTAAAAACGTCATTTTCTAACTGAATAAGTGGTGTTTTTAAAAAAATGACCACCGATAGAAAGCTGGGATTCACATGCAACTTTTAGGCTTACAGCATGGAAATTTCCGATCACGACGTTTCGAGAAACAAACTTTGAAAAAAGTGAAAATTTTCGAAACTTTACCAATTCATTACTTTTGGCTTATTTTACACCCGTTCGTTTTACTTAAAATTTTCTAAAACCCCATCAGGGAGATAGGAAATTAGACGCTCTTTCCAATGATATAATAAAATTTGAATTTACTCCATCAATTAAGGGAGTTATAGCCATTTTAGTGAAGTAAGGTCGAAGACACGAAAAAAATCTTAAATGTGAAATAATTCAAAAACGAAGCCTCTGAAAATAAATTGCTAAGAGACATTTTTTGTTGCAAATTAGTAGTAGAATCGAACCCTGCCCGGTGGTGCGCACGTAAGGGTGACACAAAGTATAGTAATATAATATAATTTATAACATATAAATATCATTCGATTTGTGTACCATAAGATTTATGTATTTATTAATTTGCTAATCCAGAGGGAGCAATTTTGCAAAGATCTCACCCTACAACACTGACCAAGCCTAACGTTGAGTAGGAAATCTGAGCAAATCGCATCCCTTTATGCATTTTTTCGTCTTGTAAAAATTGTACAAAATTGGAGCCAATAAACAAATGTCTATCAATCTTTCTTCGAATGGAATTTCATGTACGTACACTCACTTGGTCTGTAGGTACTATTAATGGTACAGCCCGAAGTAATGTGCTAAACGGTTCCGGGCTCCAACATGGGGGAAAAGGAGGTGTTTTAACCTTGAAAAGGTTTTAGCGATGGGGCCCCCCGCCGAAAAACGACAGGAAAAGCGACAGGAAAGTAGCGCTATGATTTATGATATCGTCCCTATACCTGGTAAACCATGTAAGTCGAGTTTATCAAATTTTACAGGGGACACTAAAAACTAAATAATTCAGTTTTCATACCACATGCAATAAGTTTTTTCGTTCTATTCCTTAAAACAGGTGGTAACCAGTAGTATTTCAAAGAGCCTGAGACTAATTTCATCAAAATTTACTTCAGCGAACGAAAAAATGGACTTACATGCTTTTACCCAGCCTTTGACACCCGACTTACATGATTTTCAATTTGATTTTCATGAAAATATACCCAGCTTGTGTTATTCAATTATTAGGAATATTATTCAATTTTTTCTCTCCAGGTTTCAAGGTTACACAAAATACCCAAATCGATGCAAAAGGAAAATATTTAAATGAAAATTCATAGGCGTTGACACAATCCAACTGTAAGGCTCCTTGAGTCAAAATGACAGTCTTCAGTCTTAATATTACTAGAGTTGAGCAATAAATTTTGCTTCCGAGTCTACCAAGGTAGCGGAAGCTTTGTTTTCACTTTTCAAGGACGAAAAAAAAAGTTCTCCAAAATAAAAATTTTCACTCGCGTTTTGCGTTTTAGACCTTTCTGAACAATTTTGGTTCAGTGTCTGTGTGTCTGTCTGTCTGTCTGTCATGATTTCCTTGTAACGCGCATAACTATACGAAGTTATTGTCCGATTTCAATGAAATTTTCAGGGATTGTGCGAGTTGGTGTGTAGACGGTCCCCTATGAAAATCATCATCCCAGGACTGATAGAAGCGACTGCGCATGCGCAAACGTGCTTAACTTGTAACGGCCATAACTTCTACATTTTCCATCCGATTTCAATGAAATTCTCAGGGATGTTACAGATTAGTATTTAAATGGTCCCCTATGAAAATCATAATCCCCGGACTGATAGTAACTACTGCGCATGCGCAAACGTGAATTTCCTGCATTTGCTAAGCAGCTATCCAGGTGTGGACTCGTGGTCAACCCCGATAAATGTGGGTCGGTCTCCTTGGTCCCGTCGGGTCGCCAACATAAAGTGAAGGTTGTGGATGGGGGTTTTGTCATAGGACAAGCCCCCATTCCTTCTCGATCTGTGTTGGAGGTCTGGCGGTACCTTGGAGTCGACTTCATGGGGGTGGCCACTATTACTGCCAGCCGTGTGGATCTTGGTAGGGCGCTAGCCCGCATCACCAAGGCTCCATTGAAGCCACAGCAGAGGCTGCGCCTCCTCCGCACGTACTTACTGCCGAAGCTAACCTACGGGTTAGTCTTCGGTAGGCTTACGGCGGGGAGGCTGCAGGAATTAGATCGAGAAGTTCGCTCTGCTGTGCGCTCTTGGCTGAGGTTCCCACCTGGTGTCCCAAGTGCCTATATCCATGCACCGGTCAAATCCGGTGGGCTTGGTATTGTGTCTCTCTCTGCATGTATCCCTTCTCTGCGCCGCCAGCGCCTGCTAGCCCTTCAAGGGTCGAGCTGGGAGGTCGCCCGTGTTGCTGCTGGTCTTGATTTTGTCAGGCAGCAGTTAGCATGGTGCGACCGAGCAACACCATCTGCTCCAAAACCCAGTTCGTCTGCTGAGTTCGCTGCTGCCCTGCATGAGTCAGTAGATAGTAAAGAACTCCGACAGTGCTCCGAAAGCCTTATCTCATCTCAATGGGTGGATTGGGCTTCGGAGGGCATTGGGGCCCGCGACTACCGGAACTTCCACGCCGTCCACGTGGCAACACTGCCAACAGCGGTACGGTGTTCAAGGGGTAGTCGTGGGATGACAGATACCCTTTGCCGTGCCTGTCGGAGTGGAAATGAACACCTGTATCATGTAGTGCAGCAGTGTCCACGAACTCATGGGGGCCGCATTCTACGTCATGATGCGGTCGCCAAGCAGATAGCAGGTGCTCTGTCATCTAGCGGCTGGGATGTTGAGAGAGAGAGATTGTATCACATGCCAAGTGACCAGGGCAAGAAGCCTGACATTTTTGCCGTCAAGCCCGACAGGTCTTGCATTATCCTGGATGTCCAGGTTGTTAATGGCAGCATGGACATGGAGCAGACCTGGCGGGCTAAGATAAGAAAGTATGATAGAGATGATTTGCGGCAAGCAGTGTCAGAGCTAAAAGGAGTGGAGCCCAACAACATCAGGGTGATGGCTGCGACCTTGTCGTGGCGCGGAGTGTGGTGCGGGAAAAGTGCCACGGAGTTGCGCGAGTTGGGCATCTCAGTAGGTGTACTCCGTGGTGTCACCCGCCGCGTACTGCTCGGCTCATATTTAAACTGGTGGTCATTTTATAGAGGCACTTCCCTTCATCCCTCTCTCCCACCCCCACCTTCCTCATCATCCCTCATCCTTAGGGCCGGCGTCGGGTGAGTCCTGGGCGTCCTCCCCATTATATTTGATTTATTTATTTATTTTGTTTTATGGCGTGCCCCCTCCGTCACAAAAGACATTTTGTCTTTGAGGGAAGATTTTGAAAAAAAAAAAAAAAAAAAAAAAAACCGGCCATAACTTCCACTTTTTCTACCCGATTTCGATGAAATTTTCAGGGATTATGCGGATTAGGCTGTAGATGGTCCCCAATGAAGATCACCACCTTCGTACTGATAGTAGCCACTTCGCATGCGCAAACGTGAATTTCCTTGTAACGTCCATAATTTCTACATCTTCTATCCGATTTCAATGAAATTTTCAGGGATGTTACAGATTAGTATTTAGATGGTCCCCTATGAAAATCACCACCTTCGGACTGATAGTAGCCACTGCGCATGCGCAAACGTGAATTCCTTGTAACGGCCATAACTTCTACATTTTCCATCCGATTTCAATGGAATTTTCAGGGATGTTACAGATTAACTTGTTTTGATGTTTTGAGATTAACTACTATGCATCGGATCATCTATACAATCGGGTTATGGATACGAGGAAGCTATGTGCCACACCCACTTGGCAGACTTTTTATACTACCAATTCCTCAATTACCATTTCTTAAATTAAAACCATTACTTATAGGAACACTTTACCTATCACAACCGCAACTAGGTAGGTATGCATTGAATTTAAGTGTTAGGTAACTAGGTACTTTTGTTTCATTAAAACAAGGGATGAGTTAGGTATGGGTTAGGGGTAAGGGACATGTTAGGGATGAGCTAGGGACGGGTTAGGGATGGGCTGGGTATAAGTTAGGGGTTGGGATAGGTTAGGGACATGTTGGGGATGAGCTTGGGATGGGTTAGGGGTTGGAGATAGCTCAGGGCTGGGTTGGGTTAGAGATGGACTAGGGATGGGTTGAGGATGGGTTAGGTATGAGTTAGGTTAGAGATGGGATAGGGGTTAAGGATAGGTTGGAGATGGGCTAGGGACGGATTAGGGGTTGGGATAGGTCAGGGCTGGGTAGGGTAAGAACTGAGGATGGATTAGGGATGGACTAGGGATAAGTTAGGTATGGGGTAGGGATAGGACAGGGCTGGGTTGGAGATGAGCTGTGGATGGGTTGGATATGGGTTAGGGATGGGTAAGGGGTTAGGGATTGGTCAGAGATGGATTTCCTCAATTATTATCTCTTGTATCATTAATTTTACAGAGTTCCGGTAAAACATAAGCAGACCAATAGCACACTACTAATCTCTTTTTGTTCTTTCTAACATCAGCATTACAGCTACGTCAAACAGCCAACAAATCAATCAATTCATCTAAAATTATCCTCCTAAATAATGTAAAAATAATTTAGAAACAATGCGGAATAACACGTAGGTAGGTCGTGATCTTAAGGTTGGCCACAGTATGGAAAATCACGTGTCTGCAGAACACAAGGAGTGGAATTTATTGCTGAAATTGAGACTAATAAAAAGGTTTCTATTTATGATCACTTTCTCCGAACTCCATTTATGATTTTGTAAACTTTTACATGGAAAAAAATTTTTAAAAAAACTGACTCTTTGATGGAAACATGCCACCAGCGTGAGCTGCTCACTCTTATGAAGGCATACACAGGACTTACATGGTTTTCCGGCGAAAAAATAGGTAACCGACTTACACGTTTTTTCAATGCCTTCTGGGTAAAAAACTATTCATCAGATTGGAAAACGGCTTCGCTAATTGAATCAAGCGACCCTAATTTACCTGAAAAGCTCAAAACCTTATTTTCGGAAAAATACCGACTTACATGGTTTACCAGGTATAGGGACGATACGCTTGACGACAAAATTTGTCGCAATTTAATATGCTTGACAACCTGATGTTATTATGAATAAGGAGGTATCTTAAATATTACCGTGGAAGAAAGATAAAGAGGGAGAGGGAGCAAAAACCTTTTCAAGGTATGTCACATTTTAGCCATTAGGCTCTGAGCGGAAATCGTCCGGGGGTGCAGGGGGCGAAGCCCCCGCCGAGGCGCGCAGCGCCGAGTTTTTAGTGGGTTTGGATCCCACGTAACCTGGAGGACGCGGACCCTTCCAGGTATCTTACGAGATCCAACTCCACCTATGGATCTTAAAGATTTTCTCACCTGCCTGCCGGAAAAAAAAACTATCAATGGAAAAGCTGTGTTCTTTGTAGACGGGTGATAGAACAAGGGAAATTAGAAAACCGTTGTTATAAATACAATAAATTATTTAAGTCAATCAATAATTTACAAATTGACTGTGGTGTACCAATGCAAAAGAAGATGGAAGAATAAACCAATTTTCAACTAATATGTATCCTATTCAGTCCCTTTCATTAAAAAATATACCCACCTTCATTTCAATGTAATTAACAGGACAATAACGGCATCAGCAAGATAGCTGAAGGTAGATTAAATTACAATGTAGTAACTTGAGGATTGTAAAACTAGACCCAAAACGAAGAATTTGACACTCATTTCAATTACGTTCTATCATATTTCAACAATAAACCAGAAGACTGTCTTTCATCCCGAACCGAACTATGAATAATTAGAAGGTTCCCGACTATTTTTTTTAGGGGGGTCTCAGTCGGTCGCCGTTCTTTTTTAGTATTTTGCCAAATCGAAGGGGCAACAACTTAAAAAGTTGAACTCAAATTTGAAATTAAGTACAGTTTTAGTTTATTTTTATTTTATTATTGGTACTTAATTTTTTTCCAATTTTTCTCCAGAATTATTGTTCGATTTTGATGAATCCAGCGGCAATGTTTCAGTTTTTCAATTCCCTAGGGCCGTGGACTAACAAATTTCTAAAATCCTTCAAAATTTCAAATTTGAGTACAACTTTTCAAGTTTTTGCCTCTTCGATTTGGCGAAATACTGACCCGGAACGAGGAACGAACGTCGACCGACTGAGACCCCCTTAAAACACAAAAGTGCTATGTCCATCCATACAATTTTTCATCTTTTTTTTTAAATGTCAGAAAAACTCAAATTTAACAAAACTATTATTAACCTTCTTGAAGATTATAGCTTGAAAATTTCTTGAAAAAATTAAAGAGTTAATTGTAATTGGTCATTATTTTAGGAATTGTGCACCGGTGAAAACTTTTTTTGCATTTTTCTCAGAACTCTGCTATTGGACATAGCGCTTTGTGCTTTAGGGTATCGATTTGATGGCTATTTGAAAATTTTGATTTTGAACGTCCTGTCTAGAAGATGTTTTCACACGATTTGTCAAATTTTGCATTCATTTTAGAGTATTTACTCAACAAACAGGGGAATGATACAATAATTTGAGTGATGCGTTTGTAGTGGACGTTTCATCGCTCATTAATTCATTACTTCCGAGCCTAAATGCCGAACTCTTTCTATTATCTTCAGTTCACTGATTTTGACATTCAAAAGGCCCATCATTTATAATGCCGCAACTCAGATATTACATGTTAGAGATCTTGTCAATCATAAATATGTTTCTCTATTTTTTCCCTTCTGGTCCGCTCAAGATTGTGTTCGAACCTCACAAAACCATGATAAAGTCAACCAACGGCCCTTAGCTGGTTTAACCCATAACGCGACACATGAGTGTGGGACACTCACATGGAAATTTCGAATTGTTGGGTTGGCCACCCTGCGCGCCCACAGGGGGGATTGGCGCCCATGTAAATTCGGGCAATTTACCTGCTACCTGATCCCGTTAGTCCTCTCCATCTCAAGATTTTTCACAACCTTGTGAGTATGTTATACTCCTGGTGTCGCCTAGGTGCCTTGTGATACCCACGTGTCATCCTTAGTTTTAGCGAATTTTCATTTCAATATTTGCACAGTAAATACCTAATGAGTGTTTACTAGGCAGTGAATTCATATTTCAGTCATAATGAATATTCGGTAGGTAGCGAATTTTTTTTCTCTTCATTATCCACATGTAGGTAGGTGATTATCTTATCAGAGCATTACAGACAATTTTTCTTCTGAAGACTGAAAATTAGAATAAAAAAACTATTGTTCAAGTTTATAAAAGTTTATTATAATAAATTTGTGCAACAAATGTATTTTTCTCTGATTTTTTTGGAGACCTACATACATATTACACATCGATTTTTGGCCAATATCCTTCAACCCCCCCCCCTCCTCGCTATCCTTCACACACAACCACACCCATCAGTAAGTACCTACCCAATAATAAATGAGGTAGGTATACACAGTGAGCAAGAATTTTTTTCTCAGCTTTTTATTCACCCCCCCCCCTCCCGCCCACCACCCACCATGTTCACTGCAATACCCTTAAGTTTCTTTCCTCGGAGTGTAGTCTTGAAGGTATATGAATTTCCTAACAATAACATGGTAAAAACTGGGAAAAAGAAGATGTGAGTTTCCCATACTCCTGGTGTCGCCTGAATGGATGGAAAATCACGTGTCGCGCTACGGGTTAATGAACCGGCTCTCGTGAGACAACGAAGTTAAGACCGGGATATTGTCTGGATTGGTGACCGCTCGAGGACAGTATCGCAGGTCTTGATAATTTTCAATAATACGGGTGAGGCAATAAGTAGCCATGATCTTTCCTTTGGATGACAGCTGATGACGACCGCGAAGCAAAGAACAGCAGTTGGACGAAAATTCAACCTGAGATGGTTGTTTACTTTGCTACTACTACTTTAACACGATAACGTCTGTTATAAGTACAGTAAGTAGTATTTTTAATACAATTAGCTACATTGGTATCTTTCATACAGAGCTACCTAGGTACTGCTTCAATTTATTTATTTCTACGGGTCAAATCTGATGAAATCCGACAAAAGCTCGATACGCAACAAGGTTAGTTAAATAACTTGTATAAATAAATTTTTATTATTTACAGCGATCAAATTGTAGAACGAGATAATAAAATCGGAATGACAACTCCGTAATAATATCCATCCTCATCTACTATGAGGCACTACATTCGACCGAATTTTTTCTGTCGGAAATTGGAAGGAAGTTTCTCCAATAGTTTGAGAGGACTAATTTCGACAGCCACAATTTCCCCTTCCGCCAGCTCTCCAAAATGGACGAGATGCTGAAAATAAAAATATAGGTTAGGCATTTATTTATATTAAGTACATCAACATTTATTGTCGCAGATCCTCACAGCTGTTTACATATGGAGTCGGAGATGCATGGGGACGGCGTACGAGGGTAGTTCGGAAAGTAAGAGTACTGGTGCTCTCACGGGATGGGGCAATTTTTTTTCCCCAATTTAGCTGCACTGCGTTGTAGGGGGGATCTCCTGAAGAAATTGAGAGGTCAACCACCTCGCTAGTACGAAAACTCTGGTATTGGTGAGCGTTTGCGTGAACAATGTCAATTCAAAATCGCGCCAAGTGTGAGCATTTTGGAGAGATTTGAAGTGGAAGGTGAGGCATTTCTGGACTCCATCTTGACAGGCGATGAAACTTGGGTAGCTCATTACACTCTTGAGACAAAAATACAATCCCAACAGTGGCGCCATACCACCTCACCGTCGACAAAAAAATTCAAAACCCAAATTTCGGCGAAAAAAATCATGGCTTCGGTTTTTTGGGACCGAAAAGGCATCATTTTGATCGAATATTTGCCACATGGAGAAACCATTAATGCGGAACGATTCTGTGAAACCTTGAAGAAACTCAGAAGGGCAATTCAGAACAAACGAAGAGGGATGCTGATGAAGAGAGTCTGTTTTTGCATGACAATGCGCGACTGCACACGGTGAACCTCACCAAGGCTCTTTTGGACTCCTTCGGTTGGGAAATTTTAGACCACCCCCTTACTCCCCCGACTTGGCGCCTTCTGATTACCATCTGTTCACTTCTCTGAAGATGCACCTTGGTGGGAAACATTTTTCAACCGACCAGGAGGTTCAAAAAGCTGTCACAAACTGGAGCAAGGAGGTGGCGGGAAGTTTTTATAACGAGGGGATTACAAAGCTCATTTCACGGTCGCAAAAGTGCATTGATTGAGAAGGCGATTACGTGGAAAAATAACTTAGATGTATGCCTGTAATACCCTGTTATTATTTTTTTTTTTTAATAAAATTTTTGCAAAGTCTGGAAAAATCGAGTACTCTTACTTTCCAAACTACCCTCGTACTAACCACAAAATAAATCAGCTATTCGGAGAAAGAGATGTGGTGCATCCGAGTCGGACAACTTCGTTGGGCAAGTCATGTCTTACAAATGCGAGTTGGAGCCAACTTCCGTATTTACTTTGGGATTACACCTGAAATACATCTTGAGAGTTGCAAAGATGTCATGCACTCGGCTGCCTAGGATCGTGGCACTGGAAGTTATAAGGGCAGGGGTGTTTTGGGCTGACATGTGGAGGGAGCTGGCATCGAGATATGGACTCACCGACAAACTCTCGACGTTGGATGCTTCACTTCTCAGGACCGACATTGAATTAATACTCGCGGGCTACAGGGATGAGAAGAATGCATGGCTCAGAGGAAGGGTGGAGTCGACCAACTCATATATTAGAGAGTTTTTGGTGCCAAAATCTCACGGGCCCTGTTAGGAGGAGACTAGCGCGAGCAACAGAGGATGCTACCCAGTTGTAGGAGGAAGCCCGTTAACTTTGGACAGGGGAGGAAGGGAGGCGCTCGTCACGGTGGGCCTCTAGGAATGGGTGACTGTCTGGGGTCACCCTTTCATCGTCGCCCACTGATGTCGGGAGGCAAATCCATCATCACCCGCGAACTCTGTGCTTTGTGAAGAGGTTCCACAGGCCCGTTAGTGGTTGCCAAAAACTCTCTACTCTGTATCAGGAATTAGACCCTGCGGTGAAGTGCGCAAGTTTGCTAAAAGATTCAGAGCATCCCATGAATACGCTGAGATGGATGTTCAGGTTGTGCTCAGAGACCCTTCATCCAAACGCGAAACCATATCGCGAAACCCATCTACCCTCGGAGAGATGTTCAATGTGCAGTCTGTGCAGTATCTGTGAAATATTGAATTGAGGAGTTTAATTATTCACCTTGTATTTTTTAATGACATGAAAAGCGGTCGTAGGGCTCTGGTGCATAGGATGATGCTGGTTACTATTTTCAGAGCCGTCATCCACGTTGGAGTCTTTCCCTCCAGAAGATATTCGAGGAATTTTTGCTTCAGGCACTGGCAGCTCCTATAAGCAGATGTAGGTGTACATTAGAATACGAAAATCAGTAGTATAATAGACAATAATCAACCATAAATACATGAAATAATTATAATTACTGCTAAACTTGGAAAATCAATTTTGCAGCTAATTTGCATCAGAGTCTCACTGAAATTGTATCTTTTAAACGGTTGGCAGTGGGGGCAGTTTTAAAGGCTTGAGTTTGGCCGTAGCGCCAAACATTTCCGTACCAGAGCATAATGAAACAATCAAATAACTATAGGGCGAAAAACTTCTACCACGTAAGGTAGGCAGAGTGAATTTCTCACGGAGAATAAAATGGAAATCCAGAATCAGATGGTTGGAAAATGATTGTGATGAACTCCACGATCAAGTTGATTGTTTCCTCCCAGCAACTAATGGTTGAGCCGCGACAGATTCACCAACTCCCTAAACGCGCCTTTTTTATGAATAAACTTTTTAAAACATAAAGTATGCTATTAAAATTAAAAAGTGGATTTGGCGCATGGCTTTCTCGTATCCATAACCCGACTGTATAGATGATCCGATGCATAGTAGTTGATCTCGAAACATCACTCTCTAAGTATATTGAGCTACCCTCATAGGGGCCATCTACCCCCCAATCCACATTATCTCTGAATAATGTTGGAAAACGTAGAAATTATGGCCGATACAAGGATTTCACGTTTGCGTATGAGCACAAAATACTTCCAATTAGAGGCAATGATTTTCATAGGGGACCATCTACGCCATCCCGCATAATGAGAAATTTCACCATGTCGGAATTTCCTATTTTTGACCCCAAAATCGGATTCAGCACCTCGAAAAATCCCCTACAGCAAACTTTCAGCCCGTACTTCCTAAGTTACGAATAAAAAAAACAGTGTAGAAAATATGAACGTTTAAAAAAACCGGGAGGATGACGTCATCCTGGAATAGTTCATTTACGGCCGCTTGAAGCGCTGAGATCGTGAAATCTATAGTCTACAGATGCAACATTTCACAAAACCAGTAAAGTTCAAAATCGAAAAACTGATGAAAAAAATAGAAAAAGCAAGATGGGGAAAATTAGGTTTTCCCTGTTTTTGTTTGATAACTTTCCTCTTAGATAACACGATTTCGTCATTCCATCTAGCAACACTGGGAGGAGACAGCGATCCAAACAGCCAATCAGCGAGCGTTTCCGCTTCACATTGAAAAGGTCCGTTTTCCCGGTTATTTTTTGAAATCATAAATTTTGATTGTCTCTCAAAAATAAAAGAAGAGTTAATTTCCGAAATCGACCCGATTTTCATCTATCCCACACCATTAACTATTCAGGAAAAATGCAAACAAAATTCGGTGAAATTCCTCATTCCTGATAATTTCATCGAAATCGGATGGGAATTGTAGATGTAACGGCTGTGGCAAAGATTCAATGGCAGACAGACACACAAACAGAGAGACTCACAGACAACAGACAGACAGACATACACGAAACCAAAATTGTTCAGGAAGGTCTAAAACGCGAGTGAATATTTTGATTTTGGAGAGCATTTTTTTCCAACCTTGAAAAGTGAAAACAAAGCTTCCGCTACCTTGGTAGACTCGGAAGCGATATGATGAAACGTAAAGTCGTTTCTCGTCAACTTACTTATCTGATTCTGGTTCCTACCTTATCAATTTTCAAAATAAGATTTTTCTTCCGAGTCTACCAAGGTAGCGGAAGCATTTTTTCCACTTAACAAGGTTGAACAAAAAAATGTTCTCTAAGATTTTCACTGACGTTTTACGTATCAGCTTTCCTGAGCAATTTTGGTTTAGTGTACATCCATCTGTCATGAAATTCTTGTAATGGGCAAAACTACACGAAGTTATTGTCCGATTTTGTTGAAATTTTCAGGGCGTGTTGGCGTGTAGATGGTCTTTTATGAAAATCCTCGTCCCTGAGTTGACAGTAATCACTGCGCATGCGCAAATGTAAAATCTATGTAACAGCCATATTGCTTCCGAGTCTACTGTGTCTACTATTCTATCTGTGTGTCTGTCATGAAATCCTTGTAACCGGCATAACTATACGAAGTTGTAGCTCGATTTCGATGAAATTTTCAGGGATTGTTCAGATTGGCGTGTAGGTGATCCCCTATGAGGATAGTGCAAGGTACTAAGAGATTAGTTACTATGCATCGGATCATCTATATAATAGGGTTATGGATACGAGGAAGCTATGTGCCACACCCACGTGGCAGACTTTTTTTCTTTTTTTAGTGCTTTTTCATTTCAAAATGTCCTTGAAAACCTGAATCCTGCAATATTATGATCACATTTATTTATATTTAAGTTTATTTAAAACCCTGAAAAAAGACCGAAATTGACCCTGAAAACCTGCAAAACTCAGGGAATTTTTTTTCGGGGAATCGCTGGACACCCTAAATTCCTTTTTCGTCCCTTCATCCAAACTAAATTGAACCAAGGAAACTTCTTCGAATAAACACTAGTTCTACTATACCATCATTCATCGACTACGCACCGGACACTGCCGAACTACGTTTCAACACATCTTCATCGTTGTCAAAGCAATTATTCCCAGGTATCTTTAGACCCCTCCCTCTTCCAGTTTAATGACACCTTAATTAAGTAGGTACCTTCTTTTTATTAATGACCATGATGGTCGAATCGTCTCCGAGCATGACGATATCGTCGTTTCTCGAGTCAAACGTTATCGTGTGAACCGGGTACGATCTGTTCAGCCACTGAGCAGGAAGGTTGTCGTGGATCCGTCGAGAAAACGAAGTGTACTTTCTCTTCATCAAAGAGTATTCCACGATCTGAGGGCGAAAACCAAAAAATTAAATTAAAATTAGTATTGATTTATAAGTAGAATTGAAAATATAGTAAGCAATAGAGAGATGGACTCACATAGCGAGTGAACTACTAAAATTGCACAAATTCCTCATACAATATCGAGGACGATTTTACCCCCCCTCAAAATTTAATGTTTTACGTTTCAAGGTACGTAGAATGCCGTCCGCCGTGCACGGCACTTTCCTTAGTTACCATGGACCGATTTTGATGAAATTTGGTATGTGGGCTCCATTTGAGGTCTAGTTGTGCCCCGAAGATTTTGGTTGATGTCGGTCACTTCTAAGGGGTGAAAAATAAGGATTGAAATTTTGAAAACGCCCTAACTAAAAAAAACTCTGCAAATTATTATACTCCTGCTCAAAATTAGAGCACCACCATCCATTTTTTCGTTTGTCTCTTTCCTTCTTCCCTTATAAATTTTGAACCCCGGACTGGCCACCAGGGAGCCAAGACATGAATTCGATAGAGCATGTTTGGGACATGCTGAAAAGAATGATTCGAGCCAGAGATCCACCACCAGACAATCTTCAGCAGCTGTAAACAGCAGCGAAAGAGGAGTGAGACAATATCTCCCAGGAGGATATCCGAAACTTGATTAGAGGCATGGGTCGAAGGGTCCAAGCCCGCATCCGAGCTAGAGGAGGTAATACCAAGTATTTCCAAAGCTAAACTGGCATAATTCAAACCGCCTTTTCACTTTTTCAATTTTTATCATTTTACCACAAGAATTGCATTTTTCTTTAATTTATAAAAACATTTTTTTCTTCTAGAATGTGTGCCTTTTTGGTTACCTCTTTCCTTCTGTGATTGCAAACAGTGTGTGCAAATGGATAAAAACTTGAAAAGAGAAAAAAGAAGGGGACAAACGAAGAAATACATGGTGGTGCTCTAATTTTGAGCAGGAGTATACAATGGTTTATTATTTTTCTAGGTTGATCACTAGTCTGCAAAGCCACCAACCATCCAACATTTAGAAAAACATCGATCGCATTTCGGTCAGCTAAAATTTCAACAGAGATTAGGCCTCTTTTGCGATTCACACTCGTGTTTCTGATTTATCGTACGTCCAACCCTTAAATTCTCGTAGGGAGCGAACGGTTTGTCCTACAGAGCTCAGCATGGTCTCAAAAAATTCTAAAAATTCTATAGAATCTTAAATTGAAGGAAAAACAGTACTTTTATATCAAAATTTTTTGAGTTAGGGCGTTTTTAAAATTTCAAAATTCATTTTCGAACCCCTAGAAATGACCTACATCAACCAAATTCTTCGCGGCACAACTAGACCCCAAATGGAGCCTACATACCAAATTTCATCAAGAAATCCGTCCGTCCGCGGAACTTTCTTTAATTATCATGGACCAATTTTGATGAAAATTGGTATATATACCAATTTATGGCGTTTAATCCTTCCACATAAACTTGATTGTGAAGGCCCTGACGAATATCATCACGTGACACCCCTGAGTTCAGGTCATGAAGGTAATTTGTACAGGGTTCTGACGACGAGACACCCCATTAAAGAGAGTTATGACCACGTTGCAAAAATTTCACATCAAAATCGGCAAACCATTTAAAAGTGAGCATATCTCCGCACATTGCTCTAAAGGTGGCCATTCACTAGCGCTCCAAATGGCGTGGCGAGTCGTTCGCCGCTCCAAATGGAGCGGTGAGAAATCGTCGGAGATTTACTTAGCCATTCACCATCAAGCCACGCCACGCCGCGCCAACAGTGCTGATCTGACCCCAAAGTGTTGTGTAATTACCTGTTGTGCATACGTAAAATCTTGTCATGGACAACGATACTCTCCTGTACTACTCAGCGGTTTTTCTCTTCATCAAGAAGAGAAAACCCAAAAGTAAATGGGTGAAAAAAAAAGAAAATGAAATGAAATGAAAATAAATGTATTCCTTCTTGAAACAATGGCTTCTCAAAAGAAACCAGTTCACTAATGTGAACTTATTGAATGACCTAGTTCTCGAACCTGGAAAAATTATTTGAGGATGGATGAGGAGTCGTACCATCTCCAACTTCGTTTGATATCTCCAATGGTTCAAAAGAAAGATACACCCATAAGGAAATTTATTATCTCAAGATAGGCTCGTGGCTACCCTGAGATTTTTAGCCACAGGGATGAACTATGATGAGCCTTAATGAAGCAAATAATAAACCTTTGGAAACGACCAAGAAATTTTTTTTCAACCCTCCCTCAAAATTCGTTAGTTTACGTTCCAAGGTACGTAGAAACCAAACAACTAATAAAAATGTGGCTCTAATAAAGATTTTGTTACCGATTTTCATGAAATTTGGTATAGGGGTTCCATTTGGAGTCTAGTTGAAACCCGAAGAGTTTGGCTGATGTCAATCACTTCTAAGGGTTGACAAATAAGGGCTGAAATGTTCAAAAAACCCAAATAGAAAGACTTTCGATATAAAGGTTGTTTTTCAAAAATTTAAAATAGTATTGAATTTTTAGAATCGACTTACGACTTGGACTTACGATAAATCAGAAACGCGAGCGTGAATAATTCGTTTCTTCGAATAATGGGGAATTTGCCTCAATTTTAGATTCTGGAATTTCAAGGCAAATCCTATTATAGGGCCCTAGAATAACGTTTAACACTAGGAATAACCAACGGAAAAAAATTACCGTAGGAGAAAATGACTAAACAAGTGAACCTCTGTTACAAAACACCGCGAAAATCGGGGAGTATTGTTGACGTCATACGAAAAAAAAAAGAAAAAAAACGACGCGAAAGCAACAACAGACAGAGTTCTAGCACCGCCACACAAAACGATCCAGTGAAATGGCTACTCGAATAATGTGATTCAAATCTTGAAACTAAATAAGAGAAGATGAAGAATAATAATGCTTGATAAACTAGTAGATAGATTCGTATTGTAAAAAAGTGAGTAATATTGTTTCTTTTGGTCACTTTTGTGTCTGGGTTCTTCCTGCCAGTTTGCAGCGCACTCTTGTGCGCACTACTTGTAAGCTAGAAGTTCGTGTATGTTCCCGCTTCTGTGGTAAGCGCCACAGAACCTCCTTTGAAGTCAGATTGGTAGAATATCCGTTACGTTTCAAACATGGCTGCCTCTTACACATTGCCACCACATTTAAAATTTCCATCTTCCTTAAATTCTCTAAATTTTTTGGATGCGTTTTCGAGCAGCTCACTATGGTTTTATTCCATAAAAATAAACCCTCATTCGAAAAAAAAAAAAAAAAATGTGAGGCAAATTCCCCATTGTACTCATTTTTGCATCCTTAGCAACCAGTAATTAAATTTCCTGATGAAGGCACCCATAACTTCCTATTTATTCGAATTGAGTGTGAAGACTTTATTTCTTCAAAATAAACTTTATTGTGAAGCGAAAATATGGTTGATAGGTAGTGACAATTGCAAAGCTGTGTTCTTTGCAGGCGAGTGATCCATAGAGAAAAGTGATAAACCTTTTTGTAATAATTTGCAGCGATTTTAGGTTCACAGTTTTGCACGAAGTTCCACAGTTTGGAGCGTTGGAGTGATAGTGAATGGTGAATCCTGGCGTGGCCCGGCGCGTTGGAATCCCCATTCAAGTGAGATTGGCGGGCCCGCCAAATGGCGTGGCGCGGTGGATTTTGGACGGCCCGGATATCTGACCCAGCCGACCGCTCCATCGAAATCACGGTGGTTTTCCCCATTCACACAACCACTTTGGCGCGCCAGCACTCCATTTGGCCGGTTGGAGCGGTAGTGAATGGCCACCTTAAAATCGCTCACTCTCTCCCAGCAACCATACTGTATGTACAAGTACTGATTTCGTACATGGTAAGTTGTGGTGCCGCTTGGCACAAATTGGTTTCCAAATGCAAATAAATAATTTCCTAGTTAATTTCAACTCTGCCATCGAAACCCTTCATTTGAAAGGGTGATGAGTACGATGCAAAAATTTCTATTAAAATCTATCCAGCCGTTTACAAGTTGAGCACAAACAGCCTTTTACTCGTAACTAATTTGATGAAAATCAGTTAAGCCTTTACCGTAACCGGTTATAGATGGACAGAAGCAGATTTACGTAATTGTACGAATAGAAATAACAATAATCAGGAAGTAAAATACTGTTTGCAATCCGATTCGATTAGGTAAGAGAATAATCGAGTAAGGATGACTCATCGTCATTCAATCTCATCGTCATTTATAGAGTAGGTGCCAATAAAAAACAAAACTTCTTGGATTCCAAAAGAACGATAAAGTCCTAAACCAAGGAAAAACGCGGTAAATTCAATTTTATACGAGAGTTTATTACTATCATCTTGGGTAAAGGTGTTTTTATCTACCTTCTACTAATCTATCTTTGAAATCGAGTAGGTACCTACATGAAGAATTTAACCACGCTCACCTGTTTCAATGTGCCTTACTTACGTATTACGGTTCATAACATTTACGTATTAAACAAACATGTAATAAAAATCTTCCATCCGCCGCAGAGGTCCAACACTTACCAGTTAAGAGAACGTACAGACGGGATTTTTGTATTGAGAAAGAAATGGATGTCTGGGGGTTTTGAAGTCGGTAATCACGATTCTGCAGGAAATCTCGAATCTTTCTGAATCTTTCGCAATCAAATATTATGTGGGAGGCTTTTTCTTCGGCCTCTCCACACAACCTGCAGAGTGTTGTATTCTGGTTTACCCCAATGCGGTTGAGATGGAATCGGAGCGGAGTAAAGCCCGTTACGAGGCCGACCACTATCTTGACTTCCTTGCGGCTTAGCCGCAGCAGCTCTTCTGTGGCGCTGGGGTTGGGTTTGGCCACCATGCGCTTACTTAGAGCATGTCCTCTCAGGTTTGAACATCTACTAGTGGTTTCATTAGTGACCCACCGGTTTATGGTCGCCCTAAAGGAAGATTTGGGGATGCCGATGGCTGGCTCTAGACAAAAAACGGGGTTAGTGAGCCCCTTCTGGCCAGCGCATCTGCTTTCTCATTTCCCATTACTCCGCTGTGTCCTGCCACCCACTTCAGAGAAACCCTGTTGTGTTGCGATAGGAAGCAGAGTCTGGAAGCAGTCCCACAGTAACTTTGAGTTAATGGAGGAAGCGGCTAAAGCCTTGATCGCAGCCTGGCTGTCCGAGAGAATGCGGATGTGTACACCACGGTGTCTCCTCCGTAGACTTTCCCCAGCGCAGACCCTAATTGCAAGTACTTCAGCCTGAAATACTGAGGCATACTCTCCCAGAGGAGCTGAGTGGCTCCATCTGGGATTAGTCCCGTAAATTCCAATCCCTGTACCATTCCCCATTTTGGATCCATCTGTATACCAGAATAGGTCGTTGGGACAGCATTGGGAGATTAGCCGCCCCTCCGATCTTATGATTGATCTGAAGGGGTGTTTCTCGGCGAAAGTTCTAGGCATAATGCCCGCCACCGTGTCAAGCATGAAGTTGCACAAAAGGCCCAGGATTTTGGAGTGGCCCCGGAGGTGTGACCCTCCACATTCCATTCCATTTCTGCCTCAGGGCAGCAATAGCGGCCTCCCCTTTTACGAAGATATCAAGGGGGGGAAGCCCCATGAGAATCTCCATAGCGGCAGTTGGGGTGCTGTGCATTGCGCCTGTTATGGTTAGGCAGGCCAGCCGTTGAACACTGGTTAGAGTGGAGGAAGCTCCTACCTGGCAAACGTACAGACAGGATTTTTTTATTGAGAAAGAAATGGATGTCTGGGGGTTTTGAAGTCGGTAATCACGATTCTGCAGGAAATCTTGAACCTTTCTGAATCGATTATAATATACATAACGTATTGGAGAACCCGTCGTAACCAGCAAACTGAGTACAGGAGGCGAGCGTTTTCGATGTATGGACATCATCTTCAGGCTGTCGAGAGTACTTGAGTTTGTCTGTCCGTCGTTCTAATGAGGAATTTCACCGAATTTTGTTTGCATTTTTCCTGAATAGTTAATGTTGTGGGATAGATGAAAATCGGGTTGATTTCGGAAAATAAGTCTTCTATTATTTTTGGGAGGCAATCAAAATTTATGGTTTCAAAAAATAACCGGGAAAACGGAGCTCTTCAACGTGAAGCGGGAATGCACGCTGATTGGCTGTCTGGATCGCCGTCCGCCTCCCAGTGTTGCCTGATGGCAACACCTTCATGTTACGATGAAATCGTGTTATCTAACAGGAAAGTTATCAAACAATAACTGGGGAAACCTAATTTTCCCCAACTTGCTTTTTCTATTGCTTCCAAGTCTACCAAGGTAGAGGAAGCTTTCTTTTCACTTTTCAAGGACGAAAAAAAAAGTTCTCCAAAATCAAAATTTTCACTCGCGTTTTGCGTTTTAGACCTTTCTGAACAATTTTGGTTCCGTGTCTGTCTGTCTGTCTGAATTCCTTGTAACGCGCATAAATATACGAAGTTATTGTCCGATTTCTATGAAATTTTCAGGGATTGTGCGGGTTGGTGTGTAGACGGTCCCCTATGAAAATCATCATCCTCGAACTGATAGAAGCGACTGCGCATGCGCAAACGTGAATTTCTTTGTAACGGCCATAACTTCCACCTTTCCCTTCCGATTTCAATGAAATTTTCAGGGATGTTACAGATTGGTGTGTAGACGGTCCCCTAAGAAAATCATCACGTTCGGACTGATAGTAGCCACTGCGCATGCGCAAACGTGAATTTCCTTTGGGGTAGGGGGTGAATTTCCTTTGGAATTTGGGTTGTTGGGGTAGGGTAATAGAGGGTGTTTTTATCTCTTCGGAGCCCTTCTTATCCCTACCCAAGTCAAGGTCATGCGTCCCCGTCGCACAACCCGGGCCCCCTGGGATGGACAGAGGTGGTCCCATTAGGTTTCCCTGATGGACCCCTCTTGAACTTCCAGGGGTGGCTGAATGACCCTCTGGCGACTAGGGAGGGGACCCCTGTTAACGGGTTCCCTGACCCTTCATAATTGAAGCGCCCCCCAGTTATGGATGAAACCTTGGAACAGCCTCATAACCCCCGCCAGCCCATTGGCTCGCGGGGTATTAGGGGAGGCGCTCAGAGGCGCCCCAGGCAGGGGCGTCGGCCATCCTCTCCCTCCTCCTCTTCCTCATCATCCCTACCCTCTTCCTCTTCCACAGCCTCTTTAGACCACCAGTGTGCCCATTGTGAGCGGGCATTCACCTCCAGGTCTGGCCTTGGTGTCCACGTCAGACGGAAGCATCCTGTTGCTGCTAATGCTGCAATTGAAATAGAAAGAGTACAGCCTAGGTATGCTTCCGAGGATTTGCGCAGGATGGCGGCAGATGAGGTGGTGGCTGTGCGCAATGGGGTACGTAATATAAATGTTTATTTAAGCGAACGTTTTCCCACGCGCACAGTCATTGCCATCAAGAACCTCCGCCTGAAGCCCCACTATAAGCAGCTTGTCCAGGAAGCTATCCTGGCAAATAGCGGTGGGGCTTCTCCCGCATCTCCTATTGCTGGCGTGGACCAGCAGTCTGCCATTCAGTATCCCTCCCCCGGGACCTCCGGTCTTCTTGCCGATTTGAAGACCGAAGTCTTGAGGCTCGGGGGGCAGGTAGGTCGTATTGAAGGCTACGAAAGCACCTACCTGCAGGATCTGGCGAGGCGGGCTGCTGAAGGGCTGGACAACCTGGAGGACATGGTTGCGGCCTATCTAGGGAGAATCTTCCCGCGGGTTGGGGATGCGACCGTGACACAGCACCAGGGGAGACCTTCTCCCAGAGTGGTGTTGCGTGGAGGTCGCAGAGCAGCTAAGCAAGCAAGATGGCAGGAGTACCACCGGGTTCAGAGTTTGTGGAGGAAGCATCCGGCACGTGTAGCTGCGGAGGTACTGGAGGAGCCTGGGGAAGATCAAGTTCAGCCCCCTCTTCAGGAGTTTGTGGATTTCTGGGAGCCACTTTTGAGTGCTCCCAGCCACAACCCTGGGGAGCGAGTGGTTCCCCCAGTCTCCACCAGGGATTCCTTACGTAGCATCTTGTGTTCGCCGGTGCTACTTGACGAGGCACACAAGTGCCGTGTCAAGAACTCCACATCCGCTGGACCGGATGGTGTTTCTGCCCGTCACTGGAATAAAGCACCGAATACGATTAAGCTGCTCATCCTCAACCTGCTCATGCTTGCGGGAAGACCCCCGAAAGCGTTAACCCGTACCCGAACCGTTTTTATTCCCAAGAAAGGGGGAAGTGGGCCTGGAGGCTATCGACCGATCTCAGTGTCCTCGGTAGTCTTCCGCCACTTCCAAAAAGTACTGGCATCTCGCCTCCAGGTGGCTGGTGTCATTGGTGATGTCCAGAGAGCGTTTCGGCTGGCAGATGGCACAGCGGAGAACCTTACAGTTCTCCAAACTGTCATCTCGCTGGCCCGTATTAAACGCCGGCAACTCCACCTCGCCGCTCTGGACGTCGCTAAGGCCTTTGACACAGTCAGTCACTTTGCCCTGACCGATTGCCTTCGTGGTGTCGGGGCCCCATCTCGATTAATTGAGTATGTGGCCTGTCTGTACCATGAAGGCGTGACGGTCCTCGAGGCAGGGGGCGAGGTTTCAGGGGATGTACGGATCGGGCGTGGGGTACGACAGGGGGATCCCCTATCGCCACTCCTCTTCAACCTGGTCGTGGATACGGCCTTGGGTAAGCTGCCCACTGAAGTAGGGTTTGATCTCGCCCCTGGGGTGCGAGTAGGAGCATTGGCTTTTGCCGATGATGTTATCTTACTCGCAGAAACCCATGAGGGCTTGCAGATCGCCCTCAATGCATTTGCTAAGCAGCTAGCCAGGTGTGGACTTGTGGTTAACCCCGATAAGTGTGGGTTGGTCTCCTTGGTCCCGTCGGGTCGCCAGCACAAGGTGAAAGTTGTGGATGGGGGTTTTGTCGTAGGACAGTCCCCCATTCCATCTCGATCCGTGCTGGAGGTTTGGCGGTACCTTGGAGTCGACTTCATGGGGGTGGCCACCATTACCACCAGCCGTGTGGACCTTGGTAGAGCGCTAGCTCGCGTTACCAAGGCTCCATTGAAGCCACAGCAGAAGCTGCGCCTCCTCCGCACGTACTTACTGCCAAAGCTGACCTATGGGTTAGTCTTTGGCAGGCTTACGGCGGGGAGGCTGCAAGAGTTAGATCGACAAGTTCGCTCTGCTGTGCGCTCTTGGCTGAAGTTCCCACCTGGTGTCCCAAGTGCCTATTTCCACGCACCGGTCAAATCCGGTGGGCTTGGCATTGTGTCTCTCTCGGCATGTATCCCTTCATTGCGCCGCCAGCGCCTGCTAGCCCTTCAAGGGTCGAGCTGGGAGGTCGCCCGTGCGGCTGCTGATCTTGATTTTGTCAGGCAGCAGTTAGCATGGTGCGACCGAGCAACACCATCTGCTCCAAAACCCAGTTCGTCTGCTGAGTTTGCTGCTGCCCTGCATGAGTCAGTAGATGGTAAAGAACTCCGACAGTGCTCCGAAAGCCTTGTCTCATCCCAATGGGTAGATTGGGCTTCGGAGGGCATTGGGGCCCGTGACTACCGACACTTTCACGCCGTCCGCATGGCAACTCTGCCAACTGCGGTACGGTGTTCGAGAGGTAGTCGCGGGACAACCCTACCCCTTTGCCGTGCCTGTCGGAGTGGAAATGAACATCTTTATCATGTAGTGCAGCAGTGTCCTCGGACTCATGGGGGCCGCATTCTACGTCATGATGCGGTCGCCAAGCAGATAGCAGGTGCTTTGTCATCTAGCGGCTGGGATGTTGAGAGGGAGAGATTGTATCACATGCCAAGTGACCAGGGTAAGAAGCCCGACATCGTTGCCGTCAAGCCCGACCAGTCTTGCATTATCCTGGATGTCCAAGTTGTCAATGGCAGCTTGGACATGGAGCAGACTTGGCGGGCTAAGATAAGAAAGTATGACAGAGATGATTTACGGCAAGCGGTGTCGGAGCTAAAAGGAGTGGTACCCAACAACATCAGGGTGATGGCTGCAACCTTGTCATGGCGCGGGGTGTGGTGCGGGAAAAGTGCCACGGAGTTGCGCGAGTTGGGCATCTCGGTAGGCGTACTCCGTGGTATCACCACCCGCGTCCTGCTCGGCTCGTATTTGAACTGGTGGTCGTTTTATAGAGGCACTTCCCTTCATCCCTCTCTCCCACCCCCACCTTCCTCATCTTCCCTCATCCCCAGGGCCGGCGTCGGGTGAGTCCTGGGCGTCCTCCCCATTATATTTGATTTATTTATTTATTTTCATTTATGGCGTGCCCCCTCCGTCACAAAAGACATTTTGTCTTTGAGGGGAGTTTATTAAAAAAAAAAAAAAAAAACGGCCATAACTTCCACATTTTCAACCCAATTTCGATGACATTTTTAGGGATTACGCAGATTAGGTTGTAGATGGTCACCATTGAAAATACCTTACAATTTACAGAAGCCTCTGCGCATGCGAATACGTAAAATCCTTGTAACAGCCATAACATTTACATTTTTCATCCGAATTCGATGACATTTTCTAGGATTGTCCAGATTAGCGTGTAGATGGTCCCCTATGAGGGTAGTGAAAGGTACTTAGAGATTGGTGTTTTGAGATTAACTACTATGAATCGAATCATCTATATAATCGGGTTATGGATACGAGGAAGCTATGTGCCACACCCACTAGGCAGACTTTTTTTCTTCTTCAGTTTTTCGATTTCGAAGTTTACTGGTTTTGTGAAATGTTGCATCTGGGGACTATAGATTTCACGAGCTCAGCGCTTCAAGCGGCTGTAAATGAACTATTCCAGGACGACGTCATCCTCCCAGTTTTTTTAAACGTTCATATTTTCTACACTGTTTTGTTTATTCGTAAATTAGGATGTACGGGCTGAAAGTTTGCCAAAGGTGGTTTTTCGAGGTGCTGAATCCGATTTTGGGGTCAAAAATAGGAAAAATCCGACTTGGTGAAATTCCTCATTATGAGTTCCTAGGTCGTTTGGTTGTCTGGAAGTTAGTGTTCTCTCGACAGCCTGAAGATGATGCCCTTGCATCGAAAGCTGTCGCCTCCTGTACTCGACTTGCTGGTTACGACGGATTCTCCGTACTGTATGGACTGTATGTCTGTGGCTAATTTGTCATGTTATGACGCCGCTTCTGGCCATAGGTTGATCCCCACAGACCCGTCGCATGTTGGTTAACAGGTTCAAACGGGGCGTGCGCCAGATTTTTTTTTCAATTTTTAATCGAAAGTAGACCTCATTCTGAGAATTTTGACACCAGCCGTTCTGTTTTTGGATGAGTAGATTTTTTCTATGATTTTTCAAAGTTTCGAATGTTTATGACGTCAGGCGCCCCTCCCGCCTGGGCGGAACCCCCCCCCCCCCCCCCCCAGCTCAAGGTGTCGTCATAAACATTCGAAACTTTGAAAAATCATATAAAAATGTCTTCTCATGCTAGAAGGTCGCGGTTGGTGTCAAAATTCTCATAATGAGGTCTAGTTTGGATTAAAAATAAGAATAAACAGTTTTTCCGACACATGCGCACACTCCGTTCACTCTTTAGCAGGAGTTCCTGGGCCTCCCTCGCCATCACCCTAACGAGCAAAAACTCTATCAAACTATTATTATGAATGATGATCACCTTGTGGTCTGCATATACGACGATGAGGTTGTTTGTTGAAGGCTGAATACTCATTGCTGTGATGGAGCATGTATACGTAGGTAGTTTACTGTACACCTGGAAAAAAATACAAAATTACGCTGTGAATTCAAGCAAGAAGGAGCATCTCAAATGAATGGAATGTACGAATAACTTCGTGGATATCACTAAATATATTTCCCTGCTCCAAGTGCTACTAACTGACAAAGATAACCCCAGCCATAATAAACGCTAATTACAAGCAAGGCACCCAGAAAAATTGACACACCAATATGTGGTATATTTGACCCTGCACATGGATTGTTCAGTACTCTGAACACCTACAATAAGTTTTTTGCTTGTTTTATCTTTATAATTCAGCGCCATTCTGTTTGGCCAATTATTTTCCTCGATTCGTTGAATCGCGAGTGATTGGTCCAATTGTTGATTGGGGGGGGGGGGGGTGTGACGTCATGCGAACACGTCGCTGCGCACCCATTGAGGTCCCATCAGTCATCATCGCCTCTCTCTACCGATTGTTCTCTACCTCTCTATTTACGGTCATCAGAATCCATTAATCAACTTATATCGGGTCATCAGCATCCCGTCCTATCTTCTTCTGGATCCTACGGAACCCCAACATCACTACGAATCTTGTAAGTACCTCCTCTTGTATATCCCGCAACCCAAGTTTCAACTACAGAAACCAACAGGGCTTATAATGGAGCCATCTTTCCTTTGTTCCCTGTTCACAGTTGAGGGCCGAGATATACGAGGAAGCAGTATACACCCGCAATTTATCTTGTCCAGTTTCCAGTCCTACTCCGATCAAAACCTCGATGCTCAACATATCCACAGAGCCTGAGTGTTTTGCAAATTGTCTGGGTTCTGCACACTTCTTCCGATTCGAGCGCTTTACCTCTATTTCGGCAACCATATTTATTCGGTTGGAATCGATCTATCGACCGTCGTCACTGCTGCAAGACGCGACTTCTGCCCATCTCGTCGGTGGCTCAACAGTCAAAGCTGCCAACCCTTTCATCTTCAATCCGACCGCTGGATCATCTCAGTTCGATTCCCGGTCAGAACATTCTTTTTTTTTTCTTCTCCTAAACCTATTCTTTACCGATATTTTCGTATCAATTTGATTTTAAACACAAGGAACTCCTTATAGGAATTTGTATAATTCACCATTTAATTTCATTTCATTTTATTTTCAAATACAATTACCACAGTTTGGGATAAGTTGGTTTTATTGCTCAACCCTTTCTCAAACGCACATGGATCAACCTGCGATTGTTTCTTATCTGATAAAGGTGATTTAGAAAGGCGATGAGACTCGAACCCACGACCCCCGCAGAAGTCAGTCCAATGTCCACCGCCAAACAACGTCGCCCCAATGATCGTAGCCACACTGGATTTAATACTCTACTTAGGTCATTTTAGACGGCTTTCCCCTCGATGGTCTTTTCTCCCCATTTGGTTCTACGAGTTTATAGCAAAATTGACCTATTTCGGAGAATGATTCACTACTTAGTATCACTTTCCACATAGATATGGAGACCACAGACCATATTCCAGCTTCCCCATCCCATGTAGCCCTCAATACAGTACCAGTTTCCCCATGGTTAGGTTAGTCCTCACCACTGGGCTGAACGCTGGGAGCCCTAGAAGCGTTCTGATTGGTGGAGCTCCAGGACGTAGTTATAGCTGACGGCAACAGATCACGTTCTCTCGACACCATCACAACAAGTCACTTTGTTTACACATAATTTTCTCCTTGGGGCGTTACCAACCGCATCAAAGTAATTAATTCGATAACATAGTTATTTTCTCGATATTAATGACTAAATTCGAGCTGATTATCAATAATATACTGGGTTTTAAACGTTTCTTTGGGTGGCAGATTTCGATTGAACATTTGAACTACTCGCAGTAGAGGCAACAACAATTGAACGAGTAATTTGGAAAAATCTTTCGTCTCAAACGGATTGCCCGAGTACTTCTTACAAGTCAAAATAATGAAGAAATAAAAAATGAATAATTTCAGGTTATTTGAAAGGAAGTGGGTGATTTGTAAAGAAGCAGTGTGGCCTCCACCCCCACCACTTCAGTTTCTGTAGTAGTTCCTTAGCTGAAAGTAGATAGCGCAACTGAGGCAGCCTCAAAAATGCTTGCACGCCATTTTAACGTTGGCTTTCTCCTCTGATAACATGTCTCCGTTACTCTGTGGTCCGCACCAAAGAAGACTCTCCTGGGTAATGAAGCAAAGAAGAGGGCGATTGCGCTGACATCTGGTTACCCATTGCTGCCACCCTACCAGTAGAGGAAGCATCTACACACAAACGCCAACTTGGCAGTTGGCCAATAAAGGTAGCAAAAATCTCACCTCTCCTTTAGCCCAGATGATGATATTGCAGTTCAAATCAGCAGCTACTGTGTATAGACCATCATTGGACAAGACAAGATGTGATATCATAGCCGTTAACTCTGCAAATAGTAAGAAACGCATATAAAATTCATGGGAATACAATTTAAGTGGAGTCTATTTTAAAATTATGTTTTAGATTATGATGAAATACAAATGAACAATATACTCACTTTTATCTTTTAGCGGACGATAACGGAATTTTATTTCTGGATTTTGATCGAGGCCAATGATGTAGATGTCACCATCGATGGTGGCCACTCCTAAAGTGGATGCGTCATGAGAAAAGGACAGACAACTGGCGGACAAATTATCCTTGGTGTCAATTTTGCATTTTGCGATGGTTGGTTTTTCCTTGATCTGAAACAAAAATGTACTATATAGAGCAACCATAGCGTCTAGAATACTTTCATATTTATTTTAGTGTACGTTGAATGGCGGATCAATACGAGGCCTTAATTGCGGCAAAGTTTTACTTAAACATAAAAGCTTATGCCCTATTAGCGGTCAAATCACGTTCGGCAAAGTGACAAAATGGGCTAAAGATGGCCGCGAGATCAAAATTACTTGAATCACAGAACACATTTCAATGACTACATCATCAATGATTAGTTGGCTTCTTAGGTAGGCACCTCCGGTAGATTTTTAATTTCCAAAAATGTGAGTACATAACCACAGCTTTAATTATTGCACGTATTTATTGGATGGGCGATAGTCGATAAATCAGCACTATCGATAGGTCTATGATATCGATTGAAAACTATCGATACTATCGAAAGTTTTTCGATAGTAGCTTTCCTTATTCCGTACGTACATGCCCGATAGAGAATTTAATGTTATTGAATTGAATTATCAATTACTTGCAGGATTCGGTATATTTATAAGATTACCTGCACCAAGATTTCAAACGAAAATGAATTTATTTAAAATGTATATAAAAAGAATTTCCCGTTTAGCACTGCTCCTTGAGCCACATATTGCCTGAAAGCCTGAAGAGAGAAAGGGGGACAATTAGAAGGTTGAGAGGATTAGAGGGTAAAGTCGATACCACGAATTTTGTTTCTTAGCACAAATAGTGAATATCTAATTTCTCGAAATGAGGTACTCACAACATACAACAGGTAATAAATACTGACACGAGCCTCAACTTCGAGAATAACCAGTTCAAAGAACTCCTCAGTGAATTGAGGAGTTCTTTCAAATGGGATTCCTGGAGTTGAGGCTGCTTCGCTCATCTCAGTATTTAATACCACAGCTCTCCAAGACTTGGAGATAGTCATCCACAAGCGATAGTCATGAACTATCGATATTTCGATAGTAACTACTACTATCGCCCATCCCTACATATAAGTTCGGTTCCCTACATATAGGTTATAGTTCGTCACTACGAGCACCTACCACCAACGAGAACAATCCGAAGCGCTCCTGAGTTGAAACTGCCATCCATTTGGCGTTGGACGCCAATGCAGCTGTTCGGATCCGGTTGTTGTTCCTAGGCTGCCATTCTAGAAGTTTCGAGGGTTCTGAGCCCCCAAGCTTCCACAAAACCAAGGACTGAGGATAACGAAGTAGAAGACATTTGGCGCGTGATGCTGAGTAGGCAGATGGGGACTGAAAATCAAAGAAATATCCACTCAACATTTTTATGCTGATTCATTCGAAAACACTTTTGATGATACAATATTCTTCATTATTATTTTAAGAAACGAATTAATGCATTGGTGAATAGTTCCTCTTCTTCTTCTTTTTCCTCGGAGGATCTAATAGCAGAGTGCAGTGTGTCAATTACTTGTTACTCCACTAAGTTCTTCCTAGTTTCTGATCCCATCCTTCCCCCTTTACTTATGTAAGAATTTGAATCAGTTGTAATTTGGTGCCTTGCGCATAATTATCAAGCTGGCAGGGTTATGGGGAGGTTGCGAGTAGGTTATGCAAGAGTTTTTAGGTTTGTTCTTAGAAGCGGTCCTGAACGGTTCGGAGAAGCCCGGAGGAGTCCAAGCGGATCCCCTCCCCTTTCCAGTTCCGGTTTGGTTCTGAACTGGTTCTAGACTGCTTCTCCGAACAGACCATTCAGTCTGTGTTTTATGTTTTGATAAGTTCTTAATGTTTCATGTAAGTTTGTTTAATAAATGGTCAACTTGATGTGATTGTGGTTGTAGTTCATGCTCTCACCCAGCAATCCTGCACCGACACCATTAAATGTGCTGGCGATTCCGACACCTCTTTCTTCCAGCACGCTCATTCCAGTCGACTCTATCACCATTCAAGAAGTCACGTCATCCTCATGAACACCTCCCACATCACTACCAGTTCATCCGGTTGTTCAATAATAGTTTACCAGTCTCCTCCTTACAGCTTTCCCTGATTTTAAAACCAGATGATAGCTCAGAATCATCAATTTAGCAATGACAACACGACCAATAGATATTGACGCTTTTCCATAATTCTTCCTCCTTCTATAGAGGCTTTACGCCTGCTAGCAATTCCAGCACCTCTTTCTTCCAGCACGCTCATTCCAGTCGACTCTATCACCATTCAAGAAGTCACGTCATCCATAATGCACACTTCCCTAATCACTACTAGTTCATCCGGTCGTTCAATATTAGTTAACCAGTCTCCTCCTTACAGCTTTTCCTGGTTTCAAAACTACATAGTTGCTCAAAATCTACAATCTAGCAGTGACAACACGACCAATAGATATTGAAGCTTTTCCATAATTCTTCCTCCTTCCATAGAGGCCTGCTGGCAATTCCAGCACCTCTTTCTTCCAGCACGCTCATTCCAGTCGACTCTATCACCATTCTAGAAGTCACGTCATCCTCAATGAATACCTCCCTAATCACTACTAGTTCATCCGGTCGTTCAATATTAGTTAACCAGTCTCCTCCTTACAGCTTTTCCTGGTTTTAAAACTACATAGTTGCTCAAAATCTACAATCTAGCAGTGACAACACGACCAACAGAGATTGAAGCTTTTCCATGATTCTTCCATAGATATGTAAACCATCCATAATGACTGAACCGTGTAAACAGGAAGAATAATGGAACAGTTCCATTATTTAAACGTTAAAATTATTAATATTATTAATTCTAACAGTTAAAACTACAAGAAAATAGATGGTGCTGTGATTGGGATTACCTGTAGCAAAGGAGGGTATTTCACCAGCATTTTTGGAGGGTAACTACTCATCGCGAGGTAGCCATCGACTCCTGAAATTGACGATATCAGACAACAAATCAATAATAATCGGTATCTAACAACTCACACCAAGTTCTTAGGTACATAAAATTGACACATGAGACATAAGATTGAATGAACCACACGTGACACCATATACCCATTCATCTGCCTCCTTAAAGGTCTTAATAAACAGCAGTTTTTTAGCTGTTTGAGATGTAACTAAGGTTTGAGTCAAATCACAGTGAACTACAATATTGTCATTACCCATGACCAGTTAGCGCCTATCTGGAGTTCAAACTTAACAGTTCTCTGAGGGTTAATTATAAATTTAAACTACCGATTAGTTTGGCTTCACAACACCAATTCTGTGACAAAGTGATATAGCTGTCCTACACTTTACAATTCCGTGATATTTTATGGAATGTGGGAACTGAAATTTTTAGGGAGGGTTAAAAAAATATTTCTCGGTCGATTCCTAAGGTTCATTATTGAAAATAATAAACCAAAAGTCAGATTTTAAGGGAGTTGAAAAAAAAGTCAGGAGACAAAAAAAGTCGCAAATTAGTTGTAGAATCGAACCCTGGGCGGTGGTTCGACCTTAACCGCTACACCCTGTATAACTATAGTCTGTCCTCAATGAAAAAAATACGTAGGTGTCGGTGACTGGCGGCGGGGAGTGAACTAAAGAGCGGGAAAATTTCCCTGTTTGTACCATTTTTCTAGACTTTTTCTCCCTGCGAACGTCACTACTGTTCACACCAGTATTCCCGCTGTATCTAAATTTAAAGACCCAGGAATGATAGCAAACTGCCGATTTTAATAGTTTTAATTACGTAATTCCTATCAACCTCAATTCCTATTAACCTCCAGTTAACAATTTCGGGACGTTCCACGAGGATCTTCCTACTTGACTGGCATTCTTCCCTAAAATACCACCGTCTTTCAATCCTTTCACGTACTGGTACACGCTGAATATGATCGCTCTAGCCTGAGACCGCACAGCTTTCCCACTTTTCCCCGAACTTGTGGACGCTGGAGTAAGCGATAGTTCCATCACAGTTCAACCGATTAAAAATATCAATTAAAAATAGCAAGAAAATAATCGTACACGACACTGTTGTAGAGAAATATCGAGGAAGCACAAGAGTTGAGATAACAGCTTTACGAAAATGGCGAACCAGTGCGGCCAACACAACAGCAGAACTTCCTCTTTTTTGCCCTGAGCTCAGCTGTAGTTCACTCCCCGCCGCCAGTCACCGACACCTACGTATTTTTTTCATTGAGGACAGACTATAGCTTAAGCTCTGAAATAGATAAACTGGAAGAACCCAAAATGAATAGATAGAAACTGAGAAAAGAACTCAAACCAGGTAGTGTTGCAAATTTTTTAGTGTGTGGAAAACCATACCGGCTGAAAAGAGTTTCCCGTCAACGAGGACCAAAGAGCGAACGTCATGTTCATGGATAACTCTATGGATAGATTTAACCCATTTCCTCCTTTCTTCTGATCCTCTCATCTTGACTCGTTCGTAAGACGCTATTAGGGGATCCACACCTAGAAATATACAAGAGGAAACCATGATAGATTCATCATACTCGCCTGAATAACAAGAAATGTGTATACTTGTTTAATGGAGTCCTTACCAGCACAATGAACTGAATTTCCTTTCTTAGAGACGCACACGGATAGAACGTCCGCCTTGTGACTTTGGTAACTCGCTATGCTAATACCCATTTTACCATCCCAGAAACAAAGTTTACCTCTGAAATCAAAACACATCATTTTACTAATGATTACTATGATACTAGAGTTAACGGTGTTAATGAACCAATCCTCAGCACGCTTGACTATCTGTGAAACACAACATGGACAGTCAAGATGGCAGGCAGCCAAATAGCATCCAAGTCCACCTGGTTAGTTAACTGATCTGGATTTTTTTAAATTTTTGAAAAATAAGATAACTTTATTACTATACCAAAAAAATTCCCTGAGTTTTCCCGGTCAATTTTCGACTTTATCCAGGGTTTTAAATCATCTAGATCATAGTTTCTGAAAATTCAGGTTTTTGAGGACATTTTGAAATGAATAAGCATTAGAAATATCGTAGTTTATCTCAAAATTGATAAACTTGTGGTTGATCTGGATTTTTTTAAATTTTTTTTAAATAAGGTAACTTCATTATTAAACCAAAAAAATTCCCTGAGTTTTCCAGGTCAATTTTCGACTTTATCCAGGGTTTTAAATCATGTGATCATAATTTCTGAAAATTCAGGTTTTTAAGGACATTTTGAAATGATGTTTATCTCAAAACATCAATCAGTAAGTACCTATCAGTCCGGGGCAATGACTTTCATCTACACTCCAATTCGCACAATCCCTAAGTATTTCATGGAAATTAGATGGAAACTGTAGAAGTGGCTGTCAGTCAGAGAGTGATTATCATCTTCTTATCACCTTCGATTGTTCGAAAAAGTCGAGAATGAACGTTGAAATCGATGAAACTTGTTGGTTTACTCGAGAGAAATGACCACTTCAAAGGCTTGTTTTCACCTTCAATTGTTCAAAAAAGTCGAAAATGAACGATGAAATCATCGAAACTTGTTGGTTTACTCGAGAAAATTAGGTAACCAGAATCAGACTAGTTGAGACATTTACGCGGTGCGGGTTAAAATTAATTTATTAGCTGCAAGTGTTCCCTTTTGAACACTTCCCGCAAATTTAAAATAAAAAATTAAGCAATTTCAGCGGCATCATATATTTTAATAACAAAAGCATGAATAAGTCCTGATTTTATAGAAATCGTATTTTATATACTATAGTTGACCAATTTTTCTACATTTCGGACATCTATATCTGAAAAAAAACTTTGGTTTTACCATATCGTCGGCGAAGCGGCAACATGCTATAACTCAATTTTTTACCAAAATGAGTTATACATCAATCTTTATTCAAAATTTCCCGCCGGATCGATTGGTGAAGTCAGTTTGGCAAAAAAATTATTCGTTTCCGAGTTATTGACAGTATTGCCAACTTGAAATAACTCAAATCAGAAAGCAACAAGTGATAACTCATTGTTGTCAACGTTGTTTTGACTAGGAAGCGCCGCATCATAGATGAGCCGGTAAGTTTCCTTGTTTTTGCACTCATTTTGCGAATTGTGTCCTGGTTTTTCGCTTGATAATAGTACTCTAGATAATCCTGAATTATTAACGTTAAAAATCTCTTAGTTAGCATAAGAAATTGTTACTAAATCACCGCTTGAAAACCACAGAGGCAGTTCCATTGGTATCGAAATTAGCATAGGGAGGCGGCAAGTAGGGGGATAATATTCACAAAATAGGTATACGGTATTATATTTTGGCTCCTTTATAGCTTTCTAATTGTACTCAAGCCTTGAAATTGAGGGAATATTATCAATATCCCTCTGGATTTTCATGAATTATTCTTCGTGCCACAACTAGTAGTGATGCCAATATGGTTCCAGGTCACCAGAAACCACGTATATCATGTTCTTCCGTGTGTTTCACCTTGAATACGGATGTGAACTCCGACGGACTGCCTACCAAAACTTACAAATCAAATTTCAAAGGTTTAAATTAACCTAAGGCTTATCTAATGGGACGACTTCAGGAATGCATCCATTACTAAACAATATATTTAGGAACTTTCTTCGTTATCTTGTCTGTCAATGCGTCGATCCAAATCCAAGAAAATTTTCCTACCTTATTATAATGTTGTCAGGACGAATCTGTCTGCGATCCAAGTTCTATTCAAAGGGGATGTTGCTGATAGTTGTTCTTTTAATAACAATATATTTAAGGTAGGCACGCTTAGAACTGGCGTTTTGTTGGTGACCAAATTTCGATTGGAATCAAGTTCTAATCTTTTTAATTTTTATCTGTTTTTGATTTTATTTGGTCCTCTGATTTAATAATATTTTTACTGAACCATACTATTTCTGCTAAACAAAAACCCCAACCACCAACCAAATGGAAATGAAGGGTTGAAATTATCAAAAATGCCCCAGTTGGTAGTAGGTACCTATGGTTGGTAGGGAGGGATCTATACAGAAAATAATAAACCTTTGGGCAATGACTTGCAGCGTGTTTTTTACCTACCAACTTTTTTTTTACCTACCAACTTTTTCTTACTTACCAACCATTGGAAGGTACTACTTACCTACTACACAATTATACTGCCTTCACACCGTCACAATAAAGTTTATTAGAAAGAATTAAACGCTTCACAGTCGATTCGAAAAATAGAGAACTTCATATGGAAATTTGATTGCTGGTTGATCAGAAAGCAAAAGTCGAAGAAATGAACAGCGATCGCATTTTAGTCAGATAAAATTTGAACGGAAATTTGACCTCTTTTATGATTCACACTCGTGATTCTGTTTTATCGAAAGAAAACCCTTAAGTACTTGTAGGGAGCGAACGGGTCGTCCTGCAGAACTCCGGGTGGTCTCAAAGATTTTTAAACATTCAATTATATTTAAAATTGGTGAAAAAACGATACCTTTATTTTGAGAGTTTTTAAGCTAGGGCACTCCAATAACCCTGAAAACGTTCACTACTGCAATGATTAATTTGCTATAACTAAATATCCTCATTGGCAACACGCGATAACTCTTGCTCGACGGGGACTGTAACTAGCTGTAACTCAGAGTAAAATGAGGTAACATGCTATAACTCACGTAACTTTTTAATTAATTGAAAATATATTGTAGTAAATCACAGTAGACACAAACAATAACACCAACAACTTGTAGCGCAACTTAACACTCTTTTAATACCAAAACACAACAACCAGGTTTTTAACAGTCAACAATACAATACCAACGATAACATGTGATCAAGTGTGGGTTTACCACACTACACTACACCCTCTCCATTTTCAATGGCCCGCCCTCGGGCCGTACTTCTGCTCGGGCCAATCGGTTAGCGTGCAGGAGCCTCGTTCTTCTGCCCATCTTCACTTGGAACAGTACATCACTCTTCCCACTGGAAATCACCCATGGCCCAGTCCATTGCGGCTGCAGCTTTGGACAGCGTCCTCTGACTCGTTTCGGGTCATGAACCCATACCCAGTCCCCTGCCTTGAAGGTTGGAGATTTGGCTCGACGGTCGTAATACTCCTTTTGTGCCCTCATGTTCAGCCCCATTCTGGTGCGTGCAAACTCTCTCACATTTTCTAATTTTGCCCTAAGGTCAAGCGCATATTCTGTGGTGAGCTGGGGTCCATCTGCTGGAGGAGGTCGAAACAACTGGTCTGGCAGGTGCAGGTCTCGCCCAAAAAGGAGCTGTGCGGGGGAGAAGCCAGTTGTACTGTGTGGGGCCGACCGGTATGCCAATAGGAACAATGGCAGTTTTTCGTCCCAATCCAATTGTTGCTCTTCCACAAATATGCCCAAGTACTTGGTCAGTGACCGGTTGAGGCGTTCTACCAACCCACCAGACTGTGGGTGGAGTGGAGTGGTCCGTGTCTTATGAGTCCCCATCAGTTTGGCAACTTCTTCGATCAGCTTGGACTCAAAGTTGCGTCCCTGATCTGTGTGTAGCTCCCAAGGTACTCCATTTCTACTAAAAACGTGTTCAATGAGGGCGTTTGCGACAGTTTTAGCTTCTTGGTTTGGAATGGCTATAGCTTCCGGCCATTTGGAGAAATAGTCTGCTGCGACCATTACATATTTGTTTCCTCTCTTTGTTTGGGGAAAGGGGCCTAAAATATCCAGTCCCATGCGCTCAAAAGGTCCTCCAACCATTTTCTGTTTCAATGGAGCTGGGTAGCGTTTCCCTGGCCCTTTAACTTTAACACAGTCATGACATGTCTTGCACCAAATCTTACATCATGGGTCATCCCAGGCCAGAAATAAGATTGTCGAATTTTCTCTAACGTTTTCATGTACCCAAAATGGCCTCCAAAAGAACTACTGTGACATTGGGTCAAAACCTTTTGGATTGCAGTAGAAGGTACTACCCACTGCCTGTGGCTTCTACCCCGAATTCCTTCCCACCTATGATAGAGTTGATCTTCTATTACCTCCAAAAATTCCCAACGTGCAACCAGTTGTCGGACTGCTGGGTCCAGCGTTGTGATTTCTGCGTGCCCTGGTTTGTTCTGTGCCTTGAGTCTAAGGATGACCCATTGAATGTTAGCGTCTTTGGCTTGAGAGGTAACATCTTCTTGTGATTGAAACTCAATAACATTAACGTCACGCTTGGGATTGTTCTGTGCTTCACGCTTTGTGCAGTCCCGGACGAGCCCCCAAATGTAGTAAATCACAGTAGACACAAACAATAACACCAACAACTTGTAGCGCAACTTAACACTCTTTTAATACCAAAACACAACAACCAGGTTTTTAACAGTCAACAATACAATACCAACGATAACATGTGATCAAGTGTGGGTTTACCACACTACAATATGTTAAAATCCGACAAAATTGATGAAATGGGTCTAATTGTTGATGGAATTGTCAAAAGTTTCTGTTTCAAGGAAGTAGTATTGAATTTAGACAGTTTTTTGTGTCTCCTGAAAACTTGGGAAAACTGAGATATAGCATGTTGCCGCTTCACCGACGATATTTGGTTCGTGATTGGCCATCCTTCATGACAACTTGAACCGTGTAACATTAAACTAGGATAGGAAACAACGAAATAAAGTTGGTCGGTATATTTTTTTAATTCGCCTAAAAAAGACCAGCTTTAAAAATCAGGCACTTCTGTTTTTGGAAACAGCCTACATTTTGCATAGGAGGACACATCCAATCTAATGTGGTTTCACGTTATAAAATTAGTACCTACTATGTCAAATTTTCTTGTGAGAGTATTTTTCAGTACTAAAACTTCTTCCCCTCAGACTGCCGGAACTTTCCACGAAAATGTTTGAGGCTAAGGCTTTTTCCAGGCTTTTTCGGAAAATAATGAAATTCCGTGAGTTTCCCAGTATAGTAAAATTCCATGAGTATTCCCGGTTTTCCCGGTCGCTGGACACCCTGTTGGATAAAGTCGAGAATCGAAATTAAATTCATCGAAATTTGTAGGCTTACTCGAGAGAAACGAGCACTTCAAAGGCCGTTTTACGTTAAAGAAAAACCCTGTGTTGTTGCCTGTAAAGTCGGTATACGGGCGAAAGTTTTACGTGACAACGACTTTGAGTGGTAAAATAATTTTAATGTTAATATTCATTCGTATAGTAGGAAGAAGGATAAAATACAATTCTTTGTCAAGTTGCACAGAGTAGGTATTTCCCATGGGTGGGGGGGGGAGTGAGTGCCAGGGAAGGGGGGCGGGGCGCTCCCGCCTTTAGGGAGCGCCGAGCTGCACCCCCTCCGTGAGCGGAGCGTAACGCAGTTTCTTGAAGTGTCTCCCGGTAAACCAATTTATAAGACGTTATCACGTCAAAATTAGGTTTGTTAATTCTTTTCTGTTCATTACGCTCATTCATGTTTGTTGAATGTTACGTTTCACGTGTTAACCCGGCTTCGATTCCAGGCCGACATCAATTTTTTTTTCTAATTTATTAAATTACGTGTATAAAACATAGTAGATAGACTCATATCGTAGATAAACTACGATTTGTTTTTGTCTGCTTTTAGCTCGCTTTTCAGCTAGTATTGTCATAAACGTGTGGGTATTTGAGTTGTTTCGATCATGCACCCTTTGTACCAGAATATCTTCTCTAAGTCGAGGAGTACTAAGGGCAACTGAAGTCAAATAGTACATCAACCCTTCGCACCCGAAAAGCATTTGATTCCCGGACTTGGCAACCTCCTTTGCACCCTTAGCTCCACGTCTACCACGGTGGTGCGAGACTCAAAATGTCCCTGGTCTCAAATGAGGAGGTAACAGTTGGTTGGTACTTACCGTGAATCTCCAGTAATAATCGTGAAGTCCTTGGCCACTGCGATAGCCCAAACCCGCGTCTCCAGGTTATTCATTGATCGTCCTGTCGTCATCCTGTGGATGGCATGACCTGTCGAAACTTGCCAAACGCGAACTGTATCCACCGAACCGGTGACTATGAATTCCCCTTTATGATCCCAAGCCAAGCATTGCACACGACCTGAAACACGTAATAAATTTACATTTTATGTGAATATTCGCACTACTTTCCTAACTCAAATACACTTGTAAATGGCAATGGTGTAACTTTTTTAACAGTTTATAGTAATAAAAAAGTATGTTCCCGATATAACTTCTTGGTACATCATTTTTGCAAATACATGAGGAACACATTCATAACTTTCAGACGCTCACGTTGACAGAATTTAATGTTTCTCCCTGGGAAACCGAGTCGTTGCAAGTCGACTTTGGAAAACGCAAATCGAAGGCTCCCAGGGAAAACAATTAGTAAGGCCCACGTGGCCAAAAAATCACGGCACGTGGAGTTTCACCAAGGTAAAATCTACCTCGGCCTGATTAGCGGAAATCTATCCACGCTTTCGCTAATCACCCGGAAAACTTACACCCATGGAAAATCTGCACCCAATCGACGAGGAGAGGTGGAAGGACTGCAGGGAAAATTACCGAAACATTCAACCACCAATACTTCTGAAGACACGCCCCCAGCTTGCAACAAAACCATTGTGCGCCACCAGAATCGAGGTTGTGCATCAGTATCCGGAATCAAGTGCTCTACGATCCAAAAGCATCCAGTTCTGCTGCCTTCCGCTGAGTGACAGAGAGTGGTATCAATACAGGCTACGTCGGTCCGAGAACCAGCCGCCTCCAGGGAAGAAATGGGTAGCTTCCACCTTCAACACTCCTGGGACGAATCTCCAAAGATTGCCTCGACCGGACAGGATCGCAAGGTCAATCTAAGCTCCTAAGCTTCAACCTTCCCCGAACCCGACTTCCGCGAATCGCTGTAATTCCGCGCGGTCAGGAGGCACGTAGGTAGGGATAGGTTAAGGTACCACCTAAGGCTCAGCTGTTTCATTTTTCGCATGTCAATCTAAACTAAAATTTACAATAGAAGAACAAACGTTTCAACTACAATAAATTCACCATAAGATCAAATCTCAACCAGTGTTAATAGTTATTAATATAATAATATAATGTAATTTTGAGTGATATAATTTTCATAATTTGGTTATTTCAATGTAGCATAACTAAAGTAATGTAACAATTTGACATACCTTCCTGCTTATCTAGAAGTCTATTGTATATAATTTCATCGCTAGATATATCAAATACGTTGATGTATCCGTCTTCTGTACCAGCCTGCAACAGGGAGAATCAGTTGAAAAAGATTGAATTGGACAATGTTCACAAATAATATTTAAATTTGAAACTGACAAATAGTTTTTACAGCTTATTTGTACAGAACTTTGCCCAGAAAATTTTGATTCCTGTAGGGTTCACAATTTTCGAGGATACTGAAATAATGTTCCTGATTCCAATTAGGTTGGAACACAATCGCATCTCTTATCAGTTCAAATAAAGAAGACGTTGGGAACTTGAAATACCCAGAAACACGGAATAATATTACAAAATTTGTAATATTTGGTTTCAACCGAGCATTATTTAATAATGCTCGGTTGAAACCAAATATTATTCAGTGTTATGTTTGCGTGTCGTTGAGTGAAGGAGATGACCTTCCCGATGCGGCGTTTGTGTTTTCTTTAACCCCTACTCAACGAAGAGAGAATGGTCCCTAAGCTAGTGACTTGCACTGTCGCGGCTTATTAGCCCTACTGACGTGCGGAGTGCATGGAACATAGGCAAGCCCGGCAACCCTGGCGTTTCATCAGAAACCGACCGTCAGGAGGCGGGAGATTTTCCTAGAGAGCCTAGTACTTCGAGGAGATCCTTATTCGAGGAGAAGGGAGAGAGCGAAATGATTAAGACGGTTGACTGAACTAGATTGGCATAAGGGAGCATCCCTGAATGGGCTTATATGTATACTCGTATAGTTTCCTCGGGGGAGAGAGAGGTGGAAGGGTGACTTCATGTTGACGTGTTTCCCCGTACCTCGTCTCCCCCAGTGGGTGATGACTCACTCAGGGATCCTCCTGTTCGCTTCTTTATTTAAGAACTAACTGCTAGTTGACATGTGGGTCATAACATTCAGGAACATAGAATACTTACAGCAAGCTGTTTATTGTTCTTGTGCACAGCTACACACCAGCCAGATCCTGACGTGAGGGGATGCATAGTCTGAAAAATTATCACGTTTGTTAAAAAAAAATAGTATGGTCAGAGAATACACGAAATTGAATTCATAAGGCTTTTAGTTAGTCTAAAATTGATACCTTGGGATTTTGAAGGAGCATATCGTACTCGATGACGGAACCTTGCAATCCAACACTGAAGAGTCGTTTTTCAAACCATGCCAAACTTTCTACGGTTCCGTACGTGTCGAGAATAGTTCTCACGACGTGTGGGGTAGTAGAAATATTCCATATTTCGATGGAATTGTCAGCTCTGTAACAGAATGAAATAATAACATTATTATTTATATAATTATAATATAATAATATTATATTATAATTAATATATATTAATAATATTATATTATAATACATCCTATCGTATACACGCTCATACACGGAGTGGTTTGGTGAGTGAGAGGAAGAGCTGTGCTGACTAAGAGCTCCTCCTGCTCCATCCTTCCATTATCCCTCTTAAATCACAGGTGTAGCACAATGAAATTGCATTTCCTCTTTCAGAAGAGTAAGGTTGGTACACCAATGGAAGCCTAGATTAAAAGGGACCAAATGACAGGGCGATTGAAAGGGACTGGGTTCCTCCATTGGGGACAACGGGGTCGCGCTTTGGCATCCATGCAGTTCAAACACAATGAACGATGTCTACCTCGGATAGCTCAACATAGCGAGGACGAACTGTTAGGTGAATGAGGAATTTCACCTTGTCGGAATTTCCTATTTTTACCCAAAAATCGGATTCAGCACCTCGAAAAACCCCCTACAGCAAACTTTCAGCCCGTACTTCCTAATTTACGAATAAACAAAACAGTGTAGAAAACATGAACTTTAAAAAAAAAGGGAGGATGACGTCAACCTGGAATAGTTCATTTACGGCCACTTGAAGCGCTGAGCTCGTGAAATCTATAGTCCCCAGATGCAACATTTCACTAAACCAGTAAAGATCGAAATCGAAAAACTGAAGAAAAAAATTTTTGGTTTTCCCTGTTTTTGTTTGATAACACGATTTTGTCGTACCATTGGGCAACACTAGGAAGAGATGGCAATCCGAACAGCCAATCAGCGAGCATTCCCGCTTCACGTTGAAGAGGTCCGTTTTCCCGGTTATTTTTTGAAATCATAAATTTTGATTGTCTCCCCAAAATAACAGAAGACTTATTTCATCTATCCCACACCATTAACTATTCAGGAATAATGCAAACAGAATTCGGTGAAATTCCTCATTCAACCACCTCGACGAAGAGCTGAAGCAAGACACGGAGAGGTTCCATAGTTATTACAGGATGGATCTTAATACATTATGTGTATTAAGTATTATGTACTCATATTATGAGTACATGCTGAACCAATTTAACTCATCAAAGTGTTCAACTTCAGGATTATCTTCCATCACTTCATTAATGAAATGGTCAACATACTTGTTTCTGATTTGATAAACTTGAAAAAGTCGATATTGTGAATCACACCGTCGAGTAAACATGTGGAGGTGGAGCTCATCTAGAAGGAATTCATCGCTCGTCAACTCAAAACGTTTACAATTTTTTTTTCTCTTTTAAACGCTTAAAATTGTGGGTAGCTCAAGTCACGTGCCCTGTAATGCATTTCAACCTATTGAGAATAGTCGCTTGGTCGCGCAAAATTGCTTTTAGTGAAGCACGGGGTTTATTGGTACATGAATGTTACCTACTCGAGGAATATATACATAGAAATATGTATAAATGTTTGAAACTAATAAGTACCTAGGTCCAAACTCTCCAAAAGATTGGAGAGCACTAGGCATAGGTAGGGTAAGTGCACCAGTAGTAGCCACCCTTAACCCTTTCCTGCCCGCCAACGGCATATATCGGGCGGCTGTACTTTCCGTAGCTGCCCGCCAACGTCATATATCGGGCGGCTCGGCCTTTCCGTAGCTGCCCGCCGCCGATAGTAGCCGTTCTAGCACTTGAGCTCTTCCCCCGTGTAACTACGATCTTCCAGGGTGTAATGTCCATTACAAACCTCATGATATTGCATTCACAGAACAGTGTATATGTACCTTGAACAGTTTAAGTGTTTTTTTTCTCTAATATCATTGTTTGTCGGCGTTTTTTGGTCGGTAGTTTATCCTTGATATAGTAGATAAAATCTGATGCAGCGGCACCTCAAACAGTTGGTTCTCTTTGATCTTCGCCGATTTGGTCACTGTCTTTGTCTTGTTTTTTTTTTTTTTTTTTTTTTTTTTTCCAACCCTCCTAATTCTATTTTGGTATTTTTGGCGGTAGGCCTGTCAAAGATATTGCCGCTTTTCAGATATTTCATCGCCTATTTGAACTCTGCTCGAGAATATTCGCAAAAATGTTATGTCCCTCTTCCAACTTTTGGTTTTCCCCACTGTGAAAAGTTATCAAATTATAGGAATTTTCCTAAACAGAATGAAAGTGGAAAACCATAGATAATATTGAAATTATAATAAATTATATTGAATGAATTTAATACAAATGGGAGCGAGTCATGAGGTATCATAATTATTCTACATTAATTTAACTATTTCCATTATGTTTAACTGGCTAGTAAATTAATAAATAATGCACATAATCTCAATAATTCTCATGAACTCATAACAGAAAGTATCACGCGAAAAAAATACAATAAAATCATGCAAGGAAACAACTTCGGACGAACCACTGAGTCGCCAAAATAATGCGGTACTGGTGGGACAGAAGGGGCTGCCGGCGGGCGGGCTGTGAGGGACAGTAGGCTCTCGAGAATCCGGGCGCGAAAAGGTTAACCTTCAATCCGTACCGCGGTATGACATACCTTTCCCCCCCTTTCAAAGAGCTGTGGCGCCACCTGTGCTAGGATGAACTGGCCTGACACCTCAGTACCCTCGTGGCTCCCGGAGGACACGCGTAATTAGGTGAATAAACGTTCGTTGCTCCACCTCTTCCCCCCCTACTCACTCAAACTCGTAGGTTTGCCGAGGTATGACATACCGACGGTACGTGAACAGCAAAATTTACTTGAGGTATGGGATACTCTCAGTACGTGCAACAGTGGTTTTCGATACATAACCATTGTTACAGTTATAATTTACAATAGGTAATTCTTCAACTACACCAATTATAGTCACTTGCCTCGTATTTTTTCAACATTTACCCATTTTGATAGGCCATTCTATGTCTACCTGATTACTCTCAGCACCTACCTAGTTCATATCCTTTCTTGAGGTGACTCGATTTTAGTGTCGTATTTTTTCATGTATTCATTCCGATAACAACATGAAGAAACCCTCAGTATTTACTTTTGAGATCAAAATGTATGTGACATGATTCTAGTGATCATTTCGTGGTGCTCTGTTCTTAGTTCAATAATGTATTCATATTTTTTCCAGTCATGTATTCATAATGTTTTTTTCAGAAATTTTCGTAGAGTAGCGGCAATTTAGGATGATGCCATTAATGCATTAAGCAACCCAGTTTAGGACTTTGCGTCGTGGTTTCGTAATGTTTCCGTTTTTTCTTTCATTCTTGATTTTGCTCTATCCCCCAACATCTGGTTTATAAAATGACTATTTCAAAAACTCGAGTGCATTGAATGATTTTCCAGAAATTGAAGGAAAGTGAACCAACATTTATCGCCAGTAGTAGCCACCGTAAGGGACCAGTAGCTGCCACCTTCAGAAATTTCTCGCAAAACAATATTTTAATCGTCGAGAGTTCCGAAAACATTCAGAAATTGAGGTTAATATAAGTAAGATTCAATTCCAGATACAGATAGAAATTGGTACCTAAGTGTGAGAAAACAATTTATTGCAACTTTCAAACATCATTTTCGTTAACGTTCCTTGATGTAAAATCAATTTTCTTATTCCTTGTAGCATTTTGCTTCCGAGTTTACCTAGCTAGCGAAAGTTTTGTTAAGCAATATTTCTCGTTAACTGTCACCTCAAAGCAGAAATACCTAATCATTTCAGAAAGATGGCCAAGTTCCAAGACAGATTGAAGGCTTAACACGAAAACTCACATTCACTTTACATTCTTTCACCTAGAATCGACAGTCTATCATTACGAATTGGCAGGTAGGTAAACGCCAAATCGTGCCTACGCTCCTACAAGAGGATCTGAGTTCTGTTATTTTTACATCATCTTGAAGAATTTCAATGTTTGAGAGCATGTAAAAGCAACTTTCAAAACAATACATGCTAGTAAGGGCTGATTAGGTACAATAATGTAGGAAGACAAACTCCCTGAGTACCTGGCTACAGCTAGCTGGTCGTTGTCGTCGTCGCTCGCTAAACATTTCACCTCGCTTGGTTCTGGTTGGTAAAACCGTACACTGTGAACTTCAGTAGACATTTTTTATGAATAACTAGTTTGTTGCAGACATGAAAAGCGTATAAAATAACCAATTGATCAACATAAAATGATTAATATTTAATGGAAGTACAAAAATCAATTTGTAAACACACCAACGTGCTAACATTCAAATTCACGTAACGCGAAAAAGCACAAATGTTTCCATTTACGTCACTACAATGCATACAGCAGGTATACTCTTAAAAAAACTGTCTAGTAACCATCAGTCTGTTCACTTCCATACACTTCCATACAAGCTTCTATTGAATGGCAACACTGGCAGTCAGCTGTTTGATAAGGTATCAGCTCGTATGGATGCTTCACTTATTTTGAAGTATCCATATTATCAGTATTCTACGTTTGATGGTTTGGTTCATTTGAGTTTGACACCCCCATATTATTCCTTTTTTGTTCGAATATTAGCACCCCATTCCCTTTTCCGCATTATTTTTTCGTTACTGTGCTCAGAATCGGATTTTATGTTGGTGTGCCAAGCGTAGAATGGACGAGATTCGTAAGGATTTACCGGTGGTGTGAAGAATGGGACTGATAACGGATTTGGGCGATTTTCGGATATGAGTTGGTTTGACACTGCCGGGTTCGCCACTCTGGCGAAATCCGCCCTAAAAGAAGCCCAGAAAACTATAGACAAAGCGCTAGACATACAAGAAGAAGATGCTGCCAAAATCAAGCAGAATTCAGGTAACAATTAAACTAGGTTAAGCTACAACCATCTTTTTATGTTAGTAGTTACGTGGTATTAGGAAATTATGTACTGGTATTTTACCTAACAGACTCATTTCTAATCGATTTCTATGTATATACACTTAAATTGTATTGACATGTTGAATCCATATGCCTAGATTTTTTATGGAATAGTTCGAAAATATTTCGTAGTTCGAATAACCAACAATAAAGGGAGACCTGTCAAGATGTTTCATTGCTCGTCAAGGTGACGTTTCTTTGTTACATTCCTTATCGGTAGATCAGGTGTGCGTCGATTGCACAGGTTCCTTAATAGAATAGGATAACAAGAATTCTTCCGCATTGACAAGTGTGAAAAGGATATCTAACTTCAAACGTGTAATTTTCTGGCTTTCTACTCTAGATGCAAACCATAAGATACGTTGTCGCTATCCATATAAAGTACCTACTTACTAATGGCTGTTGTATATCAAATTTCCAATCAATTGTCCAACTAATGGATAACTTAGCTTAGGTTGGTACCTACTTATTTAACCCTTAATATCCTGAGGTATCTTTTAGGAAGTCCAGTTTTTACCTGCAGAGGTGGTCCAATTAGGTTTCCCTGGTGGGCCCCTCTGGAATTTCCAGGGGTGGCTGAATGACCCTCTGGCGATTAGGGAGGGGACCCCTGTCAATGGGTTCCCTGGCCCTTCTCTACTAGCGCCCCCCCGTTATGGACAATAATTCAACACGGCCTCATAACCCCCGCCAGCCCATTGGCTCGCGGGGTATTAGGGGAGGCGCTCAGAGGCGCCCCAGGCAGGGGCGTCAGCCATCCTCACCCTCCTCCTCTTCCTCATCATCCCTACCCTCTTCCTCTTCCACTGCCTCTTTAGACCACCAGTGTGCCCATTGTGAGCGGGCATTCACCACCAGGTCTGGCCTTGGTGTCCACATCAGACGGAAGCATCCTATTGCTGCAAATGATGAAATTGATGTTGAACGAGTGCAGCCTAGGTATGCTTCCGAGGATTTGCGCAGGATGGCGGCAGATGAGGTGGTGGCTGTGCGCAATGGGGTACGTAATATCAATGTCTATTTAAGCGAACGTTTTCCCACGCGCACAGTCATTGCCATCAAGAACCTCCGCCTGAAGCCCCACTATAAGCAGCTTGTCCAGGAAGCTATCCTGGCAAATAGCGGTGGGGCTTCTCCCGCATCTCCTATTGCTGGTGTGGACCAGCAGTCTGCCATTCAGTATCCATCCCCCGGGACCACCGGTCTTCTCGCCGATTTGAAGACCGAAGTCTTGAGGCTCAGGGGGCAGGTAGGTCGTATTGAAGGCTATGAAAGCACCTATCTGCAGGATCTGGCGAGGCGGGCTGCTGAAGGGCTGGACAACCTGGAAGACAAGGTTGCAGCCTATCTAGGGAGAATCTTCCCACGGGTTGGGGATGCGACCGTGACGCAGCACCAGGGGGGACCTCCTCCCAGAGTGGTGTTGCGTGGAGGTCGCAGAGCAGCTAAGCAAGCAAGACGGCGGGAGTACCACCGGGTTCAGAGTTTGTGGAGGAAGCATCTGGCGCGTGTAGCTGCGGAGGTACTGGAGGAGCCTGGGGAAGATCAAGTTCAGCCCCCTCTTCAGGAGTTTGTGGATTTTTGGGAGCCACTTTTGAGTGCTCCCAGCCACAACCCTGGAGAGCGAGTGGTTCCCCCAGTCTCCACCAGGGATTCCTTACGCAGCATCTTGTGTTCGCCGGTGCTACTTGACGAGGCACACAAGTGCCGTGTCAAGAACTCCACATCCGCTGGACCGGATGGTGTTTCCGCCCGTCGCTGGAATAAAGTACCAAATACGATTAAGCTGCTCATCCTCAACCTGCTCATCCTTGCGGGAAGACCCCTGAAAGCGTTAACCCGTACCCGAACTGTATTTATTCCCAAGAAAGGGGGAAGTGGGCCTGGAGGCTATCGACCGATCTCAGTGTCCTCGGTAGTCTTCCGCCACTTCCAAAAAGTACTGGCATCTCGCCTTCAGGTGGCTGGTGTCATTGGTGACGTCCAGAGAGCGTTTCGGCCAGCAGATGGCACAGCAGAAAACCTTATGGTTCTGCAAACTGTCATCTCGCTGGCCCGTATTAAACGCCGGCAACTCCATCTCGCCGCTCTGGACGTTGCTAAGGCCTTTGACACAGTCAGTCACCTTGCCCTGACCGATTGCCTTCGTGGTGTCGGGGCCCCATCTCGATTAATTGAGTATGTGGCCTGTCTGTACCGCGAAGGCGTGACGGTCCTCGAGGCAGGAGGTGAGGTGTCAAGGGATATAGTGATCGGGCGCGGGGTACGCCAGGGGGATCCCCTATCGCCACTCCTCTTTAACCTGGTCGTGGATACGGCCTTGGGTAAGCTGCCCACAGAAGTAGGGTTTGATCTCGCCCCTGGGGTGCGAGTAGGAGCATTGGCCTTTGCCGATGATGTTATCCTACTCGCAGAAACCTGCGAGGGCTTGCAGATTGCCCTCAATGCATTTGCTAAGCAGCTATCCAGGTGTGGACTCGTGGTCAACCCCGATAAATGTGGGTCGGTCTCCTTGGTCCCGTCGGGTCGCCAACACAAAGTGAAGGTTGTGGATGGGGGTTTTGTCATAGGACAAGCCCCCATTCCTTCTCGATCTGTGTTGGAGGTCTGGCGGTGCCTTGGAGTCGACTTCATGGGGGTGGCCACCATCACTGCCAGCCGTGTGGACCTTGGTAGAGCGCTAGCCCGCGTTACCAAGGCTCCACTAAAGCCGCAGCAGAGGCTGCGCCTCCTCCGCACGTACTTACTGCCGAAGCTAACCTACGGGTTAGTCTTCGGTAGGCTTACGGCGGGGAGGCTGTAAGAATTAGATCGAGAAGTCCGCTCTGCTGTGCGCTCTTGGCTGAGGTTCCCACCTGGTGTCCCAAGTGCCTATATCCATGCACCGGTCAAATCCGGTGGGCTTGGCATTGTGTCTCTCTCCGCATGTATCCCTTCTCTGCGCCGCCAGCGCCTGCTAGCCCTTCAGGGGTCGAGCTGGGAGGTCGCCCGTGTTGCTGCTGGTCTTGATTTTGTCAGGCAGCAGTTAGCATGGTGCGACCAAGCAACACCATTTTATAGAGGCACTTCCCTTCATCCCTCTCTCCCACCCCCACCTTCCTCATCATCCCTCATCCCTAGGGCCGGCGTCGGGTGAGTCCTGGGCGTCCTCCCCATTATATTTGATTTATTTATTTATTTTATTTTTATGGCGTGCCCCCTCCGTCACAAAAGACATTTTGTCTTTGAGGGGAGATTTAAAAAAAAAAAAAAAAATTTATCCACTTCTAAACCAAAACTGACAGCCGTTGGCTATCTTGATACTCCATCTATTGATTGTGTAAGAAAACGTAATATTAAAACCAAAATAACTCAAAGAAAAAACTAAATAATTATCGAGTTGACAGACTTTAATAGGGCCTCATTTCTCACCTTGTAGGCTATTGGTTCGGTTTCCTCATAAGAGATCGCGCCACTGTCTGAGGCAGCACAAATCACATAATTCTAGAACTGAACCTTCTCCACATCATTCCTTGGTTCTGTGCTTTAAGAAATAACAGACCCCAACATCCCACCAAGGATTTTTCCAAGTCTTCTTTTTCTTCTCCAAAAAAATGGGTTTATAGACACATTCTGCTGCCGCAGATAGCGCTAGTGTGGCCCTAGGAAAGATCATTCTTGAGCTGACACACTGTAATAGTGCCTTTAGGAAACATCTGCTCAAATATTCTACTCATATGTCAAAATATCTTTATATTTTTAAAATCCGAAAAAAACAATTTAAAAAAAGTGGGAAATTAAGGGATATGGAGTTCGAAAAGTAGAGCCGAATTTTGAACTGCAGGTTTAAAAAAGGCTCGACTCTCCCGATTTTCCTGCATGAAACGGTCCATATTTCGATCAGTTGGGGCCAAAACTACTCAGAAATCATTTTCCTGTTCTTTACCTCATTCACAGTTATAGCATTTCCGTTTTGATCCACCAAGAAGAAGGGTACGATAACTCAACCTGCCCAAAACCCGCACCAAACCTAGTATTTCTCTGGTACGTTCCCCCAAACTCGGCAGTTTTGATTGTTTGAGTACCCTGTCAAATGGATGTGAGCTTCCTAAGAGAAATTCTTTTTACATTTGTTTTCAACTCCAAAATTTGTAGTTCTGTAGAGAGTTGGTCCCTGGTTACAGAATGTCTGCCCGGGGTTGCCATTGGAAGGGAGTTTCAGGCTCCGATGGCTTAAGCCGGCCACACACGTGCAGGTTTGCCTGCAGGCGTACCTGAACAGGTGTACCTGTGCAGGTAAACCTGACAGAACGTCACTCGCACACACAATCCGGTATACCTGACTGGTCTCAGTTTGCTCCATCATGCCATCCGACGATGATGTTGCGTTTATCGGACTATTGTTAATATTAAATAAAGAGGAAAAGAAAAAAAACAACGCCAAAAGAGTGTTGAAGAGAAACAGATTCACTCATGTAAATTTATTGAAAGAGTTATCAGTCGAACGTGAAGACTATCGGAATTATTTGAGAATGAGTGAATCGGTATACCGAAAGTTACTTGCCCTGGTGTCCCCCATAATAAAAAAAGAAGATACAGTCATGAGGTGATCACTTGATGGCGCTGCCTCAAAGCCATTGCGCACTGAATAATTTAAAACTGAACACAAATACAAAAAGAGGAGAGAATATTTTAAACGAAGGCGGCGCAAGGAGCCTACGATAAAACTGAACTGAAGGTCGAGCCCCCACATATGCTCAGGTTTACCAACCTGCGCAGGTAAAGATAATTGAATTTCCATCAGGCGAACTTTACCTGCACAGGTCTCAGATCAGGTGAATAACTGTGCAGGTATGTACCCACACACACTCGGGTTTACCTGTACAGGTACATCTGTTCAGGTACGCCTGCAGGCAAACCTGCACGTGTGTGGCCGGCTTTATACTTCCCCTCTTGCAAGGCCCCTTTATTTAAAAAAGAGGATTCCGCTGGCTACCCCGTGTTGGAGTCAGTAAATCTTCCACTTAGATCTGCGAATTTTTTTATCCTTTTCCAGGAAATTTCTCGTAGGGATCCACTTTCCACGATGTGACGACTGAATGCTTCCGTTCTGGACCTCCCGAAGCGGTCGCATCTACATATAAAGTGCTCAGCGGAGTCAGCTTCTTGTTCGCAAGAACACATTGGTGAAATTCTGTTGTCCATGATGTTTAGGATTCTACGGAAGTCATAATGCCCCGTTATAATGCCTATCATTAGTCTGATGGTGTTTCGACTTTTGGAAGTTAGCCATAGGGCTTATTTAGGATCGTATGAGGTGATAAGCATTCTGGTCTGTCTGTATCTATCAGTTTCTTTGACCAGAGTATATTAGGATCTTGGGCCCATTTTCCCCCATTTTTTGACCTTTTCTTTGCAGGCGTTTTTTGAAATGCCAATTGCTAGCGAGGGTCCTATAAACCCTTTTTTCGAACCCTCTTTTGCCAAAAAAATCGGCTTGTTCGTTTCCAACCTGGTTGGCATGCCCGGGTATCCATTTTATGGAAATTTTGTTATTTCCAAGAAACAGATTATTTATAGACTTTTGTTTCCCACACCAGTTTTGAGGTGGTGATGGGATTTTGAAGGACTTTTAATGCTTGCTTGGCTGTCAGTATAGATATTTATTTTCTTGTTGCTGATACCAAGGTTTGATAATGTCGTGCTACATTCGTTAATTGCAAAAATTTCTGTTTGGAATACTGTTGCATATTTGTCCAAGCTATGGGAATTGGATGTCCCGATGCTTGGTATGAACACACCCGCCCCGGAGGTGGTTTCCAAATTGTTTTCAATTTTGGAACCGTCCGTATAACAGTTAATTATTTCTGCCCTGTCAACTGGAGTTTGTCAGTGACTCCAGTCTTCCCTCTCAAAGCTAGTCTTGAGATTCCAGAAATATTTTTTTCTCATTTCGTCCGTAGGCATTAAAGTTTCAGGAACATAGGCGTTGACAGCTTTTTTAATAAGCGTATGACCTACTTGTGAGTAGTGGGTTAAGTGACTAGTGTCATGCACCTATTCCTCTTGTGAGGTTCATCTTATAGCACCCTGCATGGAGAAGACCATGGTTAGTGTACCTATGGGTGCTAATCCCAGGATGATTTGTATGCTTCTAGTGGGGGTGGTAAGGAATGCGCCACTTATCGGCATACAGGAAAGTCGTTCGACTTTTCTCAAGTAATTATTGTTGTTTGAACCCGGCCACCAGCCAACTACTCCAAAGAGCAGTCTTGGAAGTATGATGGCCTTATAGATCCAAATAGCTATTTTTGGAATGATACCTCATTTTTTTCAATAGATTATTTCCATGGTTACGCGTAAACAACTCACAAATGGGATTGATAATAGATAACAAAAATGATGAAACCATGACTACCAATCCTCACGGGAAACTTGAAATTCGAGGAGCATCTGGGGAAAGAAATTGGTGGAACGGCTCGAGTGCTATCCAGGGACGATTAGATGAACCTTCTCTTCGTTTTTGGCAAGATGGATGCACCTCTTTCATCAACCGGTGGTAATTTCTGTAGATCCCTGCCTAATCTATAGGAAACCAGAAATTTGCCCTCAACGAAAAAGGCCATCAAATCTGTTTGAGGCATTCAGTCAGAAATGAAAATCTATGTACTCGTAGGTAAACAAGATTAATTTTTAAAGCATTCTATTATTTACGAAAGAATAGGAAACACAACACACGATACCTACGTTACATGAGCCAACTGATAAGATAGATAACCTAGGTTTTTGAGCTCCGGAAGGTTCATCTTGTCTTCAGTAGGCAGCTCTCACGACGTTCCACTACTTTCTTCCCCTAGGTGCTCCTTGAAATTCGGTGCTACAGACTGAACACCCTATATTAAAGGCTGAGCGTGGCTTCGACAAATGCCTGGCTGTAGTGTTCATGAAGTCTTGTCTTCTAAACTTTCATAACGAATAAGCCTCTAAATAAATTCTATTCGTTTGATATCAATCGTAATAACACGTTCGAGTTCTTCTGTCTCTGTACTGTACTTACAGAACATATGATTATATTTTCTAGTCACCTCGCCTTCAAATAGTTCTGATGTAAGTTTCTTCTCAACTTGGGGTGTCGAAGGTTCAAGTACCAGCTCCCAAAGTTCGCCCGGCGCACTTCCAAAAGAACCCGCCAGCAAGATGACGAACAGTGCTTCCTTATGGGGCTCTTTCACCGGCTCCTTTTTTGAGAATCAACAGGGAGTCAAATCCTTGGATAACACAAGTGAGACGTTATTTTTAATTGTTATTCAGAAAGTCGTAGTTTGTTTGAATTTTTTACTCAAGTCCTTGGAATATCGCTGTTTCAGGTTCAGAATCCCAATCAAAACAGCAGCCTGTCGAATCTGTAGCGATTCAACCAAAGAAGACCAATCCGCCTCGTAGTCTCTCGTTGGACTTGAGCTCAAATGTCAGTCAATCAAAACCTTCCACGTCGTTCAATGCTGCGGGGGATTCTCAAATTCCAACTGAGTCACCTTCGAAACCCACCGATGATCTCGATGGGGAGCAGATCCGCGAGGAAATCAAGAATTTTCCTCAATACGAAGTGGTTATGAGACGTAAAGAACCCAAAAATATCACTAACAGGTACATAAGTTCGTCGGCTCCTTAAGGAGTTCAGGGCTAAAACCCATTCAACGGTCGAAGCCCCACTTTTTGATTCTTCTACTTTTGCCTTATTCATTATTTCACCATGAAACTCGGCGTTTTTGGGTCATCGATGTCCTCATGAATACGTTTTTCCAGGTTGTCGGTTATTTCTTCCGAGAGCGACCGTCGATCAACTGATAGCTGCGAGGTTCTAGGCTCCACTTCGACGCCCGATTCAGAACCCATTTCCATATCCAACTCTTCATCAGTCGCCAAATTGAGGCAAAGTGGGTCTTTCGAATCCGTTGAAGTGCTCACTTCTCCCAGCTCAGTTGATGTTTTGGGTTCAAACTCCACCCCTACGTCACCGAGCGATCCCAAGTAAGTTCTAAAATAGATGTGAAAACTTGATGGGGTAAATACCACTGCATAGAGGTCGATCCCCACCATACTTAGCTCTAGCAGGATGGCCGCTGACGAGGAAAAGATCCGCCCTTGCTCGGCTGCTTCCATTAGGGTCCTGCGTCGGTTATGCTTGGCCTTTTTTTTCTTTCTTTTTTTGTACGATAGTATGGAGGGAAACATGCTTCTACCATGTTGATTAACTCTCTAAGGAAAACTGAAGATATTCTGTGAGGTGGGTCCGCGGAGGAACACTATTATAAAGCTTGGATTGTCAACAAGATCAAGTAGGTGCAAATCACATAGAATAGGGAATTCGCCTCAATTTTATATTCTGGAATTTCAAGTCAAATCGTATGATAGAGCCCTACAATAACGTTTAACACCGGGAATACTCAAGGGAAAAAATTACTGTAGAAGAAAATGCCTAAACAAGAGAAGCCTTTATCAAAAAAATCGAGGGAGGCTGAGCACGTCGCATCAGAATGTTCCTCCTGCTAAATGACGCTAGAACTGACCAATAATATAGAAACTAAGGGAAGATGAAGACTAATATGAACAACCGTTGAATGAGTAAAATTGCTTCTTTTGTTCACTTTCGTGTTTTTGTTCTTCTTTCTCTCAGTCATGCACTCCTGTGTTGACCACATAAGCTAAAGTTTAATTTACGCTTCTAGAGGTAGCGCTACTGTCATGGGGGGCGCAGATCTTCCTATGGAGTCAGATTGGTTTGAAAAGTGGTTACGTCGCAACATAGCTGGCCCATGTACACATTGCCGCTACATTTAAAATTTCCATCTTCCTTAACACTTTCAATGCGGGTCCTGAAACTGAGACTATCCCCAGGCATGAGACCTACCATGGAAGTTAATATCACTCACCCCCTAGCATACCTGGCCACTTGGTGTAATCGGGCTTGTCAGCCAAAACTGGGGATATCTCCGCTAATGAATGGTAGAGGTGAAAAGGCGCCTTTTGTGGTGTAAGAATGTAACCAATGGAGAGAAATCCACCTTCAGAAGAATCATAGATGGCACTGTTCTTGCTAGCGGGAATTTTAAAGTTGTCAACTGGTCTGAGACTCCATGAGGTAATATGACATCACCCGTGACTGGGGAAGTTTGGCCTGACTGGTCCAGCCATACGGTTGATGGCCAAATAGAACGAACAAGGATTGGACGACGAGAGAAATGTCGACAAGGCTGCTTAAAATGCTCTGGATCTGCAATAGACGAGTCGGGAAATTTCATAACTTTCTCTACATGGTTTACCCAGAACAGATCCGGAGAAGCTAATGCCAATATTTTCGTGACTTACATAAGTGATGCTTTAGAGTAGCTAGGCGCTGAAGAAATAGTTGAAATGGTGGTTCTGTAGGAGGATCTGTGAGGAAATCCAGCTTTGTGGTAGAAAACTGAGAAGCTCAGATTCAGCGCAGGTAGAATGAGGCGACTGAAGTGGTGGCCAGCTCGACCGATGGTTGTGCCGTGATCCCCTCCAAAAACAACGCTCGAGAAAACAGGTGCATAGTGGAGTCCGCCGATAACGCACTCCCTGTCCCATCACATTTCACGAAACATAACTAAAACTTCTACGACATGTAGCTACTTGAATAGTTGGCCGCAACATGCCGCCCACCTAAATTTAGGTCAAATTTATGAGGAAGGAGGATGATTGGGTCAGAGGTAGGAGGTACCAGCTTGGCAACAGGACGCTTATAGGTAGACTGTGCAGTCTTGATGGTGGCGACTCGTACGACGCCATCTTGGCCTGGCTGGACCTTTATAACCTTACCAACTGGCCAAGACAAGGGAGGTGAATCGTCTTTCAATAATACAAGGTCCCAATCTTCAGATTTTCGGAATTTTGAGTCCACTTGGGTCTTCTCTGAAGGGTGCTCAGGTATTCAGTACTCCACCTCGGTCAAAATCTCTGACTCAGACTGTACACATATTGCCATCTGTCTAATAGGTTCTCTTTGAGGTCATGGTACTATTACATCATCCGCATTGAAAGTGTTAATTTTTTTTTTTTTTTTTGAGCAGAGCACTATTATATGGTTTCATTCATATCTGTATACCCTCTTTTGAAAAAATAAATAAATAAAAAAAATGTGAGGCAAACTCCCTATTCCTCGTTCCCTGTTCATCGATTTTCCAAATTCCCAACCCATTCTCCAATTTCGCAACATATCACATAAAAACGCCCATAATTGTCATTTACGCTTTCAATCTTTCAGGCGTTCCAGTGGTTCAGTTTCGCCTATTGCTGAAAGTGACGGTGTGGAGGCTCTGAGAGAAGATGACGATGAAGTTTCAGTCGAGGACAGCTATACCTCTGCATCTGAAACGACGCTCACAATGACGGTTTTGGAGCACTCAAACATAATGTTGAAGTCCACATCATCCCTGGATACCTCTTTCAGTGAAGCTATGTCGCCTCGTGAAGTAAGTGAGAGTTGGACATCGGAGGGAAAAAAACACAGTTATTGGGTGTCATCGATGTTTGACGTCCAGGAGTTACTCACTTTTGGTTTTGAACTGAAAAATGTCATACCCTTCTCTCACCCTTTTTCTTGAACGCTTCGAGGACCCTTTTAGGGCCGGTTTCTCAGTCACATTTTACCCCCCGGTAAAGCAGATTTATTCGACGGCTGTCGCGTAACTCAATCGTACGCGTTTATCAGTCCCCAGATAGCCGTTACCCGTAGTTTAAAGTTTCCTGGTCGTCCGAGGACCGGATAAAAAGTTACCGGATGGCTTTTTATCGAAGACTCAAAGAGTCAGTTCTCGTGTTTTTGTTTCAGAGAACGTTCGTTTTTGCAAATTGCGTTGTTGATTGCTCGTGAATTATGCTACAATCGAAAATGAATGTGTGGGGCTCTTTTTCAGACAGCAGCGACGAAGATGTTGCTCTGGTTCAATTCCTGCAGTAGGGAAGAAGGCGGAAGGAAGGAAGGCGGCAACATAGATCGTGGATTGACCATTTGGTGAAGTGGGACGGTTGAGATTTTTTGATGAGATTTCGATTGGATAAAAGAATAAAAAACCATGTGTCTGTCGGCGACTTTTGTGGCGTCAGTAAAACCTCTGCCTGTAAAATTGTCAAGCAGGTGTCCCTGGGAACTGCCAGACTATCCGCCCAATTTATCAAAATACCAGCAACCGAGGGAGAATTAATTCAATCAAGGATGGAATTTTATTTAAAAAACAAAAAAGCTAGGTTTCCTGGAGCTATAGGTGCTATGGACTGCACGCATGGGAAAATTCAGTCGCCAGGAGGGTCACGCGCCGAAAATTTTCCAAATAGAAAAGGGTACTTATCTGTTAATATACAAACTATTTCGTCTGCAAATTTGAAAATTCTGGACAGTGGCACGGTGGCCGGGATCTTGTCATGACCAGACAATTTTCAACAAAAAACAATGGGTTCTGTCGTGCCAAGAAAGAAACAGGTACTGAGAAAACAAAGCACACTCCTTCTTCCTCTTCTAATTTCTTCTTTTTTCCGATGCAAAACACACTGCGAAAACGATTTTTTAAATGTGTAGGAAGCTAGATTTTATTGTAAGCTTTTCACAGCCTTTTTGATAAGCTGGGTAAATAATCGACTATTCGGCCTAACAGACAGTTAATTTTACCAGCCAGTTAATAGTTACCTGTGGGTTAATTTCGCACTGATAAACAGCACCTTTACATTATCCATAATTTATCCCATCGTTGAAGTTAACAGAGGGATATGTAAACCTCCGTTAACTTTGGTGACTGATAAACCGACCCTTAGGCGTTCAAGTACCTACGGAAAGTTCAATAATTCGTTTTAATGGAAGTTCTAACTTTTAAGCAATGATTGCATCGAGTTTGATTGAGTGCGGTGTTTTACAGAGCCGGCAACATTTAGGTGTTATTCTCACCCACGCTTCTCAAGGGCAAACGGCTGAACAAAATATCGTACCATCTCTGTCAGCGTCCAGTTCCACGATTTCTACTTCCTCGTCAACATTGGCTGCCTCTACGTCTGTCCAGTCTCCCGACTTGGAGAAAACCACTGGGCAAAGTTCAGGAAGAAAAGAGAAACCGCTTGGTGTACATATTTTACCTGGAGGGCCTCAACCCCATGACGTATGTTGTCAAGTTTTGTTTTCTTTTCGCATTCATTTTGAAATTTTTGGTGGTTGGTTATTATCAGAATCCACATTTATTTACGATTATTTTTTAATGCAGGTTGTGGTCACCGAAGCTCCTAAATTGAGTGTGCCTAGTCCTCGTGTATCAGAGAGTTTATCGGACCAAGAAGCTACTCAAACAGAAACGAGTAGCTGTGATGAAGGTATGTTCGTGTGAAAAAGTGTCGATTTAAAAGAAATGGTAAATTTGAGCAACTGTACTTGTAAGAAAGAGCTGTAATTTCGCAGTGTTTCATGGTTTCATAGGTGGCCACCGCTAAAGGTTTGAGATAACATAAGGTTATAGACCTTACATAAGGGTTATTTCCTATGAAGAAGATATTCTACCTTACATTAAAATCATTGTTGTTTGTATCTGGCTAAAGCAGGGTTCACAAGTGTCCGACTCTGCAATTCTGACTCGCCTTTCTGCCCGCTGATTGGCTGGAGAGAGGGGGGTAATCTTGTTGGAGAGGCACTTTTGAGAGGGACTGTCCAAATCCGAAAAATTTTATGTATTGTTGGAGAGAGGGCGGTGATTTTTTATTATTATTTTTTTTAATCGAAATTAGACCTCATTTTGAGAATTTTGACACCAGCCCTTCTCTTTTTGAATGAGTAGATCTTTTTCTATGATTTTTCAAAGTTTCGATTGTGTATGACGTCAAACAAAAAAAAAATGTTATGTTGTCCCCCCAGTCAACAGTGACGTCATAAACATTGAAAACTGAAAAATCGTCGAAAAAGGTCTTCTCACGCTAGAAGGTCGCGGTTGGTGTCAAATTTTTCAGAAAGAGGTCTAGTTTAGATTGAAAATAACAATTAACAGTTTTTCCGACCCATGCACACACCCTATTATGGGATGTTAGTGAAAAAAAACTACTGAAATGTTGAAAACACAGTAAAAAATTGGGAAGAAGTTGCTGCGTTGATGGGCAACGCCGGTAAGTATCTACATAAATAACATACTATCTACTTAATACTACTTGAATAATGAATTACTAATAAGTATCACTTGATTGTGTAGATCGAACACAGCCACTTGTTGATTTTCGGAAAAATGGTGTGAGAAGCAAGATGGTTTGTAATGATAACACGATGATAAGCGTGTTGGAAACCGAACGCCTGTGTACACTCAACCGGCATCTTAGAGTCACAGAGTCGGAAAAATTTGCAGAATCGGATGCTTGTGAACCCACCTTTACTGTGTTGTCATCAGCGACCTCTTCGCATTTCCGTCCATTCGCTTCCTTGGCTCAAGTGGTAGGAGCTCCGATTCAGAATCTGAACGATAGGAAATCGATCCCTGGTCGAGGGGAGTTAATTTTTGATGATTCAACAATATGGCGCAGTCGTACCAGACCCAAATGGTCTCCTCAGCATTTCTCAGAGAAAGAATAATTCATTAAGATTAGGTCATCAAAACAACTCCCTCCCAAGACACGAGTCGAGCCACCACCTATTCGGACAAACGTTGAGGTCAGCAGATCCCGTCAATAAGGAACAATAACAAAAACTCTGAAGCCAGTCAAAAATACGTGTTCTCACTGAGTAGTAAAACGCCTGCCAAAGCAGCCACCCTGACTAGGTAACGGAGTACCTAAGATTTCCTAACGGGAGGGGGGGGGGCTTCCTTAGCTCTGTGGTAGGAGCTCTGATTCAGAATCTGAACGATAGGAGATCGATTCCCGGTCGAGAGAATTTGATTTTTATTCTTCATTTTTAAATTCCGTTCCCTGATTTTCTGAATCGGAGCTCCTACCACTTGAAATGCGAAGAGGTAGCTAATCACAACATCTGGTAAGAGTCTGCTAAACACATTGTTCCCACAGTGCTCTAATAGTTGAGTCAAGAACCAAGAAGGGCACACGTGTCTGCTCACCTTCTTCGAGAATATTCGGTGTGTCCTTCGTACTCAGTTCAAGTTAATACCCATGACCATAGGTCTACCACAGAAACTTTGCATCCGTGTGGCGCCCTCTAGGTGGCGGATCCGCAAACTATAACGATCGATTCAACCTTCCATGGTGAAACCTTGACACGGAAATTGGAGCCGTGAGAAATTTGATGTTCGTGTAGTGCCACGAAATTTCAATTTCGGAAATGCACGAATTTCAATCTGCAGTAGGAGGGAAATCATGTCAATTTTGAGGGGATACATTCTCGAAAAATTGTCGTACACGCAGGAATCTGCTTGACCATAAGAGATAATTAGTTCTATGTTCTCCAGAAGAATGCGCCAAAGAGATGCAAAGTTTCTGTGGCAGACCTGTAGTCTTCCTTCAAGTGCTGTGGTCACCTGAAGCTCTCTATCAGACGAGACAAGAGACCTGGCCAAGGCACTTGCTCTGATATCCGGAGTCTTTATCTGGGAGTCCCAGGTTTGATTCTCTTTTCACATAATTGTGTATGCGGAATCAAGTGGTACATTTTGACACCTAATGAATTGTTAGTATAAGGGCGCCCACACACTGTCGATTTAACTGCAGGCCACCATGAGGCCACTATGATCAGTGTATTTGGTTTATCTTACGTTTGCCTGTTGAGGCGATGGCAATGGTATAGTGTATGGGCGCTTAGTCATTGATGATATCATCTGTGGTCTACAATCAGCAGATTAGCAGACTGTACACTTCCACGCAAGAAAGTTGATCAGTCGGTCAGTTGTGTCTCTAATCCAACTGTAATATTAATGATAATGATTAAACTTTGTTTTCAACCAGGGACTATCATGGGAAGTAGTGACGAAGGCGGAAATCTCATTAACGTTACCAGGTCGCAAGTCAGCAATATGATTGCCGATGCCATGACGGAACCCCCGAATATCGTTCGTGAACAGTCCCCTATCAGTTCTGAAAGGTCAGTATTGACAATTTCTTGCTTCAAGTTTGCTCAATTATTGTTTAAATACATTGTAATATTTCCGTCTCGAAATGAAACGTTGGTTTTTGTTAAAGCAGGTCTGACTTGGTGAAAATTGGTTCAAGTGAACACACGTCAGGAGATGAACTTGAGACAGCCACATCGTCTGACATTGAAATTATATCTAGGTACGTACTTTCATTAATAAGTATTTTGATTCCCATAATTTTATTAGTAAGCTTACTAGTTCAATTGAAACACGAATAAGCAAGCTGCTATACAATTTCTGAGTGATTTACTTCCACAAATCGATCATGCCTCCACAAACGCATGACAGTTTGATCGCTCAGTTGTTGAAGTGGTCCCCAATAAATACCTGTTTTCTCACGTAAAGTTTGTCTATTCAACAGTCCTACACCGAATGGAAGCAGCACCACTTCTCGCCAAAGCCCTACCAAGTCAACATCTATGAGAGGAACCAATTTGAGCAAAGCTCTGTCAGTTTCTGGAAAAGTTAAAGGGCACAAGCGCGAACCTTCTGAGACCTCCAGTGGCGGCTCGGATGAATGCCACGAAGTTGACAAGCTTCTGAAGGTAAAATTACCACCTAGTATAGTGTGGGGTAGCTTGCGAGTACCACCAATTATCCTAGACCCTATTATGGAGTGGAAAGAGTGATCTGAGCTACATTGAAAATGAGAGGACGCTATGCAAAATTGTAAAGATACGTATATTTAAATTTAAACATGGGTGTCGTCCTACTCGTTCTTACCATATATGGCTTTAGATATGAATTATAAATTAAGTTCTGGTCGATTTTCACAAAGGGTGGAGCCTTCAAAGTCTTGAATGTGACTTGTGGGCAGCGTTACAGTGTAATCCAATCCAACCAGCTTCCTTTTCCCGTGACAATATCTCGATCCTCTGAGACGTCAGGTTTTCAATAGTCATCCAGATGGTAGGATTTGTAAGAGAATACAATTTAAAGTTGAACGAAGAGGCGGCAAGATATAAAAGGTGAGAGTAACAAGCAGGCATGCCAATCTGACGACTTTGAATGATGGTGACTCGACGGTTTCGAAGTAGCGAATAGGAGGGGCGATGTTTGGTCTGATCTCCAAATTGCCGAGCACAGTTGGGAGCACAGAGAGGGTTCTGCGCCGATCGTTGAAGGCATTACAAGGTCTCTTCTTAGGTAGTTCTGTCCACGTTTTATGTTCCAAATTTCTCCCATTTGAAACCATCCTACGAGGACAATTATTATCTACGTACCGTATTGGAGAATCTGTCGTAACCAGCAAGTCGAGTACAGGAGGCGAGCGCTTTCGATGTAAGAACATCATCTTTAAGCAGTCGAGAGAGTACTCTGGAACCAGTGGAAAGATATACCGCACGACAAAACCCTGTGGAAAAGTTAGCTCAAGAGACTCCGTCGTCTGTGCTTATCATGCCATATTCCATAGTCGGATGAAGTATTGCTTACTTAGTTGGGATCACTCGCCGTCCGCTGCATTTGTATTTGCCAGTCAGCGCAGAGCCATACGTGCTGTTGCTCTAGCAGGCTATCGTGCTGATTGCAAGGGTATTTTTGCGGATTTGGGGGTCCTCACTCTACCAGGCCAATACATTGCGGGGTGTTGCTAAACACCCCGAAGCATTTGCAAAGCCCTCTCATTCATATAATACTCGCGGCGCACAATTGTTTTCAGTGCCCCAGTGTAGGATCAGTGAAGCCTGAAAATCAATTGGCTGGTGGTGCCTTAAATTGTATAACGTCCTTCCAGGCGACATAGGAGCCTTGAGTCTACTAAATTTAAATAGATTTAAAAAACTTTGCAAAAAAATCTTAACCTATTAACGCCCAAAACTTTTTTCTCTATATGTTTTGAAAATAAATCTGATATTACGACTCCAAATAGTCTTTTTAACACGGAAAAATAATTTCAAAAATCGTGTCGTGATCTCACAGGTTGTACTAGGGACTCGCTTGGAATATTGGATGCGGAATACGTCCAATATTAAGTGAGTAATTCGTCAACTAATTTTCACATTCATAATCAGTCGAAAATACCACTAAAGGGAGCATTAGATAAAGTATCGTTGCCCTGATGATGACACATGGGTAGATAGTACGGTTCTTGATAGTTCTTACAACCTCTAGCCAGGCCAAGTGCCCAATCAACTTGAATATGGCGCATCGTGATTTGTGACCATTGAATGAGCTATGTGCAACACCCACTTAGCAGACTACTTCGATTCACGGTTTATTTGGTAGGGTAATCTGTAGTTCTAATGATATCCAATCCGGTCATTTACCCATTGAATTTGTAGATGAAGCTTCGTACTATGTGCAACACCCTCATGGCTGGAGAGAAAACACCACTATGATCAGACAGATCTGGAGAAAAGGATCCCTAAGATCCGTCTTCTCAATAACTCTGGAAGTTACCCAGCAGCCTCCAAACAGAAAGGGCTTTTATGTTGCCATATGGCAAGACTGGGCGTTAATAGGTTAATATCAATGGTACCTTATAATTTTGACGAGTATTTCAGTGAACAGTGCAATTTTAGATTTGAGTCATTTTTATCTATTAGGTATTTAAGTTTTCTTGGTCAATTTATTCATGACGTTTGCTGCTGCCTGAGTAAAATTAATAGAAGTAGATTCTCAGTCAGTTCAGCTTATATAAATCTATGTTTAGTCTTTAACTTTGTGATAATCTTGGGTTTCTTGTAAATTTTTCTGTGACATTAGGATGTTATATGTTATAATGTTTTGTGAGTGGTTTCTGTTGTCATTACTTATGCATTCTTTTTAATACTTCCCCAGTCATTAGTTACAATAAATTACTAGTCATTTAGTTAAAATCCACTCTAGTCACTCATGTTCATGGGCGTTTGGCTGTGTGTCCCGGTCGGGGTGTCCTGGTTGGCCGGGGGGTGGCCCCCTTGTTGGTTTTCTGCCATTGCCCTTATGGGCGTATGTCGGGAACCGCCATGGTGGGTGGGTCCGGGCCCGGCTGGGTATCCCCTGGCCAGGCTTTGCTGCATTTGTGCATGGGTGGCTTTTTAGTTATTTTTTATTTTCGTATTTTGCAGGCCCTTTCCTTTCATTCACTAATTTGTTGTTTCACTGTTTGTTGTATCACTTTGTTTTATTGTTACTTTTAGGCTTTAAGATTTTTGACCATTTACAATGCAAATTTATTATTATTCGACAAATAAAAAATATTCATTAGCATTGCTGCATGCTCGCTCTAGTCACTCGTTCCCATAAAATTAAACACGATAAGAACAAAAATTCTCTAATGATACGTACAAAACTCCGAATTTTATAGATGCTCAAATTAAAAGATTTTTACTCTTTACTGCCTTTGTTTTGTTTCAGAAAATATCTGAAATGACTGAAGTTCTTGAAGCAAGAGAATCAAAACTAATTGATCTGAGTAGAATCAACGCTGATCTCAATGACTCAATAGCAACATTGAAACAGTTAGTATCCTCTTGAATAATTTATCAATAAATTGAGGTAAGTCAAGTTTTCACTTTCCCAACCAATTCTTTTCTCATTTGTTGTAGTCAAATCGAACAGCAAAACGAAGCTCAGGAAATGAAGAATATGAGTGACGAGTTCACACAACGTTTAGCAGCTCTGGAGAAAAAATTCCAACAGGCTATACGAGAAAAGGAGCAACTGAGAACACAGCTCGATGTACGTTGGAATCCACTACTAATGTGGAAATTAAACCTACATTGTGGATATTGATATCATTGCTATAATTTCACTCAATATATTATACTATTTCAATACTCTCGTGAATATTATATTTCAGCAAGCCAAATCTTTAGCTGCTGAGCGGGAACAAGAGGTCGACAAAGATCAGCTTATCATAGAATTGCGGTGTGAAGGGGAAAAGTTGAGTAAACAGCAATTGGTGCTGAACAACACCATAAAGAAATTGAGAACTTCGGAACGAGATAACAACAAAGCCATCACCTCGCTAAAGTAAGCCGGATACAGGTTCTGATCAGAATTTAGGGGTGATAGAGGGATTGAAGGATACAGGGGAAGAGTCATCAAAGTCCATTTAGGAAAATTGTATAGGGGAGCAACAACGAAATTTCGAGTCGCCTAGCAGTGTTTCCATGAGGTGGTTTGTCATAAAAATGCGACACTTTATTGTGAAAACATTCTTCAAGTTGACATTTGAAGAAAAATTTGATTAATAAGTATAAAAAATCTAAATTACTAAAAAAAATGAACACACATGAATGAATGAAAAACATGTTTATTTTCATTGTTTTCTAATACATAACTAAACATGAAGCGCTTTGGTCTCTAAGACCATCAGCGGAGCCCCATCTTTTTTTTTTTTTTTTTTGTTCAAGATACTTATATTTTGAAGTTTTTGTTTGGATATAAATAATAACAATACTTCAACTTTTCAATACCTAAACATCCATTAGAAAATAAATAAATATTTCAAACAAGAGGTTAACAAAACGGTAACAACAGACCAATACAAACGGAAATAATACAAATCTGGAGGGATCATGGAATATAGAAGTAATTTTAATTATTAGCTATTCATATTTCTAGTTATTACAATTGAAATGAGAAACAAGGAAGTCCCTGTAACTCCAGGCTTGACGGAAGTATGCAAGGAGACTTGACCAATTTGGCCCATTTAACAGATCAAGCAGTTCCTCCCTTGTCAGTGACCCACGGCCGAAACACTTTACACGAACGAAGCCCAGAATCGGGCACTCAGCGAGGAAATGTTGTGCTGTCTCATCCACTCGCAGGTTGCACATAGCACGGAGACGAACTCTGTTTGGGAGCCAGGGCTGACAGTTCAGTCTCAGCAGCTCTCCTCGGCACTTCATGACTGCCATCGCCTCGAACAGGGTCAATGCTTCCACGTAGTCCACCTCCAGGTTCAGATGGCAGTTGTAACAATATAGGTTGAATTTCCATCTGTACAACAAATGATAAATACACCTAATTGCCCATATATGAGACAGAGGAGGGTGTGACGACCCTATCCCTTCAAACCAGTGATTAGATTAATCAGCCGGCCTGAAGAGAATATCGATTCATATCTCTATGAATCAAATATCCCCCTAGGCGTAGCTCCAACAAATTGGGAACAAACCAAATTGGTTTGTCCCTTCTGTAAAAGTAGGATCGTCACACTCCCGTCCCTAAAACATACTTCTGGGTTTCAAACAGAAGTATGTTTGAAAACAAGTCAAAGGGACTGAAAATAGTATGAAGTCCAGGAAAGGACGTCTGGAAGCTTCAAGGGAATTCCTCCATCGTAATGGTACTATTGCAAAAGAAGAAGAAGAAGAATGCCACGAATGGGTCATTTATGCCACGAATGGGCCATTTTATACATACAAGAATAAATCAATGGAACTGAGGAGAAAGCAAACTAAGTAAAGAATACGAACGACGAAAAATTCATGTGTAATGATTGAAAAGGCAAATGCAGAAAAGGCTTATATAAAAGAAAAACGTAATTGAAATTAATAAAATGCAAGATTGGCAAAGCCTAACAAGAGACTGAATTTAATTGCCGGATTGGCGAAGTGGAAGAAAGGAATGAATTTAATATAGAGATTCCTTCTGGATATCTCTTTGAATAATTCCTTCTGGAATACCCAAGAAAAAGTGGAGGGGAAATGATGAAATAAATTCAGTGCATTTCCACCGAACCACGCTCTGCTACCATGTAACAATATAGGTTGAATTTCCATCTGTACAACAAATGAGAAATTCACCTAATTGCCCATACATGAGACAGAGGAGGGTGTGACGACCCTATCCCTTCAAACCAGTGATTAGATTAATCAGCCGGCCTGAATAGAATATCGATTCATATCTCTATGAATCAAATATCCCCCTAGGCGTAGCTCCAACAAATCGGGAACAAACCAAATCGGTTTGTCCCTTCTGTAAAAGTAGGATCGTCACACAGTATAGGAGGTGAAATCGTGCATTGCTTGCTCTTTCTAATATGTTTGTCTTGAATCCAGTTCTCTGAAATTGACTACTGTTCACCATCATCTGCTGGAACGTAAATGTATTCACCATCACTGTCATTTTCAGTTTCACTACTGAATAGATTATTGTAAAAAGCCTTTGATTCTGGTTTTATTAGAAACTGTGCAAGGTGGAAGAGGTCCCGAAGTTTCGAGGATTTGATGGAAAGTCCTCCTTAGTACAAATTTTCAATTGAGTTGGGGCTGCTCTTTTTGCAGTCTTGTTCTTCCTTGTGGTACTGCTTCTACGAAGATTTCTTTGAAGTGCTCTAGGCCCCAAAAAAATTATTTTTGAAACCAATCACCGCGGGATCTCCTTCAATTTTGACCATTCGAATCGGTCTGGTGGGAAAAGGGTATTTTCTTACATACAAGCTCTCCAAATATTCTGTCCAATTTTGAAAATTTGAAAATTTTGAAATTTTGAAAATCACTTGAAAAGGCCCAGGGAGTCTCTCTTCTTCACTATCACCAATCTCAGACAAACCACTATTCATTTTGGACAAAATGATCAAGTATCACTTTCAAAATCAATACAGCAAAGAGGACTGGGAACGAAATTACTCGAATAATAATACTGGTTGAGACTGTGAAACACAGAAAAGCAGGGTTAGTACCCCCCCCCCCCCCCCCTCAGCACAAGCGCAGTGAGACTGCGATGGATTTTGATCCTTCCCCCCTAGGCGTGCCCGGACATTGACTGTACTTCCCCGGACCCCCAATACTTCTGCGTTGAATATCATGGCTTCTTGATCGTTTTTCCCCTGAGCCTGTACAGCGTTTAGAAAGATTCTTTTAAATGCTACCAGATGACACCAAAAGCAAAAAATCGAGAAAAACGGACTTTGACGACTTTTTCCCTGTATCTTTCGATTGTTTTTTTTATTTCATTGGTGTTCGACCTATCAAACCATTCGCCGAAATTTGAAAAACCATGAACACAAATGAGATCAAGTTAAGGGTGAGTTATGAATCATTTCAGTGAACTTTGAACTTTTGTTCTTATTGCGAGACATTTTAGTGGAAACTACGAAGATCGACCAACCAGACTTCAATGGTCAAAATTGATCGGGTCAAGGGTCGAACCGAGACTGACTCCTCTTTTGCCACACTTTTGGTCAATATATTACCTTCATCAGGGCTCGACACTGAAAGCTCGGGAGAAGAGGAGTCTCTGTTTGACCCTTGTCCCGATCAATTTTGACCATTGAAGACATTTTAGTAATAATATTCTGTATTCCTTGTAGAGATCAGTTGGCCAACACCAACCAGGAATTGGAGAGAAGCAAAAAAGCCATGTCCGCCAAAGAAGAAATGGAAAGATCTCATATTGAAGCTGTTCATAATTTGACCAAACAGGTTGCAAGTTTGGAAAAAGAACTTGCTCAGGCCAAAACAAACGTATCTAGCTTGACTTCGTCCGTTGTATCCGTTCAAAAGTAAGTTCACAATAGTCATTAATAATTAACACTATAATTATTATTAGGGTTATTCACGGTTGAGCTTATCGAGTTAACCATGTTAAGTGGTAAACCTGTTAAACAAAAAAAAGCGTGAACAACCCGAGTCGACTCGTGTTAAACGTCCTAAAGTTGTTAAAATCTCATCACTACTTCTTCGATTAGGTGGCTAGACCGCAGCCATGAAGGTCATATGGTTGTTAAGTGGCATGATTCACAACATGACAAGATGGAGAAAATGCCGTAAATTCTGTAAAAATTAAAAAAAAAAAACATCTACAATGTCCATCATTGCTTGTTCTGTGGCAAAGAAACAAGCAACGTTTTTTTACCACAGAGACTACTTTTGTACCACCTAGATTGTTTACAATTTTTTTTTACTTTTTACACTGAAAACTTGAGAATTACTCACGGCAGTCATGCCGAAGAAAAGTTATAAACAAGAACTTGTTGATGAAGTAGTCAAGAAAACCGTTTTTCGAATTTTTCCTTCATTTTCATTGCATCCAATTGCTCCTCCCAGCCACTTATCTCTTCTCTCCATACCTCCAAGAGACCACAATACCTTCAACTCCAGCTCAAATAACTCTCTAAATAACCGAGACAAACAAACAAACTCCAACTCAAAAAACTAACGACGAAACTAACTAACTCACAAGTAAACTCACTGAGAAACAGCTGGCATGTTGTCGGCCATATTCTTTCTGATGTTGCGACGGATAACACGTTTAACAGAAACCTTAACACTTTCACTGCTGGCGCCGATTCATCCGCGCTTTTTGGACCTTGCCAACTACTAGAGCGGATCCATTCAAACTCTGCCCTATTATTTAAGCTGACTTTCAAAGGCTGTGGAAGGATGGTAGTAGTTGGTTCAAACCTTGTTTCTGGTTTTAGTAGTGGCTATGAACCCAAAGGGCAATATTTACATTTCAGTTGAGGAGTTAGTGGCCAAATAATAGGGCAGAGCTCGGATGGATCCGCTCTAGTAGTTGGCAAGGGCCCAAAAGCCAGCAGTGAGTGTTAACAGACCATTTGGGTGAGTTAACTTACAACGACTGATAACACACTTTGATAACATGTGTAGGACTGATTCGTTCGACGTTTAACGTGTTCTCGACATACGAGGTGTGTAAATAAAGTAATGAGACTGATCTTTTTTCAATTTTTTATTCAAAGAATATTATAATGCAATACTGTCTCCTTCAAAATAGTTCCCTTGGGAAGCCACACAGCGCTGGAGACGGTTCTTCCAATCATCATAGCATTGCTGGAACTCCGATACTGGAATAGCCTTCAGCTGGTCGGTTACAGCTTTTTGAATGTTCGCAAGTGTCCCAAAATGAGTTCCCTTGAGGTGATTTTTCAATCTCGGGAAGAGAAAGAAATCACAGGGACTCAAATCTGGCGAATAAGGAGGCTGAGGAGCTCCAGGAATGTTTTAACTGGCTAAAAACTCCATTATTGAGATTGCAGTGTGACATGGTGCATTGTCGTGATGCAACACCCAGTTCATTTTGATGTTTGGTCGCACTCGAAAGACTCTTTTTCGAAGTCTTTCAAGGACAATGCAGTTTTCAGCCAGTAAAAACATTCCTGGAGCCCCTCAGCCTCCTTATTTGCCAGATTTGAGTCCCTGTGACTTCTTTCTCTTCCCGAGATTGAAAAATCACCTCAAGGGAACTCATTTTGGGACACTTGCGAAAATTCAAAAAGCTGTAACCGACCAGCTGAAGGCTATTCCAGTATCGGAGTTCCAGCAATGCTATGATGATTGGAAGAACCGTCTCCAGCGCTGTGTGGCTTCCCAAGGGAACTATTTTGAAGGAGACAGTATTGCATTATAATATTCTTTGAATAAAAAATTGAAAAAAAGATCAGTCTCATTACTTTATTTACACACCTCGTATAACACGCTAATATGTCGAGAACGGCCCGACCTTGAATACCCTTATTATAGTTACTACTTAGGGATGGGACCATTTTGGCGCTACTAGCGCTCTCAGTGAGTAGGTAGTGGGTTTGTCTATTGGCTTAGTGGTGACCATTACTAATCTAATCCCCCTCCCCTTCTGCTGCTCGTACAAAAACAGGTTTAATCGTAGATCAGCTCGAATCCCCAATGACGCAGATATGCCATGTGGGAAGATCATTTTTCAAAAAGTGTGGATAGATGGCAGATCTTCAAAACCCAATCCTCTGTTTTGCTGCCATAGGGTTACCTCCAGTGCAGATTACACCCTAAATGTTCCTTTTCACCCCAACCACATAAGGATAACATTTACCCTGGATCCATAAAGGAGAATGACTTTGGTATTTACAACAATATCAGCCTTCATTCAGCGAGATAATAACATATTTAATTTGCATTCTTTTATTTCCTAGGGAAATGCAAGAGAAGGAAGAATCTTACAAAAAAACCGAAGAAAAGATCAGAGCTGAGCGAAATGATCTCGAAACCAAAGTCAGAGCAGATTTTGCCAGTGAACTGGAAGCCACGCAACAGCAAGCTCTTTCATTCCAAGTGGCGTTGGAAGATCTGAGTAGGCAGTTGGTTACTGCCCAGAAGCAGCATTCCAAGTAAGTGAATATTAAGACAAGATGACGAGACATTTACTCCAGCAGCAGAACTGCTAAAAACAAGTAATTTGTGGGAAAGTTGAGTAATTTAAATTCTTTCTACAGAGTAGAATCGATTCTGCGTCGAACCAGGCGTGTTCGCGGCTTTTGTATCTCTCCTGTTGAATCATCAAAAATTAACTTCCCAAACCTTGTAAAGAAATACCTTGTAAAATCGACCCCTGGATTTTCGCCCAGCTGTAGTGTACACCCTGTATAACTGTAATCTGTACTGTAATCACTGTAATCATGTTGGACTAGATTTGATAACACTATGTAAATTATAAGTTGAACGGATTACTTTCTTTGAATTACAGAGCAGAAATGAGTTTGAGGAGGGAAGTATCGGATATGAGGGCGAGAGCAGAAAGTTCGGAAAGAAAACTGGACGAAGCACTAGAAGCTGCACGTCTGGCTTCACAACCTCTCACGACTCAACTCCAAGCGCAGACGGTGGCCCACGAACAAGCGCAGTCACAGTGGGAGAGACAAGAAGCTATTCTCAACTCAACCATTGGTAATTGAATCATACAAATGTGACGAATAATTGTGATTTTCAGTTAATCATGACTATTCTTCAAGGAATGTAAATGCACCAGCAACGCTCAACTCACAACTGGTGGAGGTTGTAGGTTATGTCCATCTGGAGCCACACTGTTGTTCTCTGAACCTTTTACTGGAATTTATACTGTAGAGTCCTGTAATTATATGGACTACATGACCGGGAAGAGGGGGGGGGCATGAAGATGCTCCTTGCTTCTTACCTACGGGCAGAGTTGGGCATTAGCTAACTAATTTATTAGCTAGTTAGTTTTTCAACTTATAGCTAAATTAGCTTATAGCTTTTTTTAATAGCTAAATGATAAATTTAGCTATTAGCTGTTGAGGAACAGCTAAAATTTCCATCTAAATTAGCTATTAGTCGAAAACTTATAGCTAACAGATTTAGCTGCGGTGATATAGTTGTTCCTCGACAGCTAATAGCTAACGCTGAAAAAAATTCATTTCTCCACATGAACAGCTAGTAGCTAATCTAACTAGCATTTCAGTTTTAGCTGGCATCAGAATTAGCTTTGGAACATTTTATCGAATGAATTTGGACTTTTAGAAAGCTCAGCCCTTATTTTTCTACCCTTAGAAGTGACTGATATCAAACAAAAGTCTAGGGGCACAACTAGACCCCAAAAGGAGCCCATATACCAAATTTCATCAAAATTGGTCCTTGGTAACTTAGTTGTTTGTGACCTGTTACCTGATTAAAGTGGTTCAAAACATGTTTGACACACACACAAGAAAATATGTTTTTAGGATCAAATAAATCAAATTCAAACAATGAATTAAAAATTTTAAACATTACAACATTACAATTAAACATACTGATTTTTAACAAAACTTCTCTCAAGGTGATCGAAAATGGGGTCACCCATAAAAGTAATACCTAACAAAAAAAATACGTTATACTTATTGCAAATTTTTTTTCAGCGTTAGCTATTAGTTGTTAGCTTCAGCTAAAAGCTATTAGCTGTCGAGGAACAGCTAAATCTCCGCAGCTAGATCTGTTAGTTTTCGACTAATAGCTAATTTAGCTGTAGCTTTAAGCTGTTAGCTATAGCTAATTTTTGCCCAACACTGCCTACGGGAGTTAATGGGGAATTTGCCTCACATTTTTTTTTTTTTTTTCGAATGAGGGTTTATTTTTATGGAATAAAACCATAGTAAGCTGCTCGAAAACGCATCCAAAAAATTTAGAGAATTTAAGGAAGATGGAAATGTTAAATGTGGTGGCAATGTGTAAGAGGCAGCCATGTTTGAAACGTAACGGATATTCTACCAATCTGACTTCAAAGGACGTTCTGTGGCGCTTACCACAGAAGCGGAACATACACGAACTTTTAGCTTACAAGTAGTGCGCACAAGAGTGCGCCGCGAACTGGCAGGAAGAACCCAGACACAAAAGTGACCAAAAGAAACAATGTTACTCACTTTTTTACAATACGATTCTACCTACTAGTTTATCAAGCATGATTAGTGTTCATCTTCTCTTATTTAGTTTCAAAATTTGAATCACATTATTCGAGTAGCCATTTCACTGGATCGTTTTGTGTGGCGGTGCTAGAACTCTGTCTGTTGTCGGAGTTGTTTTCGCGTCGTTTTTTTTTCGTATGACGTCAACAGTATTCCTCGATTTTCGCGGTGTTTTGTAACAGAGGCTTCACTTGTTTAGGCATTTTCTCCTACGGTAATTTTTTCCCCTTGGTTATTCCTGGTGTTAAACGTTATTCTAGGGCCCTATTATAGGATTTGACTTGAAATTCCAGAATCTAAAATTGAGGCAAATTTCCCATTGAGTGCTGGATGCGAACGATGATTTCTAGAATTTTTTATTGGCATTAGTAAGAATAGCACAGAGTGTGATTTGCCCCCACCCCCAAGGACTTAAAAAAAATTATAAATAAATTTAAAGTCTTTTTCTCTGGGGTAGGGGCAATCAGCCTCTGTGCTAATCTTACTAATGCCAATAAAAAAAATGCTAGAAATCATTCAGATGAAAATTAGGCTTTAAACAGAAATGAAACTACTGAATAACTTTCCCTGGCTGTTTTTCCTGCTTATTTATTACTCAAGTGCCTAAAAATGCCTTTTACTGATAAATAACTCGGTATTCATATTTCAATTCTCAAAATTTAAATTGGTGTCCCACTTACGTTGATGGAGTTCACACAGGTCGAGAACTCCGAAATGCTCCATTCCTTTCTTGTAAACCATAGTCTGACTCCTGCCTACTTTATTGGCAATAAATATTATATAATATTAATTCGTGTGACATCATTGTGATTTGGCAGTGTCATTTCCTTCAAAGCTGTCAGATGGAATTGGTGGCTCATTAAAACTGTGTTTTTGAACCTCAATAAAACAACCCTAACCAGTAAATTAAGAATCATTCTTACATTCCAGCCCAGTTGGAATCTCGAAACGAATCTCTCGTCGCCAGTGAGCGCAGTGTGAGGGAGCAGCATGAAACCAGCAGTTCCAGGATATCATCCCTGACCGACAAAGTTTCTGGTTTGATGCAGCAGAATGAAAGCCTTTTGGAAGAGCTCAACTCTAACAGAGACAACCTTGAAAAGCTCAAAGTCCTCAAAAACAGGTAGGTCTTGAATGATGTGAATCTTGGCTCACTATGTTGGAAAGATGTCAACGAATCAATACACCGAAAATCACTGGGATTTTCATTCCCACTTCATTGTTTCAGCGAGCTCAAGAAATACCAAGCTGAAAAGGACAGGCTAACAGCAGAGTTGGACAACAAGAAAAGAGAACTGACCTCGTTAAAGGAAGTCCTCACTATAGAGAGAGCAGCATTGGAAGCAGAAAAACGGAAAACGCAAGCTCTCCAGGTACCAATACGACTATTATATTAGTTTGAGTTGTAAGTTTGATTCATGGAGGGATGACGACATTTCCAGCTTCAACTTCTTATTCACTTTACCAGTCGCCTTTCGATATCGCATTTGAATGTTGAAGCTTAATTTTATATATTGACTTTATGGTATTTTGAATCGTTGAATCTGAAATTGCAGGAGCAGCTTAGGGTGTCTCGGAGTCATGATGGAAGCTCTCCAGTGCCTCAACAACCAGTCAGTCCTCCGCCTTCTCCTACTCTGAGCTTTGGGGGTGCATCCTTCAGCGAGTCCCTCTCCAGCCAAATATGGCCGAACGTAAGTTGGATAAATCCACGTTTTGGGTTTTTAGAGCCTTTTCAGAGAGGTTCTCGAGCGTTTAACTGAACCTAAGTTTTCCAACCCCTGTAACATGATATTTTAAGAACTATTTCGATAATATTCATCACGTCACAGGTGATGTGTAGACATAGTTATGTGTGGGGACGGACACAAAAACAACACATTTTTGGCAAAAAAAAAACTAGGTAGGTACTGATGAAAAAGAAAACTGTTGTCTCGTACCAATGAAAGCTAATAGAGAGTTACAGCGGGCCAAGATATGCAAACAACGCGAGACTCATGTATGACAAGAAGCTCACAGATGACGGCCCTCTCACGTAAATTACGTGGGAGTCGCGTTTTCGACGTGAGATAACCTACTACTCAACTCCTTGTTTTTGTGGCTGAGCTAATGGTTGTCGTCAATCAGCTGATCATTCTGTTTCTTTCATTTTGGTGAATCTTTTGCGAGTTCCTTGTTGCGAGTGAATCTTTTGCGAGATCTTGTTGAATTCGGTTGTCTGTCATCTACTCCTCAGACAAGGGGATGGACTGAAATGCACAATGGGGTATTTCAGTCAATTTTTTTTTTTTATTTATTTTTTTTTTTTCAAAAGAGTATGGCTCAGGAATAACGGTAATCGGGTCTGTTCGTCGAGAGAATGTTTTTAAAAAATCAGAGGAGCTAAGGAAAGTTGAAGATTTGAACGGTGTGACGTAGCTAGCCAATTGTGACGTAGCTAGCCTACTATCTTTGAAAAAAGTATCCATGCACAGAAACCCTTGGTGGTCCTCTTGGATACTACAAAATTTCACTCACACAGGCGTAGTCCTTGCCTAGTGTGTGTTCATTTATAGCGGCCCGCCTTTTTCAAACGTGTGATCTCTTTAATTAATTTTTCTACCACATGTTATAGTAGCATTGGGCTTAAAGTTGTAGTATATAGGTTTTCAAGGGTGCTGAATCCAAATTTGAGGTCAAAAACCTGAATTTCTGACCCACCGAAATATCCCATTAGGTACTCACATTCATTTTGCATTTATTTATTTATACTTTTACAATTATTTCGGGTAATAAACGAGCGTACTTCATTAATTTCTTCATATTTTCCTTCCTGTTTTCCTTTATCGGTTCAATGAAAACAAAAACCGCGAATCAGGTTGACGTTACCTATGGAGTGTTGAAAATTCTAAAGCAATGTCAATCACGTGAGCCTCACAGGATTGACGTGAGACTCACGTTGGAAAGTTAGCATCCACTCGATGCTCGCCCTAGCAGCTTCTCAAGTCTAAACGGTTCCAAATGTTGCTGTAACTCTCTATTAACGAGAATTAAAACACAATACAGGTTCATAGAAATGACGGTCTTCACGATTACCCTGGGAAGCAAAGCCTTCAGAAGCAGGAGAGTCTCGCAGGAGCAAACCAAAAGGCACAACTAGCGCACCCTCTGGCATCTTTCTGGAATTAAGCTTTCCGCTAAGTCTTGAATCTAGTTACTTTTTTAGTGAATCTGGGATACTTGATGAGATGAAATATTCTAAGTCGGCAGTTGGGGACCATCTCAAAAGAGGTTTAAAACCAACATCAGGAAATGCAACTATCGTTTGAAGAAGTACCTATCTAGTTTGTATCTAGTCAGCATGTCAAGCGTTTTTATTTTATTTTATTTTCGTTTTTCTTCTTTTTTCTTCCAAGCTATCAATATTCTGCAGATCGGAAACTAAAATAGAAGCTTTGTATTCACGACGTTTCTTATTCAGATCCTTTCTGTGTTTCTGTGGCAGACCTATAGTACGTTGTACTCAAAGCTGCCATGAGCGCTAGTTGTGCCTTTTGTTGATACTCTTCTTTCAGAAGCCAGAATTTCACATCTTATTCCTACCATGCCTTTTGAATCGACATGCGCACTCAACATTTGCTAACGATCATGGACATATATATCCTGGTTCAAAATCTCACTTCGCTCATGTGGGTGGCCCGTGTAGATCAATGAATGGTTAACTGTTCGTTAAGCATGGCCAGAAGAAAAGCAGGACATCTACAATCTACTGCCTATATTGTATGCTAGGACTTTCTCGTCAGTTGGCACCCATCTAAGACATATTATATTATATTTAAACAACCATACAGGCATTGGATATTAATTTATAGAATTCAGATTACCCGTTCACTTTATTATAATATTTCCTTGCAGTTCAGCGATGATATGGAAACTAATTCGAACTCTGGAAGATTCTACGATGGCCTCAGGATCGGAAACAACACGTCCTTCATTGAAACTCTTCAATCTCAATTGAAATTGAGGGAAGGTTGGTAACCTTGCATTTTTGATGATTATGTCATCCTTTCTGGATTTATGGTCTGTTGTGGAGGATTATGGTTCACCTGTTAATGGTGGTTTCGCTGTCATTTCTTGTTTAGGGGAAGTGCAGAGACTCCAGTGGGAAGTTGCGAGGTTAGAATCCGAACGGAATGCTCTACGCGACGAAGTGGCTACTCTATCTTCGCGCCTCGAGCTGCAGAATGAAGACGTCAAATCCCTCGCCTTACTGAAGACCCAATACGACGCTCTTCTTCAAATGTACGGAGAAAAACTAGAAGAATCTCAGGAGCTGAGAATGGATCTTCAAGACATGAAAGATATGTACAAAGCACAGGTTCGTTCGTGAAGTATCAAACAACCCAGTACTTTTAGTAGTTAATTCAACTGACAGGAAGCCCTTTAAGAAAATTAATCGCCATTTTTCGTGCTCACGGATTCTTCTTTTTTGACCAAGTTGTGTTGACTCACTTATTGATCACATAAAGCATAATTTATTCGCGTTCATGCTAATGAAATGGCAAAGGACGAGTATTTAATGTATAGCTTGCTATTTATATTGGGCACCTCACTATTAACCTTTTCCCCCCGAAGGACGCCTAAAGGCGTCTGAAGACAACGTTTTGAGATCCCTATGAACGTCTTTAGTCGTCTGCCTCCCGTTGTTTTCTGGTCCCTACAGACACCTTTTGCCGTACCATAAGGTTTGTTCCATGCGAGGCAATTTCAGGGCGAGTGCAGGTTCGGGTTCTTGTGAGTTCATTGAGGAGTGGGGGATGGTGTAGAGCGGGTGCAGAAATTTCTCAGTTCGTGTACTCACCGCTTGGAGCACCAAGAGTGGAACAAAATTTTTTTTTCTTCCTGCCCACATCTTCCTACGTTCATTTCAAGTATTAAGTTGGTAACCTTCATCTAATTTCTCCCTTAATGGAGAACAAAATACTGCCTAGAGATATCCATGATCTATTGTTTTTCCCATCAAGGGAGAAATTTCGAACATTTGCCAGGTTTCCTTCTTTGAAACCAAATCCTGGCTACTAGCCATTTACTAGTGCTGGTGATGTGAGACAGCTCACATTCGACCCAGCGTGGTAAAATACCTGGAAAATGACACTCCATATTATGGTACATACCTAGCTTCGATTTTTTGGACCATTGCTTGGCAAATTTAGACCGGTTGTTTTGGGCCGTATGGGCTAGCGAGTTTTAGGAGTGTTTTCGGGCATTTTTGAAATTAAACCCAGGCAAATCTCTTCTAAATAATTGTCTAAATGATTCTTTTGATGAATAAAAAATACCTTAAATAATTCGCTAAAATGTACGTACATGCTCAATTGGAAGCAAACGGCCCAGTATCAGAGTGGTAGAACTCCGAAGGTTGATCCCCTCCGCGATTTTCTGGGCGATCTTTTTAGATACCCTAAAATGCTCTATAAATTGGACATGGTCGTATAATAGTACTGTTTTCAAGTAATCTTCATTTTTATTTCAAATCCGGTCGTCGACCGCAGCAGCTATTTCCTCTTCTGTCCTGAGGATTTGTTCCAGTGGAAGGCTATCCTCATCGAATAATAAAGAATAAATTAAATTATTCACATCCATTATTCTCGTTGAGAGTTCTTCACTTTCGAAATAAAAAAAATTGGAGAGAAAAAATCATAACAAAACGCTTGGAACGAAAAAAACAACGATTTAGAACAAATAACTCCAATTTTGCGCCAAAAACAATAATGAATGTTTATTTCTGCACCTGAACCCAAAGCTTCTGCTCCTTCTCAAATAGTTCGGAATTTCTGTGAACTCTGTGCAGAAATTTCATGAACCCACCGGGCTTGGAACACGGTTCAGTGTACAGTCCGAGTAGAAAGTAAAAGTTAGGTACATGAACTCGACCGCATGGAACACATTTCACCTGCCCTCATCCCTGTGCGGGTTCATGAGTTCAGCTCGCTTGGAACAAACCTACAGTTTTTAGACCTTCTGATGCGATCTGTGTGCTTATTTCTGAACGGATCACTTCCATTCTGTTACCGTTATTTTCGGGAACAGCCTTTCATTTTCACCCTCTTCCAACAGATCTCAGGGCAGTAGCGATATTGTAGGGGGGGGGGGGCGAGGAAAATGCGACAGAGTGGACTTTCTGCCTCTTACCTATTCATTCTCGGTAAGCGTCTTTTACGCACCATTCATTGAGGATTTTTAAAAAAATCAAATACACGTGTCTGGAGTGTGTTTAGTCTAGTCAAAGGGTGGATGAATGGAGGGAGGGTTCTGTCCTACCTTCAGCCAACATTCATTGAGACCCTTCAGTTCGACGCTTTGTGCCAATGAGTGTCTGAATTTTTTCTTCCCCGTTGTTTTCGGTACTGTCCAACAGGGTATTATCATGGAATTCGACTTTTCTGACGAGGAGGAACTGAAGCTGCAAATACTTACATATGGAAGGAATTAAGTTTAAGTAAAAGTGGGCGAAAATAAATGAGAAAGACAACGAGAGAAAGCGAATTTTGAGTAAATTCGTTCAGTAGGGGATTGACAAGTAGTAGTCCAGTCAAATTAGCAGTTAGGGTTTGCATTAATTCCGGACAAAGCGAAACTTTTATGGGTGACTTGTGGGTGCCTATGGAACATGTTTTTAGTATATTCTACTAGATTCTCCTTGTGCTAACTTTTTGGTGCCCGAAAAACCGCGATTTTTCGGCACTTGTTTCAGTTTTTTGCCTATAACTCGTACACGATGCATCCTACGGAAAATTTTACTCTTTCCTTTATTAAACAGGATGAATTTCTGCGTCGAATGACCACCTGAAACGTTAAGATCGGTTCAGCCGTTTGGCCGAAATCGATCGTTGAAGTTTGGCGATTTTTCCCAAATTGGTTGAAAAATGGGTTACGCTCAAGTTTCAAGGCCTGTACATCAAAAACGGCGTATCCAACCAAAAAATGTCACATAATCAAAGTTGTAGAGAATCAAATTTTGTGTAAGAAAAGCATCCCCCCTTCCTCCCCCCTCCCACCCGCCCCTACTAAATGATAGAATAACGAAACAACTTCTGAGTAAACGAAATTATGAGTATTGAAAACGGTGTTGCAATCAAGAAATGTCATATAATCAAAGTGAAACGTCTGTTGTTCAACTTACTAAGGCACTGAGGTACTTGTAATACTAGAAAAGGCGAAAGAAAAAACATTCTCCTGGTCCTAACTTTTTGGTGCCCAAAAAACCGCGATTTTTCGGCACTTGATTCAGTTTTTCGCCTATAACTCGTACACGATGCATCCTACGGAAAATGTTACTCAATCCTTTATTAAACAGGATGAATTTCTGCGTCGAATGACCACCTGAAACGTTAAGATCGGTTCAGCCGTTTGGCCGAAATCGATCGTTGAATTTTGCCGCTTTTTCCCAAATTGGTTGAAAAATGGGTTACGCTCAAGTTTCAAGGCCTGTACATCAAAAACGGCGTATCCAACCAAAAAATGTCACATAATCAAAGTTGTAGAGAATCAAATTTTGTGTAAGAAAAGCATCCCCTAATCCTCCCCCCCCCCCCCTCCCACCCGCCCCTACCAAATGATAGAATAACAAAACAACTTCTGAGTAAACGAAATTATGAGTATTGAAAACGGTGTTGCAATAAAAAAATGTCATAAAATCAAAGTGAAACGTCTGTTGTTCGACCTAAGGCACTGAAGTACTTATAATAATAGAAAAGGCAAAAGAAAAAACATCTCCTAGATTCTCCTTTTGCTCACTTTTTGGTGCCCGAAAAACCACGATTTTTCGGCACTTGTTCCAGTTTTTCGCCTATAACTCGTACACAATGCATCCTACGGAAAATTTTACTCAATCCTTAATTAAACAGGATGAATTTCTGCGTCGACTGACCACCTTCATTTTTTAGATCGGTTCAGCCGTTTGGCCGAAATCGATCGTTGAAGTTTGGCGATTTTTCCCAAATTGGTTGAAAAATGGGTTGCGCTCAAGTTTCAAGGCCTGTACATCAAAAACGGCGTATCCAACCAAAAAATGTCACATAATCAATGTTGTAGAGAATCAAATTTTGTGTAAGAAAAGCCTCCCCCCTCCCTCCCCCTCCCACCCGCCCCTACCAAATGATAGAATAACAAAACAACCTCTGAGTGATGAGTGTGTCAACGCCAAATATGAGTATTGACAACCGTGTCGCAATCAAAAAATGTCATACAACGTCTGTTGTTCAACCTAAGGCACTGAGGTACTTATAACACTAGGAAAGGCAAAAGAAAAAACATCTCCTAGATTCTCCTTGTGCTAACTTTCTGGTGCCCGAAAAACCGCGATTTTTTCGGCACTTGTTTCAGATTTTTGCCTATAACTCGTACACGATGCATCCTACGGAAAATTTTACTCAATCCTTTATTAAAGAGGATGATTCTCTACAACATTGATTATGTGACATTTTTTGGTTGGATACGCCGTTTTTGATGTACAGGCCTTGAAACTTGAGCGCAACCCATTTTTCAACCAATTTGGGAAACATCGCCAAACTTCAACGATCGATTTCGGCCAAACGGCTGAACCGATCTAAAAAATGAAGGTGGTCAGTCGACGCAGAAATTCATCCTGTTTAATAAAGGATTGAGTAAAATTTTCCGTAGGATGCATCGTGTACGAGTTATAGGCGAAAAACTGGAACAAGTGCCGAAAAATCGTGGTTTTTCGGGCACCAAAAAGTGAGCAAAAGGAGAATCTAGGAGATGTTTTTTCTTTTGCCTTTTCTATTATTATAAGTACTTCAGTGCCTTAGGTCGAACAACAGACGTTTCACTTTGATTATATGACATTTTTTGATTGCAACACCGTTTTCGATACTCATAATTTCGTTTACTCAGAAGTATTTTTGTTATTCTATCATTTGGTAGGGGCGGGTGGGAGGGGGGGGGGAGGATTAGGGGATGCTTTTCTTACACAAAATTTGATTCTCTACAACTTTGATTATGTGACATTTTTTGGTTGGATACGCCGTTTTTGATGTACAGGCCTTGAAACTTGAGCGTAACCCATTTTTCAACCAATTTGGGAAAAATCGCCAAACTTCAACGATCGATTTCGGCCAAACGGCTGAACCGATCTTAACGTTTCAGGTGGTCATTCGACGCAGAAATTCATCCTGTTTAATAAAGGATTGAGTAACATTTTCCGTAGGATGCATCGTGTACGAGTTATAGGCGAAAAACTGAATCAAGTGCCGAAAAATCGCGGTTTTTTGGGCACCAAAAAGTTAGGACCAGGAGAATGTTTTTTCTTTCGCCTTTTCTAGTATTACAAGTACCTCAGTGCCTTAGTAAGTTGAACAACAGACGTTTCACTTTGATTATATGACGTTTTTTGATTGCAACACCGTTTTCAATACTCATAATTTCGTTTACTCAGAAGTTGTTTCGTTATTCTATCATTTGGTAGGGGCGGGTGGGAGGGGGGAGGAAGGGGGGATGATTTTCTTACACAAAATTTGATTCTCTACAACTTTGATTATGTGACATTTTTTGGTTGGATACGCCGTTTTTGATGTACAGGCCTTGAAACTTGAGCGTAACCCATTTTTCAACCAATTTGGGAAAAATCGCCAAACTTCAACGATCGATTTCGGCCAAACGGCTGAACCGATCTTAACGTTTCAGGTGGTCATTCGACGCAGAAATTCATCCTGTTTAATAAAGGAAAGAGTAAAATTTTCCGTAGGATGCATCGTGTACGAGTTATAGGCAAAAAACTGAAACAAGTGCCGAAAAATCGCGGTTTTTCGGGCACCAAAAAGTTAGCACAAGGAGAATCTAGTAGAATATACTAAAAATATGTTCCATAGGCACCCACAAGTCACCCATAAAAGTTTCGCTTTGTCCGGAATTAATGCAAACCCCCCCCCCCCCCCTTTTTTTGGCTAATTTGACTGGACTATAGATGGCTCATCGACAGGGGGGTACGTTGTGGCAGGAGGCCGCCCATCGGGGAGAAAAGGTTAATAGTTGAACATTTTGTGTTGTTCTTTATTTTAATGAAAGAACTCTTTGCTTCTAATATGATTAGAAATAGGGATTCCTTTGTTGAGGAGGTTGTCAGCATTTGGGTCTGGGCAATTGTTCCGAGCAGCAAAAAAAGGAGAATGACTGGTCCGCATCTCCTGGATAAGTGGTCCTGAGAGCCACAAGCAACTTTGGTGGGATTCACTTCAGCACTGACAATTCAATTGACCGGACTCACTTGATAACCACTAACGCAACCTTGACACCACTGTTATTACCTGCTTTGTTATTTCAGGGTAAAATTTTCAGCATGTAAAGCCGCGTACGCACTTGCAACATTTGGCCGCTCTGAACCTCGCTCTGCTCTTCTTTCCCAAACATTGCAGCGCTCCAAACTTGCTCTGCCCATACTAGGCTCACCCCAATCTGAACATTTCTTTGATGCAAGGTGAAAACCCGCCATTGGATTCCTTTGAAGGTTTGCCGCCCTGAACCTGCCTGAAAAGCAGAGCAAGTGTTATGTACGAACAACACTGTCACTCTCACAGGATGGGAATCTCTGAAAGGGACATCACCTAGCTGCTGATGTGGAAACAAAGGACAAGAGGGGGGCTGTGACAGGTACTGTAGGCCTGTGGTGGTCCACTCTTGTGTAAATCAGTGACCTGATTATAGGTGTTTCACCCTTCCATTATATCCAGCAGTTTATTTTTCCCTTGAGTTCCCCCTAAAAGTTGTAGAGCTCTAGGAAACAGGACGCAACAACCTGGCGCGGTTGGTAGGACTCGAATGGTCTCCTCAGCATTCTCTGAGAACAACAATAATTAATGAATGAACCGACTGCGCCACTTTGTTAAATCATCAAAATTAACTTCCCTCGACTGGGGATTGATCTCCTATCATTCCGAATAAACTATATTTACACTTCTGAGTCGGAGCTTGTTACCACTGAGCTAAGGAAGTGAATGGACAGAAATGCGAAGAGGTAGCTGATCACAACACAAGGTACAGAGTGGCTGAGTATTGCAAGTGCGTACGCAGCTCAACATGCTTTAGCCTTGGACTAACCACTCAAAAACGTTACGCAGAAAGGATGACGCTGAGAGGGTGACTGGCATATGTCACGTGGGGGTGTTCTCCATTCGTCTACCCCATCCCTACTCCGCCAAAAAGCACGGCTGAAGCATGTCCCATCTTTATTGAATTTTATCCAATGGTTCTGAGCAGTAAAGCAAGGCTAAGAGCCGAGTTTTTTCCCACCGTTTCACTATTGACACAGCGTGGACCAGGAAACGGGAGTCTCCTGTCTCCAAGCATTGATCAACCCCCTTGGGCCAATGAGTTTTCAATGACAGCAATACATCATTTTAACTGCATTTCTCGAAAGGTACAAGGTAGGCTGGATGAACGTAAATCCAGTAGGACTTTAAGACTTTTGCACATGTTTTTTCAGGTTACTGCAGTTGTCGACGTTGAAAAAGTATGTTAGATTGGCTTATGGGTTTCACTGGCGTTTTTCAAACTTACATGATGGTCTATGTTCAGTTTAATTTCCTGGCTATTGAGTTCTTTGTTTTTTTTTTTTGTTTTTTTAAGGTTAATTGAGTAGCCTTATTTGGCCAGTAGACTGTTTCATTGTGCCTCCAAAGTTACTAAAATGGCTTGGAAGTTGTAACCCCTCTGGCATAATTAACTTTGAAATGGAAACAATCAACTCGACAATTTACAGGAGGAAATCAAATACGTGGTTGGACAAATGGAAAGGGGATTTTAATGTTGCTTCAATTCAAATGCCCGGGTTTTTCGTCTTATTTTCTTCAACATCATGTTGGAATATGTTTCGTGTTCTTAGTTTTAACTGTATAATTCTACTCCGAATAACAATGGAGGCTACTAAAAGTGACAGCACATCCCTGAAACCTCGTGGGGGATTCTGGATTCTGTGAAACAATTATGTTGCTCCCTAACAACCCTCAGCTACTGAAGGTGTCGCTTGCGTGGCACGTGTGTTTAGGAGCATCCTTAGTGCACTCGCTTATCTCTTCTTGCTTAACCTGCTTTCTCGCCAGCTTGGTCAACCTGCGCAATGATAGCAGGTGGCGGTCCCAATGGGCATTCATCGTTTCAGTGAAATGTTGAACTCGTGGAGGTATCAAGCGAGTAGTTATTAACCCATCCAGTGCGGATGGCATCATATGATGCCGTGACGGTTTTTCTCCTGTGCGAGTGACATCATATATGATGTCATGCCAACAATAAGAGCTCCCCCCCTTCAGATTGTTCCGACTGGGGCGTAACATCCATTTTTTCCCGCATTGAATAGGTTTAAGAGTTTTTACACGCCACTACTGGGGCCCATGGAACCTCTTCACAAAGCTCAGAGTTCACGGAGGATGATGACTTTTTGCCTCCCACCAACAGCGGACATTGATGAAAGGGTTCCTCAGACAGTCACTCGTTTTTAGAGGCCCCCCTGGCTCGAGCGCCTCCCTCCCACCCCTGTCCATAGTTAACATGCTTCCTCCTTCAACTGGGTAGCATCCTTGGTTGTTTGCGCTAGTCTCCTCCTAGGCCATTCAAATTTTGGCAGCTAAACTCTATTGTCGTTTCACATCGAAGTTTCAGCTGCCAAAATTTGACAGGCATAGGGAGGAGACTAGCGCGAGCAACGGCGATGCTACCCATTTGAAGGAGGAGGCCCAATTAACTACCTATGGGCTGGAAGGCGGGAAGGTGCTTGCCTTTTGAAACGAGGGACTGTCAGGGGAACCGTTTTATCGTTGATGGGAGGCAACTTTGTGAAGAGGTTCCACGAGCCCCTGTAGTGGCTTGCAAAAACCATCTATTATTAAGCAGTTTCATAGAGTTTCTCAAAAGAGCAAAAAAGGAAAAGTACAAATATTTCAAAAATGTTTGAAATCATACTGAATATCTAAAATATTGATATCACGAAAGACAAATGACGAATGACAAGAATTCCAAAATCACCTTTTGGTGAAAATACCTGTACAGTCTGAAGGTGGGAGCAAAAAGAACTTATATTTTTACTTTTATTTGCTAGCTTATTCTAAAAGTTTACTTAGCTTTCCTTCAACATAATGGGGAATTTGCCTCACATTTTTTTATTAATTATTTTTTATTTTTTTATTTATTTATTTTATTTTTTTGAAAGAGAGTTTACTGATATGGAAGAAAACCATAGCGTGCTGCTCAAAAAAGCATCCAAAAAAATTAGGTAATTTGAGGAATATGGATGTAATGTCATACATCTATGTTCGTTAGTTCTCCAATGAAGTGAGGTGTAGGAAAACCCAAAGTGGCATGAGTAATCACCAACACAGATGAGGTGTGGAAGGGAAAGAACACGTCATTTGACGTCACCTCTTTTACACTCTCCCCTCACCACAATAGCTAGAGTATATATTATATTATTATAGCTTATAATAGCTTATGATATATTATTATAGCTTATATTATAAGCCGCACTCAGGGGTCTTCCTAGATCCATTCGTACCTAGTCAATCAGACTCATCATTTCTTGCCTTCACCTTACCTACAGCCCAGTTCCACAGAGGGAACGGTTCGCCCCATAGAGGCACCGAACCTCTATCTCCCCTTAGGGACCTCTTCAGAACACTAGGCTTCATTAGGTAAATGCTCTGCTTCCCGCCAGTCGGCCTGGGTCCAGACGCTGAGGTTTGCGGATAGATATTTCAAGCACTTTTCTGGACAGTCAGCTGCGAGGCGCCGCAGTGCCGAAGCCATTGGCTTAGGGATCAATCTCTCCGTTGAGTAGGGTTCAGGCTAGTTTACAAATCAGCGCATCGAGAGGACCATCGCCCTCACTCGAATACACGCAAACACAACAATGGAAATTTTAAAAGAAGCGACAATCTGTTCATGGGGAAATGGGGTTGCAACGTAACGGATTTTCTAACCAATTTGACTTCATAGGAGGAGCTGTGTACCTCTGAGGTTGCGCTACCTCTGGAAATGCAAATGAAACCGTAGCTTACTTGATCGAACATAGACGCGCTACTGGGGAAAGAGAAAAAACCCAGACGTGCAAGTGACCAAAAGAAGCAATTTTACTCACTCTTTTTACAATCCGATTCTCCCTATTAGTTTATCAAGCATTATTAGTCTTCATCCTCTCTTATTTAGTTTCTATATTAAGTTAGTTTCGTTATTTGAATCACATTATTTGAGTGGTCATTTGACTGGATTGTTTCGTGTGGTCGCGCTTAGAACATAGAAGGGAGCTTAGAACTCTACTTGTTGTTGATCTGCGATCCTATCTGGAGTTCTACGCTAGAGCGCTCAGTATGTGAATCCGGTCACTTTTCGCGTTGTTTTTTTTTTTCGTGTTATGTGAACGATATTCCTCGATTTTTGCGGTGTTTTTTGACAGAGGCTTCGCTTGTTTTCTTCTATGGCAATTCTTTTTCCTTGGGTACCCCTGGTGTTAAACGTTATTCGAGGGCCCTATTACAAAATTTGACTTGAAATTCCAGAATCTAAAATTTAAGCAATTTCCCCATTAAGATACAGTTGCTGTTGCAATAAACCAACGTGCTTATGAAAAATATGATTATCACATTCGAATAGTTCATAATAAGATCTAACAAATCCAAACCAAAAGAACACAGTTTATTGGATTTCCAATACCCATTTTGGTTCATGATCTTGTTGTTGCTCAACGTTGAGATGCATAATTGCCATTGATACAACCACTGTGTCTTCACTGCAACTTCCAATTCAGCTATCAGCCAATTTTCTGTATTGTTTCGTTGTCTAGGTCTAGCCTCTATTTTTCCATTCAATGTTAAAAAGTAATAAGTTTCTAAAGTGTAATTTCGTCCTTAGAATAAAAATATCGGTTTTCATACTCCAACACAGTTTAATTACTGCAGTATCATTCTCAAGAGGTTATGGGCCCATCTCGAGACTCACCATCTCTTTCTTTTTCAGATCGAAGAGTTATTGAAAAAAAATGCGCCGAGCTCCTCCCCACCAACATGATGTGCGCTAATTTAATACTCAAGCTGTGATAAAACGACTGTCCTCGATGTTCTGTTTCTTCATTCCGTGAATAATGCATTAGTAATAATGATGGGTGGTGCTCAAAGATTCCTAACGGTAGAACAGTCGGTTTCATTATTACAACTGTACTAGAGTTTTATCTTATTCAAGTTTTTAAATCGTTGTAGTATACGGAAATTTACTCTTTAAAGAATCCACGAATGAAATTCCTATTAAATCTATTTATTTACCAGCAGCATATTTGGAACGGTAGTGTGCTTGCATTATGTATATAAGCGTTGTTTATTACCAATTTATATAATATGGTCTTCTGATCTGCATTGTAAAAACTTATTCAATTAATTTATGAAGTCAATGTAAAATAAATTATTTGATTATTCATTTGTGTTTTATTTTCAACTCGATGCTCATCGACCATTGATGGTCCTCCGATGATTTTATGGAGACTCGTGAAGAGTATGCTTACTCATCAGCGACACTGGGAAGTTGAGATGAGCAATACTATGGACGAATAATGACATTAGTAATTAACATGACATTAATAATTTGACAGCGCTATTCTTCATAATTTTTTAGCGTCGAATTAAAAAATGACAATATTGCGCAGCGCGCAATCATACGCAACCATGATTAACTTTGTTTTTTCAAATGGGAACCCCCATTTTTTATGGCAGATTCGAATTCTACGTCAAATTGTATGAAAATTTTACTTTAACAACTTTTTTTTTAAACGCGCGCAACCCGCTCAGCGAGCGCTCGAAAATGCGCAACCCAGGGATTTTTTTTTTTACAGCTTTATTTATGCCCGTTGTGTTACATAACATACCATATTGAAAAATAGGTACAGGATGATCACTAGTTACAAATCATTTAAATTGTTTTAAAAATCGGTACAATTGGTGCTTCTTGCTTCTTAGTCAGCGTCCAAAAAGTGACAAAATATGAAGCGAGGTTGAGTCATAGAGGCATTGGGGGGGGGGAGGGGATAGACCTTCTGCTGCTAGTGGGTTGAGATGCTCACTGTACGAGCTGTACATGTAGGAAATTGAAAGTGGACTGTATAAAATGAATGTATGAAATGTTTTATTACGGAAAGTTGAACATCGTAAAAAACGGGGGAGAACGGAAAACTAGAATAACCTCATAGGAGGTTTGGTCACAGAATAGTAAAATAATGGAGGAAATGGCGCTCGCAGCGATTAGGCGGTTGCGGTAAGAACATGAACTAATTCAAACTAATTATGAGCCTGAACATACCGCCCCTCTTGAACAAGTTAAGTTCAACAGAATTTAGTTTTTTTTTTACAAATACAAATTTTTTCATTTAAAATTCAAAAAATACCAATTTTTACAATGCAATTCTTCAAATACAAATCTTTTTCCCCTTTTCTCATCTACAAAATTCCAATAATAATTTACAATAAGTACGTGAATTTGGTAGTTAAAACATTAAGTAAAATCAGACTTCAGATAGATCTTGCTCATCGAGCATGGGTAGTGGGCAGATCTTGGAGATGTTTCTTTTGTAGGTTCCAGAAGTAGTCTTCACAGTAACGACTCTAATGAGACCGTCTGATCCAGGATGAGTTTCTAGGATTCGCCCAAGAGGCCACTTGAGAGGCGGAAGATCTTCACCCTTGACTAGTACCAGTTGACCAGGTTTCAAATTAGGCATTTTCTTCAGGTTTTTCGCTCGTACTTGTAAATCAGAGAGGTACTCTTTGGCGAATCTTGACCAGAATGTCTGGAACATTTGTTGTACTCGATGCCATCGTGTCAGAGATTGCAGTTTTACATCTTGGAGATCAGGTTGAGGTAAAGCATTCAATGCGTCTCCAATAATAAAATGGCCAGGAGTTAGAGGAGACAAATCATTGGGATCTGAATTTAACGCAGTAAGAGGACGGGAATTTAAACAGCTTTCTACCATTGCCATATAAGTGTACGTCTCTTCATATGTATAGATTTGTTCACCACAAATTCGCCTGTAGTGGTACTTGAAGGACTGAACTGCTCTTTCCCAAAGGCCACCAAATTCGGGTGAATAAGGGGGAATGAACTTCCACTCCATGTTTTCTGGAGCCAGGTAGGCAGCAATACTCTTGTCTTGAGTTACTTTCAAGAATTCTTGATGAAGTATTCGCTTTGCTCCAGTGAAATTAGTCCCATTGTCCGAGATTAGGAGTTGAGGTTTTCCTCTGCGAGCCACGAATCGAGATAGTGCAGCTATGAACGACTGTGCTGATAAATCTCCAACCAATTCGATGTGGATCGCTTTGACTGCTAAACACACGAATATAGCAATATAATCCTTCACTGACTTAGCGTTTCGTAAACTGCTAGTTTTGACATTGACAGGTCCACAGTAGTCAACTCCAGTATTCCAAAATGGACGAGTAGTATGCAGACGCTCTTGAGGCAAATCTCCCATCAATTGAGAATTTGTTTTAGGTTTATTTCTATAGCACACAATACATGATTGAGTTACCCCTCTAGCAAGATTTCTACCATTCAATGGCCAGAATCGTTGACGAATAGTTGCAAGAAGAAGTTGTGGTGCTGCGTGAAGTTGACGTCTGTGTTCTTCAGCCATCAATAATTTAGTAACAGGGTGACTTCCTGGCAAAAGGATTTGATGCTTCTGATCGTATGGTAGTGGTGCCTTTTGAATCCTACCACCAACCCTCAGAAGACCAACCTTGTCTATGAATGGATTCAAACACCTCAGACTACTCTTGCAGTGGACTTCTCCATTACGTTCCAGATTCTTCAAATCATCAGGAAACGATTCCAGTTGTACCAACAAAATGCAAGACGTTTCAGCATCGCGGTATTCCTTACAGGATATCAATCGTGGTACTTCTTTGATTTTACCTAGTCTCAGTTTGATGAATCGCTTGATGAAAATTATCACACGGATGATTTTTGAGAATGAAGAAAATCTATCCCAGCTTATGAGTGGTGTCTTTAATAGTGAAACGAGAGTATTGGAACGCCGTTCCTCGTTTATTTCTTTGAACATTGGTTGGGTTGGCCATTCAACTGAATTTTGGGTTAACCAAGGGGGTCCTTCCCACCACAAATCATCATGAAGAATATCCGACGAATTCAATCCCCTAGAAACCTTGTCTGCAGGGTTATCATTTGTCCCAACATGTCGCCATTGACACCCAATAGTCAAATCATGAATTTCGCTCACCCTGTTCGAAACGAAAGTTTTCCATTTAGCTGATGGAGAATTTATCCATGCTAACACGATGGTCGAATCAGACCACAGGATCGTGCGGGAAAATTCCAAGTGAAAAGAATTTTTTACCTTCTCGTATAGTTTAGATAAGAGCAAGGCTCCGCATAACTCCAATCGTGGAAGGCTTAATTTCTTCACAGGGGCCACTCGGGATTTCGATATTAATAATTTACAATAATTTTGGTCTTGTTCGGGTATTATGGTGCGAATATAAATAGCAGCTCCATAGGCTTGTTCAGAGGAGTCACAAAAACCATGTAATTCATAAACGGAATGGTCACTTTTGAGTACCTGGCGGGAAATACGAAGAGATTCGAGCACCTGAAGGTCTTCTCTGAACAGTTTCCATTCATTTTGATCTTCTTTCTTAAGGTGTTCATCCCAATCAAGTTTTTGAGACCAGAGAGATTGTAGAAATATTTTTGCCTTGACAATCACTGGACCAATCAGACCCAATGGGTCAAATATTCTAGCAGTATCAGATAGAACCATTCTTTTAGTAATTTGATCACTACATTTACCAAGTCTGACTGAAAACTTGAAGTGATCCTCTGTAGGGTTCCACCAGAGACCAAGAGTTTTTATGGATACATCCTTGTCATCTGGCACATATTTAGCTTCTTGTTTCTCCTTAGGAATGCTGGCTAGTAAAATAGGTTCGTTTGAACACCATTTATGTAGTTCCATGCCCACTCGCTCTAGGATAGAGATGATGCCAATCTTAGTTTGCTCTAGGATATCCAAATCATCATGCCCTCCAAGGTAGTCGTCCATGAAGAAATCCTGATTTATTGCAACGGCAGCGTTTGGGAATTCATCACAAGCTTCTTCAGCTGCTCGTTGAAGACATCTTGTGGCAAGAAATGATGCAGGAGTAGTACCATACGTCACAGTGTTTAGACAAAACTCTTGAAGTGGTTGATCTGAACTTTGTCTCCACAAGATCCTTTGGAGATGTTTGTCGTCTTCATGTACCTTTATTTGTCTGTACATTTTTGTGATGTCAGCTGTAAGCACAAACTTGTGTTTTCTGAATCTGATAATAATAGAAATTAGGTCTTCCTGAATAGTTGGACCATTCATCAGAGTTTCATTCAGTGAAATTCCGCTAGAGGTCTTCGCTGAGCCATCAAACACTACTCTTAGCTTTGTAGTGGAACTATCAGCGTTGGTGACACAGTGGTGAGGCAGGTAGTAGCTAGTCTTGTCGAGATCTTCAATTTTAACAGGTTCCATGTGACCAAGCTTGGAATATTCTTCCATGAACTCTGCATACAAAGTTTTCAACTGAGGGAGTTTGTCCAATCTTTTTTCCAAGTTTAGGAATCGCTTACAAGCAGAAAACTTGGATTCACCAAGTTTGACGAATTTCTCATTTTTAGGCAGCTGCACTATGAAACGACCAGTTTCATCTCGTTTGGTTGTTTCAGTGAAAAGTTTTTCACATGCCTTTTCTTCAGGTGTGTAACGAGTCTGTAGAAATCCCTCTTCTACCTCCCAGAACTTTTTCAGACCCTCATCCAATGAGGTGCAGCTGCTGACACTTAACATTGAAATCGATTTTGCTCCCTTGGTACCCTTCATCTTACCTCCTATGACCCAACCAAATAAGGTATGTTGTATCCTTGGCATATCTTTTCCAAGTGATCTTTGTTCTCCCTTCAATATGCTGAAAAATAGCTCAGCGCCTATCAACATATCGATTTTCTGGGGCTTAGCAAACTCGGGGTCAGCCAGAAACAAGTCAGGAGGAATATTCCACTTGGATGTGTCAAGTGGGCTTTCAGGTACCGGTAGAGTAATTTTGGGAATGACCAAAAATTCTAAGTTGGCTTCATATGGCTCATATCTTGATTTGATAGAGCAACTCATCGAAAATTTTAGTGATTCAGCTAACCCGCCCCCAATTCCACACACTGAATGATTGGTGGAATTCAATGGAAAGCCAAGTAGTTTAGCTGTTGCGCTGCTTACAAAATTTGACTGACTACCACTGTCCAACAAAATTCGGCATGGTATAATTGTTCCATCAGGTTTTCTGATGTGCACGATTGCAGTGGACAGCAAAACTCTAGCTCTAGTGGCTGTATTTGGAGCGAGTGCACAATTTGATGTTGAACTATTACCACCATGTGATTGATCATCGGAATGTAGCAGCGAATTGTGAGCTTTGGAACAAATGCGACAAGCATATTTCGGGCATTTGTCAGCATCTGAGTGAGGAATTAAACACATCTCACACAATCCGAGTTTCACTACCTCTTCTTTCCGGTTGGGAACCGAAAGTGCTTTGAATAACCTACAAAAGTAGATTTTATGAGATTTTTGGCAGAAACTACACTTTAAGGAGTGTCCCGATGTTTTTTCTTGGTTAGGACTATTTTGAGTACTATTCAAAGCTTTGAATTTTTGACCCGACTGTAGTTTTACAACTGGCGTTTTTTCTTCGTCCAGAGTTTCCAAAACATCTACTCTTTCTTGTAAGAACGTTATGAACTGAGCAAGGGTAGGCAATTCAGACTTTTTTCCCTTCTGTTCCCATCGTTGACGAGATTGAGAGTCAAGTTTTTTTACCAAAATATGGATCAAAATTGCATCCCAATGCTCAGTAGGCAACCCAAGTGATTTCAAACAGCGCAAATTCGAAGATAGGATGTCTAACATGTTTTGCAGCTTGATGGGAATTGACTTCTCCACTTTTTCACAATCGATGATTGCCTTGATATGTGAGGCAACAGCTCGTCGTTTGTTGTCGAATCTTTCATCGAGAGTGTCCCAAGCTAACTTGTAATTATCGTTTGTGACTTCCATGCCCTTGAGGACCGCATTTGCATCGCCCTTCAGGCATCCCTTCAAATAGCGAAATCTCTGTACAGGTACCAAGTCGTCCCTAGAATCAATAATGGACTTGAATTCCTCCTTGAAAGACTGAAACTCGTCGTACTTCCCACTAAAACTTGGAAGTTTGAGATCAGGTAGTTTTATACTGGTTTCCCCGTGAGACGAGACAGCATCGACTTCTTGGATCTTTAAAAGAGTCCTAGCTTTACTTACAAACTCGCAAAAATCATCTTCAAACTGAGAACGAATGTCAATTGGTTCTTGGGGATTAAAATATTCTATCTCCGTTTGAACTTCGTCAAATTCTGCCCAAAGTGGTTCGATTTTTTCCAATTTGACTCGAACTAAATTCAAATCTGGGGGATTTTCATTAACAGCCTGAACGGCAATGAAACTACCGAATCGGGCAAGCGAATTTGAAATTACTTCCCGCTTGTGGACTGCCCGTTTCAATCCTTCCCCTTTTTGATCTTTGGGCATTTTGTGAAATGAAAAAGTTTCAAACAACAAGGAATTTGTGAAATAGATCGGGAATGTCGTGCGTAGGTAGGCAGTTAGCCGAATGGTCGAAAAACAAATGCATGCGAGGACGTACCTTTCGTGTGTGGTAGGTACCTGTTTCTACGATCGACTCGGAAGATTCCTCGTGAAATTGAAGTCCGTGCGAAACACAATATTGGCCGGAAGACGATTATCTTCGCTCCTGGTTCGATGGAAAACAGTTTTTGCCGAAATCGGAGTTGAAATTTTCAGGCGAAGTCGCGATCTTTTCTAGAGATGCCGAATCTTCGAAACTGACTTCTAACTCACACTGATAACTTATTCGGCCGTAAGGACCATTATGTACGAGCTGTACATGTAGGAAATTGAAAGTGGACTGTATAAAATGAATGTATGAAATGTTTTATTACGGAAAGTTGAACATCGTAAAAAACGGGGGAGAACGGAAAACTAGAATAACCTCATAGGAGGTTTGGTCACAGAATAGTAAAATAATGGAGGAAATGGCGCTCGCAGCGATTAGGCGGTTGCGGTAAGAACATGAACTAATTCAAACTAATTATGAGCCTGAACACTCACGGTTAGTAAGGATGAAGGTTGCTGGTATGCTTCATGAGGAGTTCGGTGGGAGTAAGAATGTTGAAGTCGTTGTAGATGGTGTTGTTTCTGACGTAAGGTGGGGTATGGATGATTTGGCGTTGCAGGGTTACGTTTTGTTGCTGCTCGATTCTCTGGAGTTCCAATTTCGAGCATGTTCCCCAAATTGGGAGGGCATAAGTCCAAATTGGGCGGATGAGAGTCAGGTAAATCCTAACTTTATTGTGGGTTTGAACGTTGGGGTTATCGTGTAAGGATTTCAACTGTTTAGTTCTGATTTTTAGTTTTTTTGAGTAGATGGGTTATGTGGTCGTGGAAAGTTAGCCGCTGATCCAAAATTAGACCAAAATAGGGATGAGAAGTGGATGAAGGAATTGGTTTTTTCAGATATAGCAAGGGAAAGTTTGTGAACACTTTTTTGTAGGTGTAAGTGACAGCATTCGACTTGCTCGGATTTATTTTGAGCCTCCACCTAGTGCACCACTGACCAAGAGTCTCGAGAAATTCTTGTAGTCTAGCAGTTACAGATTCTGAGTCGGGGCTGCTTACTACGTAAACTGCGCCATAGTTGAGATGAAGGTTGACCTGTAGGTTCTTTGCTATACTGTAATACCCTACTTCCGTGCTAGTCATGGATGTAATCTACTTCATTGGACTGTGATGGCAACATTTACTAAGCAACCTTCCAGGTTCATGGTACGCAACCTGCAACAGTCTGGAGCCGTGAAAATTGTTCTTGAAAGCGCCTAATATTCGTTCTTTCCATACCAAATAAAATTTAGGGATAGGTATCGTTAAAAAGTATTGATACTGTATTGTATTTGAGTATCGATATTTCAAAATAACGAGTATCGATACTAGTGTCACAAAATATCAACATTATCCATTATTCTGAAGGAAAATGTTTTTCTCAACAATGTTTATTCACTTCTTACTATCGAGAGTCTAAGCTGAGTGTATTTACACAACATTATTAATAATTTTGTTAATTATTGATAACTGTTTTTGATTATTGATCGTTTTCTCCATAATATTAATTAATTTTATCTGAGTACCTATTGATCCAACAGCCTCTATACCTTCTTCATTTTTTCCCTTTATGTTGAATTGTCCGCGAAAACTATATCGATATTTGGAAATATTGGATCCAAAGTATCGATGTCCAAAAATTTCGGATAGTACTGTTGAATCATCAAAAATTAACTTCCCTCGACCGGGGATCGATCTCCTATCGTTCAGATTCTGAATCGGAACTCCTACCACAGAGCTAAGGAAGCAAATGGACAGAAATGCGAAGAGGTCGCTGTTCACAACACCCCCCCCCCCCCCCCGTTAGGAAATGTTAGGTACTCTGTTACCTAGTCAGGGTGGCTGCTTTGGCCGGCGTTTTACAACCCATTGAGAATGCGTATTTTTGACTGGCTTCGGAGTTTTTTTTTTTGTTATTGTTCCTTATTGACGGGGCAGGGGATCTGCTGACCTCAACGTTTGTCCTAATAGGCGGTGGCTCGACTCGTTGTTTTGGGAGTTATTTTTGATGACCTAATTTTAATGAATTAATGTTTCTCTGAGAAATGCTGAGGAGACCATTCGGGTCCGGTACCTACGACTGCGCCATATTGTTGAGTCATCACAAATTAACTTCCCTCGACCGGGGATCGATCTCCCATCATTCCAATTCTGAATCGGAGCTCCTACCACTGAGCTAAGGAAGCGAATGGACAGAAATTCGAAGAGGTCGCTGATCACAACAATAGTTTTAATGGCCCACTTTTAAACATTGAAACCAACTCAGTCAGTTTTAATATTAGAATGAGATCACAGAAATTCAGTAACATTTCTATCAATAAGAACCCATTATTTCGGTTACGATAGAGGAAGACTGGATTAAAAGGTACTTGAAATTCACATATTTGAACTACATAGGTACCTAGCTTGTTCAATCGGCATAGAGAAATTTTAAAAAAAAGTTCTTCGAACCTTAAATTAAGAACAACAAATTGGATGTCACAAAAGATAGTTTTTCTAGGTAACTAAGTAAAAAACTGCCACCGACATTAATTTATAATTATTGTGAAGGAAACTCAACATGTTTAGGTAGGAAACTCAAGAAGTTTGTCTATTAGCTCTTCCTGATGCTGCATGAGTGAGGTCCTCGTAATTTGAAAGGCATTCGTGGGACATGAATTTTTGTTTGTCTACCAAGGTAGCGGAAGCATTGTCTTCTTTTTTCAAGGATGAAAAAAAGTTCTCCAAAATCGAAATTTCCAATCGCGTTTTACGTTTCAGGCTTTCCTGAACAACGGGGTATTTCAGTCAATTTTTTAATTTTTTTTTTTTTTTTCAAAAGAGTAAGGCTCAGGAATAACAGTAATCGGGTCTGTTCGTCGAGGAAATGTTTTTAAAAAATCAGAGAAGCTAAGGAAAGTTGAAGATTTGAATGGTGTGATGTAGCTAGCCAATCGTGACGTAGCTAGCCAACTGTCTTTGAAAAAAGTATCCATGCACAGAGAAGAGATGAAACCCTTGGAGGGCCTCTTGGATACTACAAAATACTACTCAAACACGCCCGCGGCGTAGTGTGTGTGCGTTTATGGCGGCCCCCCTTTTTTTCAAACGTGTGATCTCTTTAATTAATTTTTCTACCACATGTTATAGTATCATTGGGCTTAAAGTTGTAGTCTATAGGTTTTCAAGGGTGCTGAATCCAAATTTGAGGTCAAAAACCTGAATTTCCGACCCACCGAAATACCCCATTTGGTTCAGTGTCTGTCTGTCTGTGTATTGTGCAGGTTCCTAATTAGGGTAGGTATTAAAAGATATTTAGAGATTGATGTTTTGAGATTAGCTATCATGCTTGATGGTTTTCAAATCATCTATACAGTTGGGTATGGATACAAAGAAGCTTTGTGCCCCACCCACTCGGCAGATGTTTTTTAAATTATGGCCGTTCCATTTACATTTTGCAATTAGGATAACCCATTGTGGAGAGGAGGAAATTCTTGAGTGAAGATGGTCCTAGGACGTTGTGATAATTTTTTAAATCTTTACTTCAATCGATCAAATTTAATTCTGCAACGGATTTTTTCCTCGGTCGTGTATTAATCCAACAGATATGGTACCTCGTTCATTTTGGTTTATTATATTTAATAATTAACCTTTGGAATCGACCAAGAAAAAAAGTTTACAAAGAGTACAGTTTACCTTCACGTGGTTTTGTTCCGAAATAACTGTCATTACGACGAAGAAACATCTTCCTTCAACCACCATTTTGATACCTGTAATCATGGATGTGTCCCTCTTGCAAGGCTCACAACAAACTATCCAACAGATAAGATAACAACAGCTGATTGATTTTAGCTTGTGCTTTTCTTGCATTTTTTTCAAGTTATTGCATTCGCCTACCCATTTGTGCTTAATTCATCAACAAGTTGGGAAACATGGCTAGCCCGTACGGAAAAGGAGGTGAGCAAGAAGTTCTAAACTGATTAACCGGTATCGTTTTTGAAGATTGCAGTAAAGTGTAATTACCTACCTATTGGACAGCCTATGCAGTACTCACTTTATTATACTCAGACTGTTTCTTCTACTGGGTAAACATGTTCTGTGTTATCAAACCACTGCGTGATAGATTACTTATGTCCGGCTGTCACTAGCATAGTGTGCGAACCGCAATTACCTCCCCCCCTTCCAGCCATCTCATAGCTGTCCAGTTGTCTCAGGAATTAATAGTAGAGATAGTACCGCAGAACGACCCCAGAGAGTCCGATCCAGTCAAATGGCCACTCGAATAATGTGATTCAAATCACGAAACTAACTAATATAGAAACTAAACAAGAGAAGATGGTAGTAGTAGTATGTACCTACTAGTTGGTAGAATCACTTGCGTCTGGCTGCCGAAGGACGAGCAGCCGTTGCTGCGGTCTAGCGGCGTTTGCGAAAAGTAGGCTGTACCTCGTTTTTAATACTTTTCTCAAAATTTGACGGTTCTAGTTCTCTGCCATGGAAGAAATAGGAGGAAAGCTCAGTCAACGTTGAAAAACGTGACGAAAAATCGTCCCCCGCTTTCAGCGCAACCTTTAGGTGGTGAAGAAAAACATAGTCCTCCAATATTATACCACTCAGTCGCTAGAGCGCAGCTTCGTCCAGGTCTGCTCATTCCCGCGGGTTTTTTAAAATTGCACTTCATCAATATTACTTGTGGAGTACGATTTTGGACGCTTTGTCCTCTATAACTATCGTAATAGTTATAGAAATAAGATACCAGGAGAAAAGGAGTAATGGTAGGTATGTACATACCTACCATAAAATGAAAAACAAAAATATTTTGCTAGAAAACCACTGATTGGCACAAAATATGACAAGTGTAATTTCTTTTCAATATCAAAAACACAACACCTTTTCAATATAGCAACTAACTACATTCCTACAAAAAATTATATCCAGGGACTGTAGTTACACTGCAATATCATCATCCATCATCTGCATCACTCTTATCACTGCATTTCTGCCAAGGCGTACCTACTGATGGTCTCAAGTTATTGGAATTGACATCTACCAACACTACTTCATGTTTTGAATGAGTGAAAAGCAAACTACAGACGAACCACTGTAGATGAATAGAAAGACGAGAAAATTAAACTTGGAGATGAACTACTATCAAACAGAAAGACGAGAAAACATACGTTAGCAACGAGTAACACATCTGAAAAGTACGTTGGAGTAACCGTTATCAGGGCTGGGGGGAGGGGAAGCGTTACGAGCTCTAGTGACCGTGAATAGTACTTCTTAACTCTGTTCGCCATCTAAAGAGAACACTACTGTCGCGATAAACGAAAAAAGCGCAAGCATCGGCCCATTGAAGTGAGCTGTAAGCCGCTAGTTGTCGTGAGGCGACGGAAAAGTCGTATTAACGATTAACTAGAAAATTTGGTAGCTATGGCCTGAAGGGTCCAATCTCAAGACAACCTAACTACTACAGGTTTCGAACTCTCGTACCTAAAAGTAGGAACTCAGGTGACTTTCAACAGAAACTACAGGTTTCAAAACTAGGGTGTTTAATAACACAACTTCAATATAGGAACAAAACACGTAAGTATAAAATTATACAAAATAAATGAAATCAGACTCGGATAGTAGGACCTTCGTAAGGTAAGTATTAAAAAATGGTAAGTATTAGAATTAAGTCTTAGTATTAAGTTGCAATCAAAATCGGCAATCCTAGGTAAGTACTCATAGAATTAAGTGCCCTTTAGTTTATAAGTTCAAATTGTAAGAATCGAGGTAAGTATTACTCTGCGATCTACTACTACTGAATGGGAAGAAAACAGGTAAGTCAGCAGGTAAGTATTCAATAGTTAATTAAGTAATTAAGCAAAAATAAGTTGGGCACGTAAGGCACTCAATGGAACTACAATTGGTACGAGGGGCACTCGAGTCCCCGAATCAAGGCAATTAGTAATAAAACAATGAAATTAAACGGTGAATACCCTTAGTATCAACAAGATCAATCAATAAACAAGTGAAAATCAAATATCAATCTCCTCAGAGAAAAAGTAAGTCTTTATCCACCACGTGGTAAGTGCCCTAACTATGGCACTATCACCCAAACTCGTGACTAGAGCAATTTAGATGACGAACCACGCCCTTAACTACTTTGACTGATGAATTAAAGCCAATCTAAGAGAATTATAACCTTGATACAGTAAGATCTATGACTTGAGAATAACACGTGGTGCGTACCTTAGGGGTGGCACTCTTCCTTTACTCGTGACTGGAGCGGTATAAATTACAGGTAAGTATTCCAAAATGGGTCAGGTTGAAGGGAAAATAACAATTAATCAATTAGAATCACACGAGAGACAGCCTGGTTGATGAAACAGTGGTACTTTACCAGTTGCAGGACGTTTCGGACTTGGCGGTTATTTCGATGGTTCTTGGTAGCCGGAATTAACAATACAAAAATGTTCCTTTTCTCGATATCAAATGTTCAAATGCGGGGGTGGTTAAAACTTCAAAAACTATCACAACTTCACTTCAGACAATTGCTGACTATTCTCACACGGACCTATAGCAGGGAGGTCGAGTCTCTCGCAGTGGCGTATCACTCTAGACTGAGGGAAAGGGGGTCCGTTGACGGCGGTAGGGGAGAGGCCCCTCCACTCTCCTCCATCCCTTCCTCCACCCAACTGACCTCGAATGCCGTTTTCCCGCCAACTTCGCCCGCGCTCTCGCCGTCGGGATCCTCCTGATGCGGCTTACAGAGCTTTCCTCCTATCTTCTTCCATGTTCTCTGCCTTATCAAATTGGGACAACAAAACTGTTATAGAATTTTTGGGTTTCGGAGTGACGAGTCAAGCAGAATGGATTATTATGGAGAACAATACTATGCCTGTAGAAATTTTAACGAAAGTATTCCTAGCAATTTTTTTTATAAACGGCCGTCATCATTCGATTCGCGCAAATTTCAAACTTCCACAATTCCACTACAAGTTAGTATATTGTACATTTGGATGGACCTTTGGAATCCAGCAAGAAAAAATTGAAGACCCCCTCAAAATTGGGTAAGTTCTAAGTTTAGGTACGTTTCTCGGTACCAACTTATCTACGTGTGAATCGCAAAAATGAATGATGAACGTTCAAGGGCAGAAAGGTCAGCTCTTTGAAAAGTATCGCTCTTTTTTCTTCATGCTGTATTATATGCGTTGTTGTTTGTGTTGTGCAAGTAAACGCAGAAAATTATGACCAAATCAATGTGCTTTACGATCAACCTAATATATGTCAAAGTGTTTCTGCAGTCCCTGACCCCCGAAAAGATACCTCCCTAACCCTCAACAGCCTCTACTTCAAAAAAATAAAAAATAAAAGTTGACACTACATAAGAGATTCTTTGGGAAGTAATCTAAAAGGGAAAAATAAACGAAGCAATGTCAGCTCCCTCGGTTAGTGAAATGAGACTCCTTTGACATTGTCAAAAACATAAAATAAAATAATACTTAGTGTTTTATTATTTTGATTCCAGTATCAACAATAATATTCTGTGATAACTTCCATCTGAGATAAATTGTATAGGGAGCTTTCATCCCTATACATGTTATACAGGGATAATGTAATAAGGTACAACCATTCAGTAACAATAACATATTTTTCACTCAACTTAAAATCCGACTTTTTCACATTTACGATTTATGAAACGACTGTAGTAACCTCTATAATTCATTAATTAAGTTGAAATTTGAGGATAACTTTGAAAAGAGCATGAAAGCAGCATGCATTAAAGAGCATTCTCGCTGATGTTGATCCAAACTTTTAAAAATATATTCCTGAACATAGAATTTTCACGATAATGGAAAATTCCTATTTTTATTCGTAGGTTGTTCTTTGTACTATACAGTAAAAGATTGTCCAAGATCTGAGCTGCGAATCAGAAAATTCAACCGTTCTGGGCGAAATTGTCCAAGCAATACGTTGGTGAATAGTTATGCAGACGGTATTCTCTACTATAATAATGCACTCAACTTGATTCGTCGCCCCAAAGTCAATAACATTTTTGTTCTCCTCCCAATTTAATAAGGCAGGGAAGTAGAACCGTCAAATTCTGAAATGAGCGGTAAAAACGAGGTACAGCCTGCTTTTCACAAATGCCGCTAGGCTGCAGCAACGGCTGCTCGCCCTGCGGTGAGACGCAAGTGGTAGAATCTTATTGTAAAAAGTGAGTAATATTGTTTCTTTTGGTCACTTTCGTGTCTTGAGTTCTGCCCTCCTTCCTCGTTCACGCACTCAGGTGTTAATCTTTGTAAGCTAAAGGTTCATGTACCTATGTTCCGCTTCTGTGGTAAGCGGCAAAGAACCTCCTTTGAAGTCAGATTGGTAGAATATCTGTTACGTTTCAAACATGGCTGCATCTTACACAATGCCACCACATTCAAAATTTCCATCTTCTTTAAATTCTCTAAATTTTTTGGATGCGTTTTCAAGCAGCTCACTAAGGTTTTCTTCCATATAAATAAACCCTCATTCGAAAATAAATAAATAAATCTGAGGCGAATTCCCCATTATCAAATTTTCATGTTTCTTGTGGCGTTCTTCTTATTTTTGTAATCTCTACTCCAATGCACTTGTTTAATTCCAAAAGTAAAAAGTTGTTCTTAAATTTGACATTATTAAGGATTTTCAAAATTCATTAATATCTAGGGAATTTAAAAACTAAAAGATTGTCGCCTGAATCATCAAAAATTCGACCAATAATTGCCAGAGAAACGCTAGAAAACCCGTTTATTCACTGACAGACCTCCTTAACCCTTTAGCGTTCCTTGGTACAACTGTTGTACCAAGGTAGAAGCAGTTTGAATTTTGGCGTGTTTTTCGTTCCATTCCTTCTCAATAGGGTGCAGCATCATGGGAAAAATGGTAGCATCTCTTAGCTCCGCCTATATGTCGAGATATTGCAAAAGTGGGTGTTTTGCGGTACTACTGTTGTACCAAGGAACGCTAACGACGAAGTATTTTTGCTGTTTTTTTTTTAATTCAAACCAAAACATTACGTGGTGACGTCCACACGGATGAATTTCGTCTTCTATTCGAGGAACGTAATTTTTCTATAGCTATTCAAGTATCCATAACGAAAGCATAACACTGGAATCGTGTACTCGCAACGATGTTATTGAAGTTTTTCGGGGCGGGCGCCCCATGATTTCTCACTGGAGATTGGACGCGTTGCATACCAACGCAACAAGTCCTATTGAAATGTTGTTTGCTGTCGAATTTGTCATCTGTTTTATATTGATTGAAAGTAAGATCATCCAGAATAAACTCAAATTACGATCATTCCCTGATTACCTTTTACTGGTACAAATGTTGTACCAAGGAACATCATGGCCGAAAAGTGCACCTGGTGGTCCTTGGTACACATGCTGTACCATGCCATTTTATGGCGCGTGAACCTTTTTTTTTTCGCAAAAAAGGCTGAAATATTGTTAATAGATCCATTAAGACCCGACTAGATCGGAAACATTTTTTTTCCCATGACGCCCGAGTTTTGCCCGCTAAAGGGTTAATCCTCTGGATTCGTATATCAATTAATTTGACGAATAAACTTTGTAAATGCTTTTCAGTGGTCGGCCTCCTGAAGAAAGGATGGCACGAAATTCCTGGAGTTATGGGCACTTCGGTGATGGCCTTACTTGGACTCGGATTCGGCATCACTGGCATCAACAACTATCTCAAAAACGACAAACTTGCTCCAACCTACAAAAAATCGTATATAGGTAAGTTGGTGTACTTTGAATCTGAAAAGAACTAACGATGGATAGAAATAACGCAATCTGATTGGCTGATTTTCCCCAGTGGAGAATGGTGGGCGCCATCTTGATGGAATGGCGGAAAGTGTGTCAGCGGAAGAAGTTTTTATAATATAAAATCCAGACCACCAGATAAAAACAGACCATATTATGGTCTGTTCGGAGGGGCCCACTCGCCTTTATCCCCTCCCCTTTTTAGTTCCGGACTGCCTCTCAGAATAGACCCATACTGTCTTCAACTTTCTGCGTGGATAACCACGAGTGGAGGTTGCACTAGGGGTGGCAGACTGTTGATAGTAGCCAACAATCAATTGTTTCGATGCGGTTGATGCATTTTGATAATGTATTCCCAGAATTTTTGCAGAATCTTAACGGTGATAATTTCTAGAAACATTGTTCAGCTGGCATTCGTAAAAATAGATGAGCTTGCGGGTAAATTAAAAATTCTAAGAGTAAATTATTCCTCTGTAAAAAAAAAACCATCGAAACACTCGATTGTTGCAATCCACAATTGGCCACCCTGAAGTCCCACACTCACATTTTCTCACGCTGTCCTTTTTTTAAAATTTTTTCATTTATGAATTTCAAAGAGGAATGATCATACCACCCTTTCAAAACACTGTCAACAGAGATTACAGATCAGAGAGAGGTTATCATTTTAGAGGCTTCCAGGAGGAAGGTTATCATTCCGCCCATTCCATCCATGTGAACCTTCCGTCGATTCCGCCTACCCCTTCCCGTCCTTCCAACGTTCCGACCTTTCCTTCGCATGTGACTCCAGCTTAGCTCTCTTTATTTCCCATGGAAAAGGGGGAGAGAAAAGTTCGAGGTTTTCAGAGCAGACATCTAATGAGACGCTATTAGATAAATAGAAAATATGTTTATTTGGCACCTTTTTGTACAATTTTACAATAAGAAAAAAAATCACAATTTCTAATAATAAGTCCTTTTATGAGTTATTTTGCGAGCAATTATTCATAACTTTTAGAAAATTTTTAAATTAGATACCTAATAAAGAGTTACTTATTGGGTAATTGATCAATCAGGTTAATTTACTTCTGATTGGCTGAAGAAGGTGAAGCTAAACACTAAAATTGGGCTTTTTTTATGTTGCTAATATTAATATTTAAAAAACATCAACCTCAATGAAGAACAGCTGAATCTTATTCCTAATTCTACGAACAGCCGAAGTTCAGAAGTTGCTCGCCATCTTTTTATGTTACCGAATTTTTCTCCTGACAAGCTCCTGCCAGAATTGTTGCTCTATTTGGTCGTCCATGTAGGACAAGGCCTTAAGCTTGGTTCACATAGGTGCGTAATGTCCGTAATTCGTAGTGCGTAATTGGATGCTATTGCCTGGAGCCAATTAAGGAGGCGGGACTGATCTTTGCGGTTGTCGACTTTTGGAGCAGAGTGTATCATTTTGAAAAATTGGATATTTTACGCATTACGGATGAACTTCGACAAAATTCGGTAAACGTCGTAACAAACTCTCGTCATTTGTTCACAGTAAGTTTATTGACTCCTTTTCCTTTATTGACAAAACCAGAATCATTGTTTTGGTTTGGAAACAATTCTGCACTGAATGTACTGCGCGCTTCTACGTAATCATTCAGCCATGTGAACTCTCTTTTCGAACTTTCTGCATTACGGAACACCCCCACTTCTATGTTTGCACAATACTCATTACGGACTTTACGCACCTATGTGAACGCAGCTTAAGGGTTCGATTAATCCAGATGAAATAATCGATTATTCATTGGTCGATACCCATCCATGTTTCTCTTGTTATTTCAGTTGTCCGACCAGACGACCCGAAGGTCAAGAGGCCGACTCATGATTGGATTTGAACGAGTTAATCAATAAAACATCCACTCAATATAATTCATAGTTGTTCTCATCTTTGTTGTAAATAAAACAGTTTATCTATCTATATTAATCTTCATACCTCTTTTCCACGGAAATACGTAGCTCAACTTCGTGAGTATTTGAATCAAAAGACACTGTGTTCCAAGAATTTTGATCTACATTTATCAACATTATAAAAACTCAAATATAACCTCTAAATCTGAAGCATTTAATAAAAAACAGGGGTTTAGATGAAAATATATTTCCAGGACAATCAGTTTTTCAATTTCCTAGGCCGATGCACTAATAAATTTCCAAAATCCTTGAAAATTTAAAAATTAGCTACATTTTTAAAAGTTTTTGTCGCCGCAATTTAGGGAAATACTAACCCAGAACGAATGGCGACCGACTGAGACCCCCCGAAGTATGTATTCATTATCCATCTACTTGTTTTTTGGTATACATTCTGTTCTCTTCATCAACAACATAGTCACTCCATTCACCCATCAACATAAAGGTTATAATTATAACACTAGACGTTATCAGGAGGACATGCTGAGTTAGGGATGTCAGATTCTTGAAAATGAATCGATCTTTTTAAAAAGTATCGATTTTTTCAAGAATCGATACTTTTCAAACAAGTCATACTTAAGTAATTACCAAAGGCTGGAGCTAACTTTTGGTCCCTATGTATAAAAAGTTTACTTAAATTCTATTAATATGAAAGATGCAGGTAGTTGGATTTGAAACTCTTTTTTTTTGACAATTTATGTCACGAAAAAGGTGTATATCTCCTAATGTGTATCTCCTAACCAACTAATTTTTCTTCGTGAACTGGGGAAGAGAATGACGCCATTATCCGGATAGGTTAAGGTGGTGCTTTTTTTATTTTGTGATTGTTAGGTTGTAATAATCAATTTTCCGCCCCCATTGAGGTTGTTGACTATAATTTATTTCCCTTAATCAGCTAATGAAAAGAATCGGACCGATTCTCAAAATGATTCTTCAGGGGGAAAAATCTATCTAAAACTATCGATTATTTCTCAAAAGAGTCGATTTATCAAAGAATCGATACTTTTTTGCCATCCCTATGCCAAGCGACGCTGTCACTGAGCAGTGGATGTCGTTCTTCACTATTTTCAATTCTTTTTGTGTAAAGCACACCGTTTTTAATTTAAGATTATTGACAAAATGAGAAGGCCTCAAAATTGGTATGAATCCTCAAAATCAGAGCAGATCAAAATTGATAAAATAAAAAATACTTCTTTTCAAAGAAAAAGCTCAATAAATTGGTTGATGTGCTCAATATTAACACTTTTCCAAGACAGAAAGGATAATTTCAAAATAGGAGCTAATTGAAACTGACATAGTAAGATTTGAGATATAATATGACTAATAGGAACATTTTTTCTCAGCCAGGACCAAGTAGGTGTGAGAAAAAATTCGTTGCTGGAATTGAGTAATATACATACCGTATGACGTTCTGCACCACCTTTAGGTTAATTCAACCAAACCATTCATGTTGAATTTCTGAAGTTCCATCCAACGTACATTCTTCTTCGAGTTCAGCCACAGCCAGCTTCAGTAGAAGGCCCAGGCTCGAGATTTGGCAACGCTGCACCTGCTTCAGGCCGACCGTTGCTACTAAACCAATGATCTCCTAGCTGAATTAATTATACATTAGAATGATGGGATGAGTTATATATAATAGAAAACATGTTCTGAATTGTTTCAAGTATGCATCTACCTAATTTAGAGGAAATTTCCAAATATTTAACTGATACCTAAATGAAATATCAAGAAGTGATCAGAGTTGCTCTATAGTTACCTTAATCAAACGAACCACTGAAGAAAACCTTGTCTGTTGAGAATGTAAAAATTGGATCTTCCAAAAAGTTTTCTAACAATTTTGCTTTCCAGGTCTATCAGAGGTAAATTTCTTGCCTAGCGCCTAGAGAAATAATGATTCAATTTTTACAAAAGGTTTCACATGTGACTTTATGAATTTCATCACCTTCAAAGACCTAGTGTGTAAGCATACCCAAACCTCAACATATTTCTCATGATCAGACATTTTCAAACTCAAAAGTACTTACTGTTTTTTATTTAAAAAAAAAAAGAATTTTACATCACAAACGTGAACAGTCGTTGAAAATTTTACCAAATTGTACCTTTTAGTAATTCAAGAAAACCAAGAAGTCCTAATGTAGTAAACCAAGTACCTGATGGGTACCTCTGAATATCGTTTAAACACATGCTAATACGGATTGCAGAGTCAATTTCAACAATGAGGAATTTCACCATGTCAGAATTTCCTATTTTTTACCCCAAAATCGGATTCAGCACCTTGAAAAACCCCCTAAGGCAAACTTTCAGCCCGAACTTCCTAATTTACAAATAAACAAAACAGTGTAGAAAATACGAATGTTTAAAAAAAACCGGGAAAATGGCGTCATCCCGGAATAGTTCATTTATGGCAGCTTGAAGCGCTGAGATCGAGAAATTTATAGTCCCCAGATGCAAAATTTCACGAAAAAGTAAAGTTCGAAATCGAAAAACTGAAGAAAAAAAAAAAGAAAAAGCAAGATGGGGAAAATTAGGTTTCCTCTGTTTTTGTTTGATAACTTTTCTCTTAGAAAACACGATTTTGTCGTCCCAATGGGCAACACTGGGAGGAGACGGCGATCCGAACAGCCCAATCAGCGAGCGTTCCCGCTGCACGTCTGTTTTCCCGGTTAGTTTTTAAATCAAAAATTTTGATTGTCTCCCAAAAATAACAGGAGACTTATTTTCCGAAATCAGTCCGATTTTCATCTATCCCACACCATTAACTATTCAGGAAAAATGCAAACAGAATTCGGTGAAATTCCTCATTCTTGTCTCACATGGGTCATTGAGTGTATTGTATTACAATTTCAACCGGTAACAGGCGATTTTATAATAAAAATGAAAACCGGAATACTTGCTTATAGTCATGTGAAATATTGATTGGAAATAAACCAACAAAAAACACCATTTAACAGACGAGTGAACGGGGATGTATTGCTGGCATAGCTGTATTGTTGACCTGAAGCTCAACATTACCGCTCTACTGCCATGGTCTTATACTTGTGCCAGCTGAGGTTCAACTGAAAATTATGACAAATACCTACATCTGTTCTGCATTAAATCTACAAGTAACTCATACCATTTCCATCCAAGATTGATTAACAGTAAGATCAACAATTAAAGTAAGAAATGTACAAGTCAAGAGGCCTACTGTGCTAAGGGACTCCCTCTCAGCATTGTGTAGGTAAAAGGCAAGGTGAGTAGAGTATAGAAGTTGTGCTCACGCTACTGAGTGGGGGAAACGTGACGTCACCAGAGTCCCGACTGCCTCACCACCAGCTGTCTCTGGTACCTACTTCGCTATATTGTTTATAATTACGCGGTATATATTTTACCTGTTCCGTTTACATTTCGGTTTCAGAAGTTGAACGAAACTTCCTTCAATTCAGAAAAATTAGACGACTTTGAAGTATTCTATAGGTTGAGAGATTGACCACAAACAGGCAAGGAATGCATGAAAAAAGTCTGAAATGCGAAATCCGAGTGTAATTATGGATTTCTACCAAAACCAGTCCATAATTTCCTAGTTTTGCCCGGGACAACAAATCATTTAAAATGCTTTGAAAGAACAATTTGGGTGAAATTGAACAAAATTTCAATGTCTAAAATTGTAACAATATGTAAAAAGTGGATAGTATTTCAAGTTTCGCCTATTAAAAAATTGGACACAAATAGGCAAGAATTATTTTGAAGACTGACAAATGAAATACTAGTGAAAAGTTTTATTTGAAGGATTCACATCTTTTCGAACCGCGCTAAAGTTGAAATTTCACAAAAAACTGAAAAATTACAAACAAAAACTTCTATAAAAAAAAAAAAAAATTTAATTTGAAAAAAAAAACAGTTATGAATGATTCTGTAGTACCTATTGTAGAAGACCATAAATTAGCCTTAAAATTGATATAATGGCTCTTAAACGCTAAACTTGAGTGAACATTTTGAAAAACCGGTACATAATTCCCTGGTTTGTCCGATACTGGATTTGCGAACCTGTGTGACAGACAAATATGAAACCAAAAAGTGTTCAGGAAGGTCTAAAACGGAAATAAAATTGTTAACCTTCCAAAGTTGAAACAATACTTCCGCTAACTTGGTAGATTCGGAAGAAAATTATTCAAAAAACCTGTCTAAAACCAAAAATTCCAGTAAAAATTATGTTTCAGCCGGCGAAAATGTAAGCAAAATCAGACCATGATTTCTTTATCATCCCATTACAAGGAATCAACCACACATTACCCGGGACTAATGCTCTAAAACGAAATCTCCATTTTCATTGGCTCGCATTCTAAAGGCTTGTCAGGAAATTGACCATCAGGCAAGGAATAAAAATGATTTAGTTCTGAAAAAGCACAAAAGTTGAAATTTCCATCAAAACCCAACCCGTCCATGTATTAGGTACTAACAATGCCCGAGATGACAATTCAAGTGAATTTTCCGAATTACAACTTGCTGGTTGAAGTACCTACAAAATTTCTTAAGCAGTAAGGGGAACGGGAGGACCCTGGTAACGTCACGCTTAGTGACGATTCGATACTTTCGATATCGATATTTTTCTTGCGATAATATCGAAAGGAAAATATTGATATCGAAAGAAAAAAATTATCGGTTGTGATTCCTTCCCACTGTAATTTATCAATTTCTCCTAATCGATAAAAAACGATGCAAAAACATATTCGATATCAGTGAAATCAATATTCTTCTTTCGATAATTTATGGTGATCACAGATATTGATTTAAAAAAATATGAAAAAACATATTGAATATGTCAAATTTTGATATCAGTGAAATCAGTATTTTTCTTTCAATATTCTATCGATATCACTGATATTGATCAAAAAAAGATGCAAAAAAATATTCGATATCAGTGAAATCAGTATTTTTCTTCCGATATTCTATCGATATCCCTGATAATGATGGGAAAAAAATTCAGTCACAATGTCACATCAATATTTTTGTTTCGATATTCAATCGATATGTTTCTTCCGATATCAATACTGTCTTCGGATATTATTTCGATGTTAAATATCGCATCGAAAGGTACATCGAATCGTCACTAGTCACACTCCTTCCCAGCTGAGGACGGTGAGCACTCCTCTCCTAAACTCACCTTGAGTGAAAGGTGATCAAAGGCAGGACAACATTGTTGAGAGTATCATCACAGAAGAGAGAGGTTCCTGGAGCCCAGTAGGCTTCTGACAGCAATCTGCGTTTTGCACTTGTACCAAGTTTGTTCCTATGACGCTTGGAAGTCCTTTTTACTTCGAAGATACCTGAATAAAACGGTTACATTACTACAATTGAAGAATCTGCAAGTAGGTAGGTAATGGTACCAGTGGCAAGTGCTATACAGGGTGTCCCATATGTTATCCACCAAACTTCGTGAGTAGTTTCTACAACTAATTTGCAACAAAAAATGCCTCTTAGCAATTTTCTTTTAACCCCCTTAAAATCCGACTTTTTTGACTTATAAGATTTTTTTCGTGTTTTCGACCTTACACCTTTAAAACGGTCATAACTCCCTTAAATTAGACTCAAAAATTAAAAATAAGGATATCGTTGGAAAGAGTGTAAAATTTCTCAATACATGAGCCGTTGACCAGTCGAGAAAAACAAAACGCTAGAGTAGTATTTTTACCTCAAACTTAAAAAATAGTCAATTTTTGTTTTTGGTGAAAATGTTGATGATTTTTCCTCATTGAAACAAGATATTTGCCAGAGAGGCTCAAAAGCTTAAAAACTTCTCCATTTCATCAGCTTTCCAACGGTCACCCAATTTTTAGTTTCACTGAGGAATTAGAGGGAGAAAATGGTGTTTCAATGCGAAAAAACGTGCATTTTTTCAACGAAATCGACGGTTTGACGTGGTGCTTGGGAGGAGGGGCGGCGGAGCAGTCCCCGGATTCCTCCCGTCAATTTCGTTGAAAAAAATGCACGTTTTTTTTCGTATTGAAACACCATTTTCTCCCTCTAATTCCACAGTAAAACTAAAAATTGGGTGACCGTTGAAAAGCTGATGAAATGGAGAAGTTTTTAAGCATTTGAGCCTCTCTGGCAAATACCTTGTTTCCATGGGGAAAAATCATCAAAATTTTTGAAAAAAAAAAAAAAAAAAAAATAGAAATTGACAAATTTTAAAGTTAGAGGTAAAAAACTATTCTAGCGTTCAGTTTTTCTCAATTTGTCAACGGCTCATCTATTGAGAAATTTCACGCTCTTACCAACGGTATCCTAATTTTTAATTTTTGAGTGCAATTTAAGGGAGTTATGACCGTTTAAAAAAAACGTCGAAAACACGAAAAAAATCTAAAAAGTCAAATTTTAAGGGGGTTAAAAGAAAATTGCTAAGAGACATTTTTTGTTGCAAATTAGTTGTAGAATCGACTAAGTTGTAGAATCGAGAAAGTTTGGTGGATAGCATATGGGACACCCTGTATAATGAAATAAGATTTTCTACCTAAACAACCCCAACGTACGGATGCTTTTGATTAATTCAAAAAAACAATAAATTGCCCCGTGATATCTGCTACTATAAATCAATCCAAATCCTCATTTTTTTCCTTAAAGGTATATTTGTAATAAATTCATCGTATCATTTCGGTTAAAAAATATAACAAATTCTAAAAAAAAGAACAAAAGAAATTTCACGAAGTGAACTTCACAGAACCATCACTACCACTGCCACAGAATGATTTTTCCCTACAGAGATTAAAACACCTCAATCCGAGAAACTGAACTGGCACGGAACTCTTTTTATCACAGAACTTGAGCTAAAATTGGAAAAAATGTATTTGTCAGTTAGGGGCGCCTATTTCCCCCCAAGTGCAATATTGCACGATTAATATCACAGATACCACCATGATCACCGTACCAAGGAATCAACTAGGTAATGCTCACACACACCCACACACTAGAAACTTCCTAGAGCATCATACGTTTGCACAAAACCATGGGATTGCATTTCAAGTGAGAATTAGGTGAGAAACAAAACCTCCACACACAACACACACATCAGGGTATAACTGAACTTCAACAAACGACACTGTATACGATATTACTCTATTTAAATATATATTAAACCACAATTGATGCAGTGACACTTCAAACAACACATCACTCCGCTGATTTAATTTTTTTTCACAATCGTAGAAAGGAAACTATTTCAAACAGATTAACGTTAGAGTTCTAGTGTAAAAATAAGGTTCAAGCTGTACCGCCGCGCACAACAACGATGACCAAGTGATCTTCTTTGAGGGCTTCGGCTGATAAACCTCTGGCAGCCCTTTTGAGGAGGCTGGCAGAGAAAGAGCAGGGAGGGAAGGCGTAGAGGACGCCGGTGATTTCTGTGTCTTTGTTCACCAATGATATGACACCGGCGGCTTCTTTCTGCTTGAGGTAAGACACCAAATTGCGAAGAGGGCGGGTTTGGACGCTGGCGTCGGTCGACGTAGGGTTGATGCCAGTCAGTCCGAGGAAAACAGCGTGAGAAGAGGATGCTGCTATCCGTTTAGAGACGTCGTCCAGTTTAGGTTGGTCGAGCCTGAGCCTCTGCGTGATCCTGAGGAGGTTTTTGGACTCTTCACCTTGCATCAAGCAGTCGATGATGTCCGGATCGCCGTCGGTTAAATGGCAAGTCGCTGGGAACAGGGAGTTCTTGAGGATCAAAGCTCCGTTCCAAATCGTGGTCGAGCGTTTAGCCAAATCAGCCAACGTCCGGATGGTGTTGAGCTCGTCGGAGTCTTCGCTGCGATGAGGCGATCCATCCACAGGGGACCTCTTATACCTTTCGTATTCTTCAGACCGTCGCCACTCTTCGTCAGGGTACCCTCTAAACCCACCACGTCCGCCTCTTCTAGGACCTTCCCATCCACCACGAGCTCCACCGCCACCCCGGAAATTCCTGTAATATTCACTCTCAGCCCACTCATAATGAGGATCAGGGTAAGGATACGCATCTCGAGGCCTGTACTCAGATCCAATATCCTCACCTGGAAGAGGCTTCGGCTTCATCGGTGGCACCGGGTTCACATCAGCAAAATCGCATCTCAGCTTATGTTCCGGGCCTCCCAAAGGAAAACCTCTCATCTCCTTCACAGCTGCAGTCGCTGCATCAATTGAGTCGTACAATATATAAGCTTGAGTGTCACCTTTAATGTAATCAATCTTCTTGATTGCACCGAATCGATCAAATTCCCTTTCCAACTGTGAAAGGGATGTCCAAGTTCCAAGACCTCCGACCCAAATTCTGGTAGTCGGAGTAGCCTTACCATATCCAATTTTACATTGGAACTTACCAATGTATTGTCCTGAAAGCTCAACTTTCGAGCGATGAGCCATATCAAGATTTTGATACCGGACAAAAGCATACGCATTACCCGTACCGGGTAGTGGTCTTTTGATATCGATGTCTTCTACTACGCCGTATCTACCGAATATACGTCGCAATTCTTCGTCAGAAATGTTGACTTCGAGATTACCAGCAAAAAGCGTCCTTGTAGCAAGGGGGTCTTCCTCTGGGGGAACATGGTGCAAGTAGTTGGGAAACTTGTCTTTTTTATTTTCCTGCTTGGCGTGGGCGTCCATGTGGGGCGGCGGAGGTCTGAAAGAGTGCATCATATGCCTTGGGGGGCCGTAGTGATGCGGGGGCACCGGCGGCATGTGCGGGGGCATATGATGAATAGGAGGTCCCCTGGCCATGAAGTCGTGGTGCAGCGGGGGCACATCGTAGCGGTGGTCTCTGTAAGGCAACACAGGCGGTGGACCATAAAGCCTATCGTATTCAGGCCGAGCCCTGGGTTCCGGGCTTCGGTAGTATCTCTCTTCAGGGGACAAACTCCTGGACCTGGGTCTACTCCTAGGACGATACTCCGAAGTCCTGGACTCGTAAACTGGCTCGACCAACGCCACTTTGTCGAAGAGGATGATCCTCGGCTTGCTCCTTTTAGCGTCCCTGGCGTCTTCAGAACTCCTGAAACACACATACGCCACCCTTTCGTCCAAATCGTGACTTATCCTAATGCTCAAGTCTCCGAATTTCTTATACTCACGGTATAGGGTGTCCTTGATGACCTCATCGCTAGCTTTTGGGTGTAACGCACTCACACACAGAACCTTGAAACTGGGATACGACCTTTCCAACTCCCTAGACCTGTATTCTCCTCTATGTGCACCCGGGCTAGGGTACCTCGCCCTAGGGCTGGGGGATCGGACCCGGCTACGCCTTCTGAGGCGGTCGGGGGATCTCATTTCGTCAGCACTATCGTACCTTCCAATGGAGGAGCGGCTTCTTTTGGTCCTCATCGGCGGCGAATCCCGAGACGAACTTCTCCGCTTCATGGCGTACCGATCCTTCTCCCGCATGCTCATCGTCGACGACGAGTACTCACTCGAGAAATTCTAATAAATTGCACTCCGAAAATATTCACGAAAAAAGCGAACGGAAATAAAAGGGCAAGAGACTACGCCACGAACGAGACCAAGAAAACAAAATGGAGTCTGATTGTCTGATCGGAGTTGACACGACAAGGACCCAGGGTTACCAACCGTGCATCTCCGGATGGAAGTGTTACCGAAAATCGAAGAGGGCATGAGGGCGTGGCTTCACTTTGATGGGGATCAGTGTCAGTCCTTCATGGATCCTTCATCTACGATCTACACTGCTTTGATCACTCCTTTTTGCCCTCATGGACCTAGTATCCCCAGCATAGGGGAGAATGGACCAGGGCTATCTTCGATAAACCTGCTGACAAGTCTTGGTTTCACAATCATAGGGAGCTCTCAAATAAACAGATAACAGACATCAACAGAATACTGTCAAGTCACGCTAACAATAATCTATTTAAAAACCGCATGAGGCCTGCAACACATAGTCCTATATGCAACCAGTGTGACAGTAATGCAATACAAACTGTATCTCACACCTTGACGGAATGTAGCAAGCATCAAACAGTTATAACACGTGTCCTTGACGAATATTCTCAGATCAATGAATATTTGACGGCAGCACTTGAGGATACAGACAAGCTGGTGAGGTTGCATGAGGCACTGATGGAGAGTGGTGCTCCATTGTGAACTACGGATCAGCTGAGAGTTACTGAGACAGGCTTATTTCTGAGAGGGGAGTGAAGACATACGAAGGAACACATTTGAAGAAAGGAAGACGTTAGGAAGAAGAAACAGAGGCGGAACACATCAAACAAGCAAGTGCTATAAAAGAAGACAGAACAGTGACCACGCGGCTAGGCCACAGTCAGAGGAAGAGCAGACAGACAGACAGATATCCCCAGCATATTAGAATGGGGAATTTGCCTCACATTTTTTTTTCGAATGAGGGTTTATTTTTATGGAATAAAACCATAGTGAGCTGCTCAAAAACGCATCCAAAAAATTGAGAGAATTTAAGGAAGATGGAAATTTTAAATGTGGTGGCAATGTGTAAGAGGCAGCCATGTTTGAAACGTAACGGATATTCTACCAATCTGACTTCAAAGGAGGTTCTGTGGCGCTTACCACAGAAGCGGAACATACACGAACTTTTAGCTTACAAGTAGTGCGCACAAGAGTGCGCCGCGAACTGGCAGGAAGAACCCAGACACAAAAGTGACCAAAATAAACAATATTAAGTAGGTACCTACTTACTTTTTTACAATACGATTCTACCTACTAGTTTATCAAGCATTATTAGTCTTCATCTTCTCTTATTTAGTTTCAAGATTTGAATCACATTATTCGAGTAGCCATTTCACTGGATCGTTGTGTGTGGCGATGCTAGAACTCTGTCTGTTGTCGGAGTTGTTTTCACGTCGTTTTTTTTTCCATATGACGTCATTAATATTCCTCGATTTTCGCGGTGTTTTCTAACAGAGGCTTCACTTGTTCAGGCATTTTCTCCTACGGTAATTTTTTCCCCTTGGTTATTCCTAGTGTTAAACGTTATTCTAGGGCCCTATTATAGGATTTGACTTGAAATTCCAGAATCTAAAATTGAGGCAAATTCCCCATTAGGTCCATGCTCAATTACGAAATTTATGAAGCCCTGCTCTGCCCCCACTCCAGAATTCCAAGGCACTGCTTCAGACAAAGGGGTCTCCTCCAGCCTCTAACTACGTCTATAATATGAAACACAAGTCTACCATGAACATTAAAAAAATGCTCTTTTGGTTTTATTTTTCTAACAAATAGATTTAAGAAGGCCAAGAAGATCCTCCTTCAATGTACAATAATTTAAAATGCATTTAAAAAAATGTAATTTTTCTTCTAGCCAATCATGGAAGTAAAGGCTCAACTGGAAAACGGGTTCCTTTATATGGAAGTAAGATCAAATCCTTCTTTTAAAACATGGGATTGCATGAAAAATACATTAAAACTGGAATTAAATCAAAATCTAGTGTCTGTAATATTACAGTATTATTACAGTATTTACAGTATTTGCATACTTCCATGTTCCGTTTCTACATCCATGCAGAAGTTTCATACATCTTTGGCAAAGTAAATAACTTCAGATAACAATTATTATGAACATATTATTTATTATAGTTTATTTCTCTTAGGAAAATATAAAACAATATAGCAAATGCATAGAATGGAAAGAATCATTTCTCACGTTTTCATTGATATACTGTTGGCTGCAGTGGGATTAATACCGCCTTTCCACGCCATCTTTGATGTTCGTTGTTGTGATTTCCTGCCCCCTCGTCAACAGGCGGCTCATTTTGCAGTTTGTGCCAAATATTTAACTAATTATTTCAGAGTATTGTTAAATGAATTGGAAATGGAAAAATATCTGACTTGAGCTAAGATCTACTTGTTATTCTCGAGTTGGAAGATATTTGTGACGGCTTGACGTTTGACGCAGTTCGGTCGCTTGATGGGTGTGTGTAGTTGAGTTTCCCACGTATTTATCAGATCTCCGTCGTCGAGATGGTCCCTCCTTCGAACAAAGCCAAACAGCTTGCAGAATGGAAGAAGAGAGTGAAGACCGAACTGATGAGGCTGAGGCAGCTGCGACGAGTCCGGAGGGCGGAGGAAGTCAAAGTCGCGTACATCGAGAATCAACGGTTTTGTGATGGTAAGGATATTTTTATTCGTCAACCTTCCTCGTATGTATTGTAGTAACATTATATTGATATCCGTTACGTATTAATCTATAGATTGACTGCGTAGTAGGGATCGCCCAGGTCATGGTCTCCAAGGCGTTTCTTGACTCACGCGCACCCTATCTGAGCTGGTTGGTGTTTAGTGCCAGAAAAATCATAATTGTGCCAAACGACTTCGCCTTGGCGTTTATGGAAGAAGTGGACTTCATCGAGTATTTGTATACAGCTGGTTCGATTTCCTTTGTTTCACCACTGCCTTCAGAGGACTACACTACAATGCCAGTCTCAAAAACTCGTACCTATTGGAGCTTTTTCTCTAAGTCCTCAAACCTCACAAAACACACAAGAGGCTGAAGCAGGACTTGAATTGGCTACTAACTCCGCCGCACTGGGTACACGAGCTGAAGTAGAAGTTTGAGGCTTACCCTTTTGTATGTGCTGACTCGCAAATCTCTTGTCAATGCTTCTTGTAGCTTCTTCAATCTGCACCTCCTTTTCCAGAAACTTCAAGAGACCCTGTAGTTTATCCGACGCTGATTCAGCACTTGCTAGCTCAGACCGTCGCCAGGTACGCAATTGATCCTCCGATAAACAAGATACGACTAAGGGAAACAAAGCCATTGCAAATGTATTAGTAGCTACTCCTAGGGTTTCTAATGCATTTAGTTGAGTTTCCTCTAGGTCGAAGACATCAGCTAATGAACCACGATGATCCTCAGATTTACTAAATGACAGTGTCAGCGTCAATAACTCCCGGTAATAGTACTCTATAAGCAAATCTTCTCGACCGAATCGTGCCCTTAGAGCGTCAATTGCCTTTGCATAATTTGCTTTCGCAGCTCTAGTACCTGGAGTTATGCATTGTAATAGGTAGTGAAATTTGTCTTCATCTTGGAGCATAGGATCAGCGTCTATTTTCTGAAAAAGACACCAAAATGGGGTCCAGTCTTTTGTTTCCCCACCAAACTTGTTCAACTCTATTTTAGGGAGCTTATATCTATGCGGAACCACTCCAGGTTGCGGCGGAACTACAGGAATTTGTGGAACTACTGGTATAGGCTTACTTGGATCCAGAATGGCTTTACTCTTTCTGCATAAGTACAAACCACGAATGGCGATGTCGTCGGCCTCTTTTGTTTCCTTATCCATATCGACGTCCGGCATATCCTCGACGCTTAGCATTTCTTCCAAGATAGCTCTGTCCATCTCTTCGAGTTCTTGAATCCTCCGCTCTAGCCTGGCAATCTTACTCCCCAACACGTCGTAGTCCACATCTTGATGATCTAGCATCTGCTCGATTTCATCAGCAGGTCGATTGAATGCTGTTCTAGCAACCATTCGCAAACGAACAGAAACAGGCATTGTGAAAAAAAAAAAACTTAGAGAAAGTGGGTACCTTCAAAGAGTCCTGGCACGGTCGCCACTTTCTCAAAACTCGTACCTATTGGAACTTTTTTCTCTAAGTCAGAAAACCTCAAATGCCTATTATTTAGATATTTTCTGTCTACTCAAAAAACTACAGAATCAGAAGACGTTCATTGCACTCCCAAAACTTAACTTACTTTTTTATTGAAATTGACAAATCGAGAAATATACCAAATGATAAAATTCAAACATATGTTAATGCCGGCAAGAGTGGAGTAGATATTCCACTGCCAGCGATCTAGGATCAGCTTAGTCACCTCCAGCATTTTCAATATGATGTGTACCAGGTTTTAACATCCTAGAAAGAACAGTCGGGAAATCAGCTATCACGACTACCATGCAGAATGTAGATCCAATCACTACTAGAGGTTCTGAAGAGGTTGTGTACCAAATTAATGTTTTCATCCTTTCTGGAACCGAAATTAAGACATCTTTATCTCTGCCCGAGCTCCACCACGTCCGTCCGATTGTCAAGTTTGGCTGATTACCAAATCTCGTTACTAGAATGAACCGGAAATATGTTTTATCCAGCTTGTCCCACATCTTTCGGTCCCCATAAGACTTTTTACCACATTTTGTAAATTTATAAATTATATTGCGATTACTTTCTTGCAGAGCAAACCAGAAGTTACTCCGACTATCTGATGAACATCCCTGCCTTCTGGGACTACAAGCCTGTAGAGGATCCTCACTCGATCTGCATGAAAACCGCCCAATCAACCCGAGCTCCGGATAACGTGCCGATGACTGCTAAAATTAAAATACTCAACGCCGTGACGCCCATTCCAACTATGTACACTTGGGCGCCAATTCAGCAGAACTTCATGGTAAATATTTAATTTCTGAATACGTAGATAGGGATGAAATCTATGGATAGCTGTGTTGACTAGAGAGAGAGAGAGAGAGAGAAGAAATATATTCAGAAAAAAAAAAAAAAGAATGAAATCATAGTATTCTATTACATTTCATTGAATATTATTGTCTGGCATTAGGCAGAGCCCGTGAGGCCAGACAAGAGTATTGATCGCGCTTCACGAAATTAATACAACAAAAAAAAGTAATTGCACGCTCTCGGTAAAAACACTCTCAATTGTTGTTGCACTAACCTAATTTGAAATTAGCATAATGTAAAATTAGCATAGTATACAGTTAACATTAACATAAGACCCCTGGAAACATTTCATGAAAATACTTGAAACATCTTACGTTAAATAGGTGCTACGCAGTAAGTTGCCACACTTTTCAGTACCTAGGTGAATGAGCCAAGAGTATATTCGTTTCTTGTACATGGTACGGGAGTAACTGTTTGGTAATTTCATATCAGCTTGTAGGGAATTATAAATGAGATATATCAGGTAATGAGGACTTCTAGTTGTGAGGGTTAGCGCTGGTCTCGGATTAACACTCTTTGTTCAAGAGTAAACCTAGTTGGGTACTGGTGGGACATCGAAAAGGAAACAATACTGGATTTTCTATGAAAAAATAGAAGAAGCTCTTTAACAAAAAGTTGCTCGATCGTGAATGTTTTGGTTTCCTCGTGCAGTAAATTTGATGGGTGACGTATCGGCTTCACATACATAACCTTCAGTATGCTCCTGTGCAAACTATTTAGCTTCGCCATTATAAGAGAGTTTTTGCTGCCAAAAAGTGACGGGCCCCGTTTGGAGGAGATAGCGCGAGCAACGAAGATGCTACCCAGTTGAATGACGGGCCCCGCGTACCTTTGACGTTTGTAGTAACGGGAAATGAAAAAGAGTCACGCTTTGTTTACTTTATACTACCATCGACAACGAGTTTAACATTCTATTCATCAACTGTCACGGAAATGTTGGCTGTAAACCTCATCTTTCGCGAACGTGCCTTCTACACATTAAAAATTCTGCAAGGTTTATCATTTTTCTGTATTATTTTCTTTGCATTGTCCTTTTTATACCTGCCAACCATAGGTACCTACTGCCTACCTACCACTTTCACTGTGAAAGTTTCTCAATCAGGTTTATTTGGAAGAAATAAACGCTTCACACTCGATTCAAAGAAATAGAGAGTTGTGGTTCCTTCATATGGATATTTGATTACTGGTTGCTAAAGAAGCACCGGTACCTACTGTGTGCTGGTTGCTAAGAATGCAAAACTGAATACAACTTTTAGAAACGAATAGCGATCGCATTTTGGTTAGCTAAAATATCAACGGAGACCTCTTTGGTGTTTCTTGGTTTGTCCTATGGATCTCCGGGTGGTCTCAATCTATTCTAAAAATTCAATACTACCTATTTCAAATTGGTGAAAAAACAATACCTTTATTTCGAAAGTTTTTGAGCTAGGGCATCTTGACCACTCATCCCTTAGAAATGTCTGAAATCAACCAAAAGCTTCGCGGCACAACTTGACTCCAAAAGAAGCTCGTAGGTGTACCAAATTTCAACTTTCAACCAAACGGTTGCTAAGAAAAGGGCCGCGTACTGCGGACGGACAGGTTTTCTATTTTCGGATTCTACATACTTTTAAAAGTAAACTACAATTTTGAAGGGGGTGAAGGGTTAGACTTTTTCTTGCTCGATTCCAATGGTTCATTGTAGAAAATATTAAATTAAAAAACATGATTGTTGTGAGCCATTTCATGATATCAAGGCGTCGGTTCCACAATTAACTTGCAACAAAATGCTCCTCGTAGAAAAATAGTTTTTTTGACGAAATTCTCACCCATTTTCATTAGAGGACAGTCAATGCGGTTTTCATCAAAAACATCCTCAAAATCTCAGCTTTCCAACGGAGAAATAAAAACATGAAAAACAAAGGAACTTAGGGGAGAACTTAGTATGCGAATGCGGAAAAACGTTTCAACGAAATTCTATTTATTTATCTCGATGATTTACAACGAAATTAACGTTCGATGGTAGGATTTAGGTGCCGACATATCCACGATCACTGCTTGTTCGAACACTTCTGCATTATAGTACTTATAGCACTCACGTTTTTAGAAATATATGGACTGCGAATGTTTTAAAAGTAATCAGCGGGAGCAGAAAAAGCTCTTCAGTAAGTAGACTTGTGATAACCACGGAGACACTCGGAAGTAAGGAAAATACATCTAGAAATATTAAACGGTTATATTTCGAGAAGGTTAGGGATGTTCTGGCACCGGGAACCTGCAAAGACGGGGGCCCATGAGTTGGCAGTCACCAAAGTGTCAGGCACCGGGAAAATGACGTCATTATGACGGGCTCGGCGGAAACCGCGCTCTGTGGAAAGGTTCCACGGGCCCGTTAGTGGCGTGCAAAAACTCTCTATAGTCTTACTCGCACTACCCCAAATGGAAATTGCGTACTGGAGAACAGACTGCACAAAAGAAACATATATCAGCCTCAATCGCTCCCTAGAGACTGCATTTCTAACATTTTTTAATATTGGGATACATTTTCTAAGTCTCCCGCACAGGTATTCAACGTGAACAGACCAACTCAGAGATGTATCTAGCATTACGCCTAAGTATTTATACGACGAGACGCTTTCTAAGCACGCACAATCGCATTGGCTGGTATCAGGGCAAGCGGAATGTAGTTTCAACACAAGGGAAGGAGGGAGGGTGGTAAATTTTCCAAAAATCATATATTTAGTTTTATTTCCATTCACAGTTAGGAAACTGCTGACCATCCAACCACTCACCCTATTTAGAAGAGCTTGAGTTCTTGAAAACAGTTCTTGCCAGTTCGAGCCCCGGATGAGAAACTACTAGTTTATGTCATTTTATTTATGAAAATCGTGTGGCTTTTGAATTCCCTTCTAAGTCAGTAGTGAAAAACCAAAAATATTCCAGTAAGTATGAAGAGAGTACGAAAGCGCAGAGTAGATGAGCGCAGGATACGAAAGAAGTTCCAGCCTGTTTCGGCCATCTTGTCTGAAATTTTAACATTTTTTCCCAATTTTAACTCCTGATTTTAGACTTCCTGCTTTCCCCAAATAATAATATCCAAAATTTAAATCACTGCAAAAACGACGTCTCTGTAATTTTAGGTACCTGAGTGAATTTATGGAAAATATGCTATTAAGCCCTCCTCTAAGTCGATGGCATTTGCGACACTTCGTAGGGTTGATTAACTTAACTTGACTCCTGCTTGTATTTAGGTGAAATAGATCGTTCGAGCTCGTTTTGAATATTCATGTTTGTCTACAGGTTGAAGATGAAACTGTGCTCCACAACATTCCTTACATGGGAGATGAAATCCTCGATCAAGATGGGACCTTCATAGAGGAACTGTTGAAAAATTATGACAACAAAGTACACGGTGACTTTGGTTCGAGCTTCATAGACGACAACCAGTTCGTTGATTTAGTCAGCGGTCTGGTGGCTTATCAAGTCAAGGATGCGGTAATAATTGCTTTCAACTTTTAATATGGAACATGTTTCAGCTATAGAGTAATGTTGTGATCAGCTATTTTTTTTTTTTTTTTTTTTTTTTAAAGAAACTCCCCTGAAAGGCGCAGGGGGCACGCCATTAATACAAAATAAATAAATAAATCAAATATAATGGGGAGGACGCCCAGGACTCACCCGACGCCGGCCCTCGGGATTAGGGAAGATGAGGATGGTGGGGGTGGGAGAGAGGGATGAAGGGAAGTGCCTCTATAGAACGACCACCAGTTCAAATATGAGCCGAGCCGGACGCGGGTGGTGATACCACGGAGTACGCCTTTCGCATTTCTTCGCATTTCTTCGCATTTCCGTCCATTCACTTCCTTAGCTCAAGCGGTTGGAGCTCCGATTCAGAATCGGAACGATAGGAGATCGATCCCCGGTCAAGGGAAGTTAATTTTTGATGATTCAACAGTAACTACCCGAAAAACGTTACGCTCTAGGGGGATACGGGACGGTCACGCGCCTTTTCGACACTCCGGTTTTCGAGGCGCAAAGCCCGAGCTTTTAAATGCATTTTAGATTTGTTGCTTGGGATTATATAACTTTTGGGTACTTTCGCATTATACGGGCGGCACTACATTTTTGCCCACTACATCTGCCCGGTCAATGACCTGACATTTGTCCGCTCGGAAGGAGTTTGGCGGGCGAAAGTATGACTCATCGGGTATAGTTTGTTTCGTTACGAAACAAGGAAAGTCCTAGGAACATAATTACGATAACCTAACCGCCGCAGCGCGCTGTATACAGGGTGTCTACACTTAAGATGGGCATAACTTCAGGGTTCGATTCTACAAGGTATTTCCAACAAAAAATATCTCTTAGCAATTTTCTTTTAACCCACTCAAAATTCCTTTTTTTTCACTTTAAAGTTTTTCTTCGCGTTTTCGACCTTATGGCACTGATATGGTCATAACTCCCTTATTTCTCCTGAAAATTCAAATCTGACTACACCGTTAGAAAGAGCTTTAAATTCTTAAGCTACCTAGTGCAAAATCAAAATATTTCAGCGATAAAATAGTTTCAAAAAATCAAGTCAAAAAGCCAACTTTACAAATTTTTCTAAACTTGACTTTCTTCGACCAAAGTTTTCACTCTAAATCCCTGCCCATTTCGATGGGCGCTCTTCGGAGAAAACATGCTCAAATTGTGAGCTTTTCAACGGTGTATCAATTTTTCTTTTTAACATTCAAATTGGAAGAGTAAATGAAGTTTGAATGCCAGAAAACGTGTGTTTTACAAGCAAATCCAGTGTATTAAGCGGTTTATGGTCCCCCTCGACCTCAAGATGGTTGGACGATTTTGGTATCATTTTCTATGTAATTTTTTACGCTAAATCCAATGGTGATACTTCCGAATGATTCCGACTGCTAGAAAGTGGATTTTTCGAAGAAAACCTTCGTTTTTCGTACATAAAATACGCATTATTCGTAGATATCGTAGTGGGCATGAATTAACACCTTTCTACTCAATAAAAACACCGAATTTCCAGCTGATTGAAGTTTTTGTTGAGTAGATAGGTGTTACTTTATGCTCACTACCATATCTACGAATAATGCGTATTTTATGTACGAAAAACGAAGGTTTTCTTCAAAAAATCCACTTTCTAGCAGTCGGAATCATTCGGAAGTATCACTATTGGATTTAGCGTAAAAAATTACATAGAAAAATATACCAAAATCGTCCAACCATCTTGAGGTCGAGGGGGACCATAAACCGCTTAAAACACTGGATTTTCCTGTAAAACGCACGTTTTTTGACATTCAAACTTCATTTACTCTTCCAATTTGAATGTTAAAAAGAAAAATTGATAGACCGTTGAAAAGCTGACAATTTGAGCATGTTTTCTCCGAAGAGCGCCCGTCGAAATGGGCAGGGATTTAGAGGGAAAACTTTGGTCGAAGAAAGTCAAGTTTAGAAAAATTTGTAAAGTTGGCTTTTTGACTTGATTTTTTGGGACTATTTTATTGCTGAAATATTTTGATTTTGCACTAGGTAGCTTAGGAATTTAAAGCTCTTTCTAACGGTGTAGTCAGAATTGAATTTTCAGGAGAAATAAGGGAGTTATGACCATATCAGTGCCGTAAGGTCGAAAACGCGAAGAAAAACTTTAAAGTGAAAAAAAAGGAATTTCGAGTGGGTTAAAAGAAAATTGCTAAGAGGCATTTTTTGTTGGAAATACCTTGTAGAATCGAACCCTGAAGTTATGCCCATCCAAAGTGTAGACACCCTGTATAAGTGGCGCCCGTATATGCGAAAGTACCAACTTTTATATTATACCTACCTACGACTAAAGGTTCTGCACTAAATTTGGCTAAAACATGTTCCATGACGTAAGCTTTAAGGGGGCGCGGGACTCAGTGGTTTCCCTTATCTTCACGTTTTCTCTGTGAGTGTTCATTTTTTCCTCTCAAAAAAAATTTCTGAATTCATTAAATAATTAATACTTCATACATACGGGCCAAAATGTCAAAAAAATTGAAATTTGAAAAAAATAGAAAATTTATTTTCTAAATAAAATTTGTTTTTGATAAAAACTCTTCGTAGGGAACTTTTTGGGAGACTAAAACCTCTGAAAATTCAAAGAGGACAATTCTAACTTGTAAAATCACGGAGATTACGTGAAGATAAAGTTCCGTGATTTTGAAAGAAGTGCGTTTAAAGAGGCCCTGGTTGCATGCGCTACCTGCAGGCGAGAGGAGAAACTACAGTGCACCTCCGACCCTCCGAGAAACGGGTGACGAAGGAGGTGATTGTTTTCTACCCCTTCAATCTCAATATCTTAGCAAACATTCATGGACTCTTGGACCTGTATCCCTAAACCGGGCCTCCACCCCTTTCACCACCCATCGCCATGCAAACATTAGCGTGGATCTGGCAACGTCGTACCGTACGACCTCACTGATGTGCTTGTCCTCTGAATCGCGTCTCCCGTGAGGGTGCGGCACATAGCTTTCTCGAATTCATAAAAACATTGTAAGGATGATACTGTGCGTAGTACTTGATTAAAGTTTCAACCTTCAAATATCTATCTCAACAATTCAACCATAACCATCAAAAAGACTGATTTTTTTCATTAATTTTTTTTACTTTTATGTAAAATTTATGGTTTATGTAGGTACTTTTCTATTATTTTGATATTATTTAATTAAAAGGTAAGTATGTGTACAAAAAAATTAAATTAATCAAGTCGGTCAGAAATGTGCCTATACAATGCCAATAGAATTAGTAATTTTCGGGATCAGGGCGATGTAGAAATTCATAAACTGGTACTATCATTTATTTAACCCCCCACAATGACCATACCTTCAGTTGGTATGCCTAAAATTTAACCTCGACCTACATCTAGGTGTGTACTTTTCGGAATCAGGGCGATGGGGAAATTCATATTCTGGTACTATTGCATAATTTACCTTACAGTACGTCAGTAGGTATGCTGAAAACCATATAATTTCAACAGACCTACACTTTTTGGAAAGAGGGCGAAGTAGTGATTCAAGATATGTAATTTAATTTTGTTTACCTTCACTCTGTTAAGTAGGCTGACTTCAACCTAAATAGTTGGTAAATCCTTTTTAGGACGCCCCACAGTAAGACTTGGGCGTCCTTATGCGATTGATCTGGGGTAAAGTTGGACAACACTCAACAGAATTGAAAAATAACCACACACTAATCCGTTTTAGAGCATTCTGAATCCAAATCCGCGAGAAAAAAAACCATGTGTATGTGAAAAAATCGTGTGTACTCTGCCCAGCCCATAGTTCTCAACTGATTTTCGTGGTTCTTTTTTTGTTCGACGCGGAAAAATATCTAGTAGAAAGAAGAATCTAGAGTAGGTATCAAATTTAGCACCGGGGATAATATTGACAAAATATCCGATTTTTCATAATTTCGGTTCCTTTATAGCTTACTAATTGTACCCAAGCTTTGAAATTGAGGAAAACCTCTCATTATTCCGGATTTTCATGAATTATTCTCTGTATCACCATGGAACTAATAGTGGTGCCACCATGGAGCCAGGACACCATATACAGCTTATTTCGTGTTTTTCACCTTGAATAGGTATGTGAACTTCGACGGACTGCCCAGCAGAACTAATGCATGGAACTTTAATTTTTTACTCAATCAATTTTTTACTCTCCCATACCATACAAAGTGTTAGGTGAACTTAAAATGAGTAATTTTGGGAATTTTGAAAATTAAATAGTACGCCATTATTTATTGCTACAGTAAACCACTAATTATCGGACTATTAAATCCACGGTAACTACCTACCATAGTAAAGTGCATGGGAAGTATTATAGAAACATTATCGATTTGTAGTATAAATGATTTATTGACCATTAGGTAACCTCAAACTGCAAAAACAATAAATCTTGTTCATTACCAACCAATTTGAATTTTTAAAAAATTAATTTAATTTTACATCTGAAGGTGAGGATGCTTGCTAGACAGAGCAGCTTTTCATTGTCTTATCAATATGATTGACAAGTTGCTTTCAAACGGTCCTAGTGCTGGTTCAATGACTTGACTTGCTCCAGAAAAGTCTCCAGTCAAATACAATTCTGAGTAAAATCACTCCTGAAAAAAACAAAAACAAAACAAATTTAGGTTTCTATTGATAATTTCACTATAAACATGTAGGAAGAGATACAAACAACAAACATTAATTAGGAATGTGGGTCCATACACCCTTCTCTCGGAGATCTCAAAAATGGATCCGCGATCCGTCATGTGGACGTCTACCTGAGCAACAAGTTTAGTCCTTAGATTTCAACTATTCTTCTTGAGATCAATGCAAGCGACCCATACTTTGCCTAGTGCGATGTGAAGAAAAATAATGACAGATTTGGACTGAAAAGGTTTGGAGAGGTTAGATAGTTAGAATATTTCTACAGCTTCAATTTGTCAAACTGATTTGACACATGCCCACTCCCTCCAACCTCCTCTATTTCATATGTGGCAAGCAAGGAGTTCATTGGAGAAGTAATGAAATCAACTGTTGGTTATTAACCAGAACAAAATACTTAAATAAAATTATGAATAATCAGGATTTTTATCAGCGAGTTCGAAATACTAAGGATAAAACGATGTTTCTATATTATTAGCCAAGTAGGCAGCTGCAGGATTCAATCCAACACTAACGTCAAAGAAGAATACCCATGTCCCTGATAATTAAAATTTAAAGAAATTCAACTCCATCAATCATGACTTTTGGAGGGAGTGTGATAGTTACGAGAATATTTAGTACCTACAGACATTGTTTGCTACACAAATCTGTTTCACCCTACGTACAGTTTCATCTGGTATGGTATGTTTAGCCAGTAGGTATAATCTTTCTTAATAGGTTGAACATCATACTTTTTTTAAATGATTTTCTCTCGAACTCTGGACGTATTTATGGCCTAACATTGTCAAAATAGGTACCTAATCAATCAAAATTCGAAACGCTGACAAATTCTTATAGGATTTTTCACACAGAATCGAATGAGACCACCCCCCAGTCGCTACAACCAACCGTATAGAAACTACGACGTGTAATTTCCGCTGAAAATCAGTAAAAACAATTACGATTTTCACTGGAATTTTGTTCGTATTTATTCCATAAAATTGTCAAAATAATCAGTTAAAATTCGAAACGCTCATAAATTCTTATAGGATTTTTCACGACGAATCGAATGAGACCCCTCCCAAGTCCCTACAACCATTCATATAGAAATTTCGACGAAATTTTCGATGAAAATCGTACGTTTTTTTTTGCACAAAATATCCCCAGAGTTCGGGAGAAAATCATTTTAAAAATTATGATCTTCAGGGAAAATCGTTTAAAACAATCGATTTTTAGGGAAATAATAGAAAAAATCATAAAATCGTATTCAAAATACGAATACGAGGGAAATCCTATTCAAAATGTGAATACGATTATATTCGTATTCATGAATAAGAATTCGCCCATCTCTGCCCAGGGCCACCAAATTAATCCTAGCATTATGAAAGGTCCTAATTTGAAGAGGATTCAAAAATCCATAATCTAAGTTAAATGACTGTTAAATTAACCTAATGTTAATTAACCTAATGACTGTTAAATTAACTTGTTAAATGACCCGTTAAATGACTAATTTAGAGCCATTTATACAATTTATAGTAATTTCGGTAAGGTTTTCTAGACGAAATGGTTTGATTCTCAACTCTATGTACCTATTCTTTCCGCTATCCTCACTACCTAATTGATATGTTAATTTCCACAATAAACTACCTATGCGTAATGTTTGTTGGGAGAGCATGACAATTTTGTGCGACTATCCCGCGAAATGGTCATGCCCCTTCAAAAAAAAAATATCTTGCAAAAAGCAGGACGAATTAGGTAATTCTTTCTACTTACTAACCTACCTACCATTGTTTTATGCAATCTTATAATTACGTATTTCATAAGTACGGCTATGAAAGCTCATAAATGTGAAGCTGTACGAAAATAAAGTTTCAGTTTCAAGTTCAACAACTAGAAGTTTTCGATGGAATATTATTGATGACTACTCAAATAATAGGTACCTAGCTGCGAAAAGACACCTAAGTACTAGGAAGAAGTAGATAACATAATTATACTTACTTGCAAACGTTTTACTTTCCATGGGCGTTTTGTTCTCCTGTAACTACTTCCGTCCATGTGTATTCATTCGAACTCCTGTCCTTCCTTGGTGGATCATTGCTCAACAAATCAACTATTCAAACTCGGAACAACACGGAGAGAGATCATAAACGGGATGGTAGTCCAGGTAGGTAGGCACTTCACAAAAACGCCTTCGCGAAATCAAAACCAGGATTTGATAACAGCTTATCCGACACGGGAGGGGGAGGTTACAGACACAACAAAATTCTGGACGAGAAAAACGTCCAGAGGACCGAGCGATGCTAGCGCTTTTGCGGATAACAAGTGCGGAAAATTAACTCGCCTCTGCAATCACGAAAGTCAGCGACATCTCTTGGTTGGCGCTGATCTGAGCTTCGAGTCCCGCGCCCCCTTAAGTAGATAGCATCCGGGGGGTTCAGGGGGGCTTGTTTGTTTTTTAATGAATAATTTATTGTTATATGGTGGGATTCTATTACTGAATACACTAACTTCGTTTCTAGTTCCTGACTGATTTTTTCAATTTCCGTTTTTCAATTTAGGAGGACAATGATAAAGAAGGCAGTTCGGATGGGATCAAAGTGAAGGAAGAAAAAGACAAAGATGGATCGTCCTGGCCAACTCTACCTGAAGGGGTTGATCGCCCATTTCCTGTTCCTCAGATCTTCGAAGCCATTTCCGGTTTGTTCCCAGATAAAGGAACGGCCGACCATTTGCGTGAAAAGTAAGAATAGTCAGATATTCTTAGTGTTCGAGTGTAGAATTTTTGGAAGTCTCGATCGATATGTTGACTAAAATATATCGATATAACTGATGTATTGGAACATAATTTATTATTTACTTCTTAAGGGGGTCTCAGCCAGAGAATAAACGGCTTCTTCCACTTTTCTCTGGCAATTATTGGTCGATTTTGATGATTGCAGCGGCCATCTTTTAGTTTTTCAATTCCCCAGATAAATGAACCTATAAATTTCAAAAATCCTTGAAAATGTCAAATTTAGATACACGTTTTTACTTTTTTAAGGGGGTTCATGATTCAAAATCGAAAAATTTTCGACTTTTTCTTTTTTATTTTTATAAAATTCTCTAGGTTTTTCCAGACATTTTGGTATATAAAAATATTAAATTTGAGCAGTGGAAAGCAGAGATATGATTTTTCAAGGGTTGAGGAGCTAAACGCTGTTTCCCGCTCCAGGTTCATAGTTTCTATATTTCTGTAACTACCTACCGTTCTTTCGCTGTTCACAAGTTCTGATTGATACGTACTATGTCCTACTCCATGGTTCTAGCACTGGTTCCCATGCCACCAAATAGTACAAAAATAGCATAGCACTGGACTAATGAAGAAATGAAGTGAGCCAATACTGTATTTTTATCTTATCAGTACCTACTACTTGATAAGAGCCCGTGATAAGCCCTAACCAGTGCAAACAGTGACTGATAAGAATCATAGTTAAGGAATAATCAGACCTCATTTTCAATTTCTTCAATATGAAATCGATCTAATATCTCGTAACCTTTCACAAATCGCGGTTTTTCTCCAAACCGGAAGAACCTTGTTTTTCGTCATTTAGGTACCTGTTTCTCGGCAGTTATGGATACGAGGAAGCTATGTGCCACACCCACTTGGCAGACTTTTTTTTATGCATAGCGTCTGTCTGGGACGACTTCAAACTTCGTTTTTTAATTTTCTAGGAATTAGGAAAAGAGGAGTTTGATCCTTTCCCCCCGTGACCCTTCATATTATAACATTTTTTTAAAAAACCTTAAAGTAGTTAATAGTAGTAAATTTTTAATATTGAGTAAAAGTTGGTATATCTTGAAGCAACCCTGAATAAATAGTTTGTTTATTACTGAGGTACTTACCTAGTTGTGGAACAAATCAATTATTTCAATTTCAAGTTTCGGGGCATGTGTGGTATCATTTAGAGTGAACTATGTATGAATACGACTTTAACTGATTGGATTTTCTGTCTAAACTCCTTGTGTGTAAGAACATATTCCTTGTAATGATTTTAAGATAATTCAAACTTGAAGTCTCTACTCCCTCCTTTATAATAATCCATTACCATTTATGAAATTAAATTATTTGGTTTTACAACTGCAGTTTCACGTAAAAGGAATACTTCTGAATTTCCCATCGCGAAAATACTGTCAGCCAATTTTGCTAATGACGTGACAATGTTTCTCGTTTCAGGTACGCTGAATTGACGGCTAAAGAGAATCCTTTGCCAACTGTGTGCACGCCGAACATTGATGGCTACAGCGCACAATCTGTCAGCAGGGATGAGGCTCTGCATTCTTTCCACTCATTATTTTGTAGGAGGTGTTTCAAATACGATTGTTTCCTTCATCGTAAGTCAACAATTTTCTTAGTATTATTCCTATCATCGTCGAATATATTTGTAGAATTGATAGAAGTTGATTGGTAAATGAAAAACAGTTGTAATTGAAGGATAAAGTCGTAAAAAGTTTTATTTGAACGCTCTAGACAAGAACTAACGCTGGAATGTGCGTCAAATCCTGAGCCCACCCAGCTCCGAGACAAAATAGGGAAAAGTTATCTAGTGGCCCATTGGCGGATGATTTCGGAACGTTGCACGTTGCGCCAATCTGAAGCTTCGTTTCATTGGCTCTGTGTCACGGGATGTCCTTCGGACTGTATGTTTTGCCTGCTTTGCGAGCAGGGTTTCATATGGAGTTTTGGTATGGGGCAATTCGTGTCATGCGGGTGAGGTCTTCAGTCAACAGAAGAGGGCTGTCAGAACTATTTGCGGGCTATCCCGGAGTCAGAGTTGCCATGGAAGCTTTCGCACCCTGGGAATCCTCACTGTTCCAGCCCTTTATGTCCTCAGCTGTCTCCAATTCGTAAGAAGTAATCTGGGTCAAATGGAACGGCGGCGTGATCTGCTCACCTATGATACCAGGAAGAGAGACGACTTATTTCTTCCAGTGTCACGTCTCAGTGTGACGAGGGATATTAGTCCTTTACAGAAGCTGTTGAATGCAGAACTTAATACTGTGGCGGACTTTTTTCAGGAGGGCTTTGGTCCTTGATATTTTGTTTTTACCGGGCGTGTTTTTTTTTGCCTCTTTTTTTCCGAACTTTAGTTTTAGGTCGTTTAAATTTTATTAACATTGTTGACAATGGGCTATTTCAGTCAATTTTTTTTTTTTTTTTTTTCAAAAGAGTAAGGCTCAGAAATAACGGTATTCGGGTCTGTTCGTCGAGAAAATGTTTTTAAAAAATCAGAGAAGCTAAGGAAAGTTGATGACTCGAATGGTGTGACGTAGCTAGCCAATCGTGACGTAGCTAGCCAACTGTGTTAGAAAAAAGTATCCATGCACAGAAACCCTTGGAGGACGTCTTGGATACTACAAAACACTAGTCCGCGGCGTAGTCCTTGCCTAGTGTGTGTGCATTTATAGCGGCCCGCCTTTTTCAAACGTGTGATCTCTTTAAATAATTTTTCTACTACATGTTATAGTATCATTGGGCTTAAAGTTGTAGTATACAGGTTTTCAAGGTTGCTGAATCCAAATTTGAGGTCAAAAACCTGAATTTCCGACCCACCGAAATACCCCATTGTAATGCCGATCCGGCCTTTACAAATAAAACACAAATTTAATTTAATGGTCTTCGACTAGAGTCCCGTTCCAAGAGATGGCGAGCCCTACGGGGGATGAACTACGAAGGGTTCTTACCTGAGGGGTGATGTACCCTAGCGGCCTCTTGATTAACTATAAACACTTAAAATTTAGCAATTCTCGTGATTATTTACTGAAATTTTGATTGATAGACTACATCTATTTTACTCTAGTAAAATGACGTATTTTGATTTCAGCCCACGCGAATAAAGCGCCGATATTGAAGAAGAGGAAAGCTCCAGAGTTGAAATTGATGTCTGAACCGTGTGGAGCTCATTGCTACATGCACTTGGTAAGGATTCTGTTGCTCACATGAATATACATGTTTATTATTATGGTTCCAGGCTGAGTTTATACTCAAAAAAGAAATGAGGATGACTGGAAAACTAGAACTCAACTTTTGGTTTATTATTTTCAATAGTGAACCTTTGGAATCGAACAAGAAAAAATGAGGAATTTTGCCATCTGTCCGCCGTAAACAGCACTATCCTTAGTTATCATGGACCGATTTCGATGAATTATGGGCTCCATTTGGGGTCTAGTTGTGCCCCGAAGCTTTTGGTTGATGTAGGTCACTTCTAAGGTGTGAAATTTTGAAAACGCCCTATTTCAAAAAATTTCGATGTAAAGGTATTGTTTTTTCATCAATTTAAAATAATATTGCATTTTTAGAATTGAATGAGACCACCCAGATCTCTGTATGACCAACCGTTCGCTCCCTATAAGAACTTATAAATTATCGCAAAAGAGGCGTAATCTCAGTTCAAATTTTAGCTGACCAAAATGCGATTGTTGCTGTTTCGTCGAGTTGTACTCAGTTTTGCGTCCTTAGCAACCAGTAATCAAATTTTCTAATGAAGGCTCCTTCAACTCTTCAGTTCTTCGATTTGAGTTTGAAACGTTTAATTCTTCAAAATAAACTTGATTGTGAAAATTCGGTTGTTAATAAATTTGATTGTTGAAGGGGGTTGAGTCGGTTGATATAGACTTGATTGGTGGTCGAAACGACTCTGGTTTCTTTTTGTGAATAATATACAACAGAAAACCAACGTTTCCCTTTTTTATTCACAAAAAGGAACCAGAGTCGTTTCGACCACCAATCAAGTTAATAAATTTGGTTGTTAGGTAGCGACAGTGGCAAAGCTGTGTTCTTTGCTGCCAAGTAAAACTACGGAGGTAGACCTACGGTTCTGCATTCTGATCATTTGATAATGATTAATTTTATGCCAATTTTTACACCAAAATAAATTGTCGGACGAAGATGATTGCAACTCTTCGAGTTGAGCCTTTTTCTTAGCTCTGTAGCGTCGTAAGGTTTTGAGTTTTCTCGCGCTTGACTTATAAAAGCAGGCATAATTATTTTTCTAGCCTCTTTATTTATATCGTGATATAACGTTCGTAACGTCCAGAAAACAAATGGAGATTTCCTGTTAATCATTATTTAATGATAAAAAATACACCTTTTTGTATTAATTTGGAGCGTTTTTTTATTTTATTAGAGACCAATAAACTGTTTCATAATCAATATAACTATTGTAACTTCCTAACAATATGAATGAATTTTTGTCTAAAGGGAATACTCATTCCAATTGTTCTTCTTGACTTTGAATATAGGATGGGGTTAAGGAACAGCTAGAAGAAGCGGCTGCGGCTTCGAAAGCCGAAGCAGAGCGAGTCAGGAAAGAGGAGGATGAAGCGATTCGTCTTCTGGGTCCTAGCGGTTCCAAAGATGTCGAAATCAGCAAAGCCATAGATGAGAAAAGTCCCCGGAAAGTGAGGAAACAGACGAGTGTCGACTCGGGGAATGAAGCCAGCTCCGAGGACAGCAATGATAGCAAAGGTTTGAGTTCTCTCAATAGTTTTATAATATTTAAGGGGATAATGGGATATTCTGTAAGCTTCACAAGTGATGTTGAGGGGGTCTCAATCGGTCGCTGTTCGTTCCTCGTTCCGGGTTAGTATTTATCTAAATTGCAGGGGCTCAAACTATTAAAGTTGTACCTAAATTTGAAATGTTCAAGGATTTTCGAAATTCATTTGTGCATCAGCCTAGGGAATTGAAAAATTGAAGATTGCCACTGGAATCATCGAAACCAAACAATAATGGGGTATTTCGGTGGGTCGGAAATTTAGACCTCAAATTCGGATTCAGCACCATTGAAAATCTCTATACTCCAACTTTTTGCACATTGATACTATAACATGTGGTAGAAAAATTGGATAAAGAGATCACACGTTTGAAAAAAGGCGGGCCTCCATGAACGCACACACTACGCTGCGGGCGTGTGTGTGTAGTATTTTGTAGTATCCAAGGCCACAAGATGTTCGAGACTGCACAGGATAAGTGGAATGTCTCGATCCAAGGTCAGCAACTTAATACGTCACATCATTCAAATCTTCAGCTTTTATTAGCTTCCCTAATTTCTTCTAAACATTTTCTCAACGAACAGTCCCACTTACCGTTATTCCTAACCCATGCTCTCTTGAAAAAAAAAAAAAAAAAAAATTAAAAAATTGACTAAAATACCCAATTGTCAGAGAAATAAGGGAAAACCCGTTTATTCAGTTTGATGAAATTTAGGTACAACTTTTAAAGTTTGAGCCCCTGCAATTTATGGAAATACTGACCCAGAATGAGGAGCGATCGGCGACCAACTGAGATCCCCTTAACTTATCAGGACAAGTTTTATTGAAATGGGTACTGTGTAAACATTGATGCCATCTGGAAGTATATCTAAAAATGGTTATGTTGATATAGAAGGGAAACCAGAAGTTGAAGAAGACGAACCTACTTGTTCGCAGTTCTCCCTCCGTGGATCCAACCCCGCTTCAGATTCCAAAGAGTGGACTGGATCCGATCAATCCTTATTCCGCGTTCTGTACAAAGTTCTTCTTCGGAATTACTGTGCAGTTTCGCAGATCATGTTAACGAAAACATGTCAACAGGTGGGTGTTTCGTCATTACAAACCTTACATTCAAATCTTGATCGTAACGATTGATATTTGGTTAATGGAAGAACGGAATTAAGACTCAGTAGGTTGGGGAGTATGAGTGATGACTGAATTTTGAACCATCCTGTAGAGTATAAAGTCCAAATATTCTTTACGTTCCTGAGTCATAAAAAGTTCCAGAGTAGGTACACGTAAAAGTCACAGTTGTACATAAAAGAAGGAACTGGAGAGTGAATTATTAATTCGTCAGTGTCCTGAGCGGGAAGAGATCTAACATTGACGAGCATCAATTCATTTTACCTCAATTTACTCGATTAATCGGTAGAAAAAAATCGATTTTATTCTCTTTTCTTCAATTTACAAACCACCAATTTATTGTAATTGAAATCGTGAAACTAACTTGATCGAACTTATGAAGTTAAATTTGATTAATATAAAATCTATAGTTTCTTATGTCTATTTTCATTATTAACCTGTCAGTCGCGCCTGCTGTGTTTACACAGCACTCGGAAGAAAGCGCTTGCTCTTTGACCAAATTTCAGAAAATTCACCCAACCCCCGTCTGTATTTTTTGTTTAGGATCCCATTCGTTCATTTAAGTAGGAAATAGTTAGAGGCAATTTTCATAAATAAAAATCTCCATCTCTCGAAATTATCATTTCTTCACTTCTTCCCTTAAAGCTCACTGAGCCCTTGTTCCGCGAGAGGCCAGTGGCCTAGGTTATAAGGTAAATTACCTTATACATATTCTTCCCAATATTTGCAATTGTATGAATGAAAATATTAGAGAGTTCCTAGTGGGTTTGGTTCAGCTTAGATACGGCGTGACGTATTACACATACACTCTCAATCTGGTGCCGTATCCGATACGGCGCCGTATTATTACGGTCGAATACGTCACTAGGAGACAATGCGGCGCGCCGTATTGAAAACATGGCGGATGATCCGGTTCCGGCGGCGCCGTATCGACCCTACTAGGAACTCTCTATTAACTGAAGCAAGCGAACCTCAATTTATTGTCTCTCAGATTGGCGAATTTTCCAATTTTGAGCTAAATACGCAACGAGAATGACTGCGGTGTTAACACAGCAGTGCGACCTACTTTGCGTGTGGGAAGGCACGATCAACCCAAGGTTAAGCAAGTCTTAAAAGCAACTCATAATTGACGATCTAAAGGCTTGGTTGGAGAGAAAACACGGTGAGGGGAACTATTACCTGACTCAATTCCTCTCAGGGCATGGATACTTCCGCTCCTTCTTAGTAAAGTTCCCGATCTTTACTAAGAAGGAGCGGAAGTATCCATGCCTATTGACCCAGAGTGCAGATACTGTGGGATAGAAGAGGATGATGTCTGCCACACCTTCTTCACATGCCCACAATGGGAGAGTATGAGGAGTAGTGAGGTCATCGGAACGTTGCGTCCACAGACAATCATACATGAGATGATTAAGAACAAGTCGAGCTGGGACGCAATAGGTATTTGTCACTGCAGTCCTCAAAGAAAAAAAGCTGGATGGAAGATGGGAGGAAGAAGATGAGGAATAGAATTGTGAAGGAGAGATCAGATTGGAGAGCAGAAGTAGTAGCAGCCTTTTGGCACAAAAAAACGCTAACCCTGAAGTAATACTGTACAAGTGGTGCCGGGGTGAGTCCTAAGCAGAGGGAGTGGGGTTTTAGTTGGTAGGCCCAATGCTGGCGAGTCCAACACTGTTGGGGTGAACTTAGCTCTTGAAAAGTTTCCCCACTCCCGTAGAAAAAAAAGCAAGCTCAAATTATAGCTTGCAATAAAATACAGGAAGCAATTTAGTTCTAACTCTTCGTATCTTCATTTCGTTCTTCCATGGAATCTGGAGGTTTAACGAATAATTGAAGTAGCTTATGTTTGGACACGTACACCATTGCCTAATAATTGACTGTCTCTCAGGTTTACCTTTTCGCTCAAAATGATCCGACAACATCAGCCTTGGATACGGAAGTGAGAGACAACACTCCTCCTCGCAAAAAGAAGAAGAAGCAACATCATCGTCTTTGGTCGGTTCACTGTCGTAAGAACGCCCAGAAGAAAGACTCTGGGAGCAACCAGTTGCACCACTACACTCCTTGCGATCATCCTGGCCGCCCTTGCGACAACCAATGCCCTTGTACTCTGGGCTCTAGTCAGAACTACTGCGAAAAATACTGTAACTGCAGTGATGACTGTAAGTGGATTTTGAGATTCAGTATTAGGATTCAGCTTCCAGTTCCTCATTCAATGAATTGATTTAACGTTTATTCGTGTAATATTTCAGGTCAATACAGGTTCCCAGGTTGCAGATGCAAAGCTCAATGCAACACTAAACAATGCCCCTGCTATCTGGCAGTTCGCGAATGCGATCCTGATCTCTGCCAAACGTGCGGTGCGGATCAATTTGACCGCCAGAAAATCACGTGCAAGAATGTCAGCGTTCAAAGAGCTCTACGTAAGTTGACCCTCTTAGAGTGACTGTCAATAACTAATTGTTTCATAAGTTCAAGAACTAGTTTTCTGCCCCCATTATTGGTCCATTATTCTATTGAGAGGAAATAAATTGCACACTTTAAAGTAGAGAAGATGCATCTGTTAACGGCAGTTGGAAAAAATGCTACAAATTATTACACGAAGGTTTATTATTTCTATATGTATCACTCGTCTGCAAAGAACACGGCTTTGCCATTGTCAGTACCTAGGTACCAACCATAGATACTACATAATATGTAGTATCTACTTAACATCTAGTTATCTTAACATGTAGTATCTACTTAATAGATATCTACTTAATAAATATCTACTTAATAGAGATCTACTTAATAGATCTTAACATCTAGTTATCTTAACATGTAGTATCTACTTAATTGATATTATCTATTAAGATCTTAACTACTTAATAGATATTATCTATTAATAGATCTTAACATCTAGTTATCTTAACATGTAGTATCTACTTAATAGATATTATCTATTAAGATCTTAACTACTTAACATAACATCTAGTTAAGATAACATCTAGTTATCTTAACATCTAGTTAAGATAACATCTAGTTATCTTAACATCTAGTTAAGATAACATCTAGATCTTAAGATAACATCTAGTTAAGATAACATCTAGATCTTAAGATAACATCTAGTTAAGATAACATCTAGATCTTAAGATAACATCTAGTTAAGATAACATCTAGATCTAAAGATAACATCTAGTTAAGATAACATCTAGTTATCTTGACATCTAGTTATCTTAACATCTAGTTATCTTAACATCTAGTTAAGATAACATCTAGATCTTAAGATAACATCTAGTTAAGATAACATCTAGATCTTAAGATAACATCTAGTTAAGATAACATCTAGATCTTAAGATAACATCTAGTTAAGATAACATCTAGATCTAAAGATAACATCTAGTTAAGATAACATCTAGTTATCTTGACATCTAGTTATCTTAACATCTAGTTATCTTAACATCTAGTTAAGATAACATCTAGATCTTAAGATAACATCTAGTTAAGATAACATCTAGTTAAGATAACATCTAGATCTTAAGATAACATCTAGTTAAGATAACATCTAGATCTTAAGATAACATCTAGTTATCTTAACATCTAGTTAAGATAACATCTAGTTAAGATAACATCTAGTTATCTTAACATGTAGTATCTACTTAATAGATATTATCTATTAAGATCTTAACTACTTAATAGATATTATCTATTAATAGATCTTAACATCTAGTTATCTTAACATGTAGTATCTACTTAATAGATATTATCTATTAAGATATTAACTACTTAATAGATATTATCTATTAATAGATCTTAACATCTAGTTATCTTAACATGTAGTATCTACTTAATAGATATTATCTACTTAATAGATATCTACTTAATAGAGATCTACTTAATAGATCTTAACATCCAGTTATCTTAACATGTAGTATCTACTTAATAGATATTATCTACTTAACAATCAAGTTAATTTGGAAGAAATAAACGCTTCACATTCGATTCGAAGAAATGAAGAGTTGTGGGTGTCTTCAATAGGAACTTTGATTACTGGTTGCTAAGGACGAAAAACTGAAGACAACTCGAAGATACGAAAAACGGTCGTATTTTGTCAGCTAAAATTTCTACGGAGATTAGGCCTCTTTTGTGATTCACACTCGTGTTTCTGATTCATCATAATCCAACCCTTAAGTTCTCGTAGGCAGCTACCGTTGGTTCTACAGAGCTTCGCGTGGTCTCAGAACATTCAATAGGTACTATTTTAAATTGATGAAAAAACAATACCTTTATATAAAAAGTTTTTGATCTAGGGCGTTTTGAGAATTCCAACCCTTATTTTTCAATCCTTAGAAGTGACTGACATCAACCAAAATCCTCGGGGCACAACCAGACCCCAAATGGATCCCATATACCTACCCAATTTCATCAAAAGCCGCGTACGTCGGCTTTTACCAAACGTAAACCAACAAAATTTGTTTTTAAAATTTGTTTTTTATATTTTTTTGTCAAAATTTAATTTTGAGGGTGGGTTAAAAATTTTTTTCTTGGTCGATTCCAAAGGTTCATTATTGAAAATAATAAACCAAAATGCATTTTTAGAAAAAAAAATTCGTAAACTACATCTTGTAGGCATTTAATTGTAAAAAGAAATTTGAAAAAAGACGGGAGTGGGTTAAAAAAATTACGAAAGATACAACGGCACGCATTTGCTGAGAGGGCTAGGGGGGGGGGGGAGGCTCGCTCCATACGAAAATTTTAATGGGGGTGCGCCTGATTTTGGTTTATTATTTCCATCAATGAATCTTTGGAATCGACCAAGAAAAACAAATTTTTAACCCCCCCCCCCTCAAAATTTGTTGGTTTACGTTTCAAGGTACGTAGAATCTGAAAATCGAATACAAATTTGGCTGGCCGTTCGCGACACTTTCCCCACTTAGCGTTGACCGATTTTGATGAAATTTGGTATGTAGGCTCCATTTGGGGTCTAGTTGTGCCCCGAAGATTTTGGTTAATGTAGGTCTCTTCTAATGGTTGAAATTAAGAGTTGAAATTTTGAAAACGCCCTAACGTAAAAAATGTATGTATAAAGGTATTATTTTTCCATCAATTTAAGATATTATTGCATTTTCAGAATTTTTAGAGACCACGCGGAGCCCTGTAGGATAAACTGTTCGCTCTCTACGAGAATTTAAGGGTTGAACTTACGATAAATCAGAAACACGAGCGTGAATCGTAAAAGAGGCCTAATCTCCGTTCAAATTATAGCTGACCGAAATGCGATCGATGTTTTTCTTCATGTTGGCTGGTGGTAACAATGGCAAAGCCGTGTTCTTTGCAGACGAGTGATCTATATAGAAAAATAAACCGTTGTGTAATAATTTGCAGCGTTTTTCACTGGTCCCTCTGCTGAATTCTGGCTCGCCGTTCCCTGTCCATTTGGGTGAGGGTTTCGATACATAACTTTCCTGGATCAATATTCAGAACACGAAAGACTTCAACTTTTCCCAAATTACCCTCGTTGAATGATAGTACTGCTGCAGAGGTCCCAAATTCACACATCATTGTAGAATTAAAGTATTCAATCAATCAAGAGAGTGCTAAAAGGTTACTAAAGTGCTTTATTCGCTAAAATCAAAACACGGATCGCTCCGGCTGATCAATATTGTTAAATTATTAGTGATATTATGAGCCGTTAATCTATAGGTCTACCACAGAAACTTTGCATCCGTGTGGTGCCCCCTAGGTGGCGGATCCGCGAACTATAACGATCGAGTCAACCTTCCATGGTGAAACCTTGACACGGAAATTGGAGCTGTGACACATTTGGTGTTCCTGTAGTACCACGGAATTTCAATTTCGGAAATGCTCGAACTTCAATCTGCAGTAGGAGGGGAATCAAGTCACTTTTAAGGGGAAAAATTCGCGAAAAATTATTGTACGCGCGGGAATTTGCTTGATGATAAGAGATAAGTAGTTCTATGTTCTCCAGCAGATTGCGCCAAAGGGATGCAAAGATTCTCTGGTAGACCTATAAGGAGTTCAACAATTTTTCTTCATTATAGATAAGCATCTTTTGATGGCCCCATCCGACGTCGCTGGCTGGGGTATATTCCTGAAGGAGTCCGCCCAAAAGAACGAGTTCATATCAGAATACTGCGGCGAAATTATATCCCAGGATGAAGCCGACAGGAGAGGGAAAGTCTACGACAAGTACATGTGCAGCTTCTTGTTCAATTTGAACAACGGTAAGTTGAAGTTTACTCCACAAACATTACTTCTACTCCTAAGTTTAAATTCTCATCTCACGTGTTCATTTGTTCGACTAATAAAAGTAATTTTAATGTTTCAAATCTTGTTATTATATTATAGAATATGTCGTGGATGCCACACGGAAGGGCAACAAAATCAGGTTCGCCAATCATTCTATCAATCCGAACTGCTACGCTAAAGTGATGACTGTCAACGGTGACCATAGGATTGGAATATTTGCAAAAAGAGCTATTCAACCTGGAGAAGAGTTATTTTTCGATTACAGGTGAGACATCGCGTCGTATTTTTGGACTAATTTTAGAATCGTAATGACAAATAGAATAAATATTTGAGATTACTGAAGGCGTGCAGTAGAACGTTGCAACATAAGATTTGGCAACGCTGCACTTCCTTCTCCCTTCAGGCCGGGTACCTAATACCATCGAACAAAGAAATGAAAATATTGATTGTGGGACGACTTTTGATTCCAATCTCACATTCGTTACTGAGCGAATTTTATAATACCAATTTAACCGATGTTGAGCGATTCTAAGATGATGAAAATCCCATTTATGTATAAATGGGGAATTTGCCTCAATTTTAGATTCTGGAATTTCAAGTCAAATTCTATAATAGGGCCCTAGAATAACGTTTAACACTAGGAGTATCCAAGGAAAAGAAATTACCGTAGAAGAAAATGCCTAACAAGCGAAGCCTCTGTCAAAAAACACCGCGAAAATCGAGGGTTATCGTTCACGTCTCACGAAAAAAACAAAACGACGCGAAAAGTGACTGGATTCACATGTTGAGTGCTCTGGCGTAGAACTCTCAGTTAGTACCGTAGAACGACAACAGGTAGAGTTCTAAGCGCCCTTCTAAGTTTCAAGCGCGACCACACGAAACGATCCAGTCAAATGATCACTCAAATGAAGTGATTCAAATAACGAAACTAACTTAATGTAGAAACTAAATAAGAGATGATGAAGATTAATAATGCTTGATAAACTAGTAGAATCGGATTGTAAAAAGAGCGAGTAAAATTGCTTCTTTTGGTCACTGCACGTCCGGGTTTGTTCTCTTCCCCCAGTAGCGCTTCTATGTTCGATCACGTAAGCTAAGGTTTCATTTGCATTTCCAGAGGTAGCACTACCTCAGAGGTGCACACCTCCTCCTATGAAGTCAGATTGGTTAGAAAAAACCCCATTCCCCCACGAACAGATTGCCGCTTCTTTTAAAATTTCCATCTTCCTTAAATTCTCTAAATTTTTTGGATGCTTTTTCGAGCAGCACACTATGGTTTTCTTTCATATCAGTAAACCTTCTTTCAAAAAAAAAAAAAAAAAATTAAAAAAAAAATGTGAGAGAAATTTCCCATTCTCATTAAATAAAGTGTATGAAATTGGTTGAAAAAAATTATGAAACAAGTGGAAAAATGTGTGAAATTGATTGAAAAAATTATTAAATTGGTTAAAAAAATTATGAATTTCACTGGAAAAAATTGTACTTGGAAAGATGCGAATAGAAAAGAATGTCAACGACAGGATGGATGAGACAAGCTCAGGTATTTGATAAAGTTCGAGATATTGCGAAGCAATATGTTTTTCTAGGGAAAAACGCTTTATTGTCCCTAGCGGGGGATAGAAGAACTAATTCTGCCAGTGTGGTAGACAAGATGTTAGCTGTCAGACCAGCGCTAGTTCTCCCTGGCCCCACAGGGAGCGCAGGATATTCGAGATGACCAATGTTACCAATAATTGGAGCGCAAATGCCAAACAATCGCCAATTTATCGCTTATTATGTTATTGCATAAAGGTATATTCAACTAAAATAATGAGAAACCAAGACGACTGAGCGCCAGCCCTTCGGATCATTTTACGCATCATACAATGGTACCTAATGATGTTATCCTAGTAAACCTTTCATTGCTCTTCTTCTTACTATTCTTCTATTTCAAAATCCAGCCGCCCTTTGAGTCCATCTACATCGTCCTCTATAATGTAGAGAAGATATTTTCTTCTCTATTATAAGAAGATGTTATCTTCTCCGGAAATCAAAGATGTATAAAATGGCTGGTCTACTTTGGGAATGAAATGCAGTATGCTTTGTAAGACATTCAACTTGGGTTGTGACACGCATTTCTAGTGGAGAGATAAGCAAAATATATTGATGTAAGAGGCACGAGTTTTTGAAACCTCTTTCTTGTCGATATCAACGATCTTCTTACCCCTTGAAATCAAACTAATCAAGGAAAAATGCTTTCAGAATCAAAAGATTTTTGAATGAATACTTTGGGTGAAAAGAAAACTGGGATACACCGATACATGCGCGAGATCAGTAATCAGTAAGGAAGAGAAAAATTATCCCAGCTTGCACTGTGAAATCATTTAGCTGTTTCAACCAAAGAGATGGGTACCTATGCAAATACAATAATATGAAACAGTAAAATGAGGCCCTCGCAGTTATTCCAGGGAAATATATACATAATCCAAACTAACCACCAATATTCATGTGTCGGTAGTTAGATAACTTTTTCATGGTGTGTCGTAGGGAATTGTGAAATTCAAAATGCCTTTTTTAGTGAATGTCGCTTAGTCAGTACCTATATTAGGAAATAGTTCCATTTTCTAACAAAATGAGGGCGCAAGTTCCCAAAGAAATCGATTCTACTCGGCGAGATGAATCCAACGATAGGTACCTACCAAAAGCTCGATTTTGTAAATTTTGTCACTTAAGGGGGTCTCAGTTGGTCGCCGTCCATTCTTAGTATTTCGCCAAATTGAAGGGGCAAAACTTGAAAAATTGTACCTAAATTTGAAATGTTAAAGGATTTTAGAAATTCGTTAGTGCACGGCCCTAGGGAATTGAATAACTGAAATTTGCCGCTGGAATCATCAAAATCGAACAATAATTGCCAGAGAAAAATGGGAAAACTACCCATTTGTGGCCAGAAACCCTGAGAGAGCGTACTACATTGTGTAACATCTTCGGACCGAGCGCTTCTTATAATCGAAATCGAACTACACTTGAGGTAAGTTAGTTTGATTTCTCAATAAACGGGTTTCCCATGTTTTTTCCCTGTTTCTCTGGCAATTATTGTTCGATTTTGATGATTCCAGCGGCAATCTTTCAGTTTTTTAATTCCAAAAGCCCATGCACCAATAAATTTCCAAAATTTTTGAAAATTTCAAGTTTAGTTACATTTTATGGTAAAAACATAACTGAATTAACGGTTTTTCCCATTTTTCTCTGGCAATTATTGTTCGATATTGATGATTACAACGGCAATATTTCAGTTTTTCAATTCCCTAGGGCCGTGCACTAATGAATTTTTAAAGTCCTTTGAAATTTCCAATTTAAGTACAATTTTTCAAGTTTTTGCGCCTTCGATTTGGCTAAATACTGACCCAGAACGAGGATCGAACGGCAACCGACTGAGACTCCCTTAAGAGGTGTTAAGGCATAACGCAGTCCAATTGATGTTGAAGCGTGATTAACAAGACTTTGATAGTTAAATAAGTTTGAGATCAATATGAGAAAAAAATTCTATAATTTGCTCCTGCTGCACAGCTGCAGTCTTGTTAATCACTCATTAACATCAAATTATCGGTAACATCGGTCATCCCAATTATCCTGCGCTCCCCGTGGGGCCAGGGAGTACTAGCGCCGCACAATACTGTGATTTTATGGATCAAGTGGTCAAAAATCAATTTTTGGAGAGTTCTGTTAGAGAAAGTTGCTCTGATCATGGATTTCATACTACTTCATATTTTAAGGAAAGAAAATTGCACAATAAATACTATTATAGACGGAGTTTATTAATTTTAATTATATTTTTAAATATTGAAATTTTAAATTCAGAACAAAAGTAACATTACACCAATTTTACAAAAGTTTAGGTACCGAAACATAGGTAATAATTGATGTATTTAGAAGTGCATTACACTGAATGATGAATCTAAATCGTCACTGTCATTAGCGCTGCAGATACTGGAGAGAGCGCTTCCACAACTCAGTTCCATAACGTTAGATGTGCTTGGTACAGCATTAGGTATCAGTTTATTGGATGGTGGTCGTATCAATGAAGTTATCCCTAATCAGATACTGGTTGATGACTTCATAATCTTTTCTGTTCTATTCTGTTGATATGACAAATGCGAGGATGTGGTTTTTTTCCTCTCCACACTTTCCCGCGACTTTAATTTTTCAAAAAGCTTTCTATTCGTATTGAAAATTTCATAGAAAAAAAAAGTCGCGGCTATTCACGGCAAATTCCAACGAGATTGAGTCAAGGGATAGTGCCAGAAAACATTCATCAAGTGCTCTAATTCCTAATTTCTCCTCTTTTTGAGAAATTCACTATTTAATGTTAAGGTTTAACCCTTAATATCCTGAGGTATCTTTTTGGAAGTCTAATTTTTACCTGCACTGGTTTATCCACTTTAAAAACCAAAATTGTAGCCGTTGGCATATCTTGATACTACAACTATTGATTGTGTAAGAAACCAAATAATAAAAACATAATAACTCAAGGAAAAAACAAAATAATTCTCGAGTTGACAGACTGTAATAGGGCCTTCGAGGTGCCTTCTACCATCGTTTCTCAACTTGTATGCTGTTAGTTGGGTTTCCTCGTCAGAGATGGCGCCACTGTTTAAGGCAGCACAGTGATATGAACATTCTCCGCCTTAATCCTTGGTTCTGTACTTTATAAGAAATAATAGACCCCGACATCCCACTAAGAATTTTTCCTTCTTCTACTCCTACAAAATTGGGTTTATAGACAGATTCTGCTGACATAGATAGCGCTAGAGTAGCCCTTAGAAAGATCATTCTTCAGCTGACAGGCTGCTATAATAGGGATTTTGAGGTTGACATTTTATAAACAAATCCGAAGAAACAAATATTTTGAACGAGTGGGAAATTAAGGGTTAAGAAGAAAAATTGGGAATTATTATTGTGACGATTTTACCGAGTGCTTAGGGGAAATTCATACTTCGAAAATTATTAAAAAACGTGAATAAAGCACGTATTTATGCCGTGACTCATCATGAAGAGCAATAAGACCCAACTTGTTGATATGACGGTTTCCGCACTCATAATGAGCAGGGAGTTCATCGTAAGCATTTTGGGTGAAATGAGTTATTAGAGAGTTTTTGGCAACCATTAACGGGCCCGTGGAACCTCTTCACAAAGCTCGGAGTTCGCGGGTGATGATGAATTTGCCTCCTGACAACAGCGGGTGACGATGAAAGGGTGCCCCCAGACAGTCACCCGTTCCTAAAGGTCCACCGTCACGAGCGCCTCCCTTCCGCCCCTGTCCAAAGTGAACGGGCTTCCTCCTTCAACTGGGTAGCATCCTCGGTTGCTCGCGCTAGTCTCCTCCTAACAGGGCCTGTCAGATTTTGGCACCAAAAACTCTCTATTAACATAAATGATCCCGGAACTTGCCCTCTGGTGATCCATAGGAGGCTTGTGAGGTCAGGAAACCTATTTAAACGTGCTCAAATACTATCTGGGGATATGTTCTTGCACTCCTTTCCAATACTAATAGACGGTCGTTTTTTCGATTTTTTACACATACAGTACTGTGCGCCGGTCTGATACCTAACGTCTAGTGTGTGGTAGATGTTCGTTGCAGTTTTGTAAGGTGTTTATCGAAAGAATTCGAAGCCCCATTTTTAGGACGTCCCACAGGCGTCCTACTTGGGCGTACTTGGGCGTCCTTATGCGATCGATCTGGGGTGAAGGAGGACAACACTCAAAAAAAAAAAATAACCACACAGTAATCAGTTTTAGACCATTCTGAATAAAAATCCGCGAAAAAAAACTATAGGTGAATGTCTGTGTGTGTGTGTGTATGTGTGTGACAAAATCTTGTGTATTCTGCCCACGCCTTAGTTCTCAACGGATTTTCGTGGTTCTTTTTTTGTTCGACGCGGAAAACTATCTAGTTGTGCACTACGTCGCCGGAATTTCGAATTTTGCTTTTTAAGGGGTGGAAAGGGAGGGTTTAAGCTCGAAAAACGTGCGTTTGCCGGCATAATCCTGTAAAATCCGCCTAGGCCTCAATTTCCAACCATTTTGAGTGTTTTTTTTTTCTTTTTTTCGACTCATAAATCTTCCAAATTACACACTATTTCTCCAGAGTATCAAAATTCGCAAGATGAGGGGGTGAGTGGCGGGATAATGTTCACAAAATATCCGACTTTTCTATATTTCGGTTACTTTATAGCTTACTAATTGTATCCAAGTTCTGAAATTGAGGGAAAATCCTCATTATACCTCCGGATTTTCATGAATTATTCTCTGTCTCACCATGGAACTAATAGTGGTGCCACCATGGTGCCAGAACACCATAACACGCATATTTCATGGTTTTTACAAATTTTTTTTTGTGTGTTTTACCTTGAATACGGAAATGAACTTCGACGGCCTACCAAAACAAATAGATGGAAGTTCAAAGTTACGAATTATTGCAACTTTGGTGCCAGACTGGCACCATTGGCGTGGGAAGGGGGGGGGGGGTTGATCTCGAAATCGCTTGTTGGGTGTCGTAGATCATGGTTTTTGAAGTGCTCTTCAAATTCGAGGCTCCCATGCCGCTAGAAATGTTATGGTGGATTATGGTGATGGGGGGGGGGGGGTTACTATTTCTTTCCTAAAATGCTTAATAAATTACATCGAGTGAACATTTTTTCGCTTACCGACTGGTATTAATATTAATGCATGCATTAATAAACAATATGTTTTCATTTATCCTTATTTTTCAGATATGGACCTACGGAGCAGCTCAAGTTTGTAGGAATCGAACGTGAAATGGAATTTTTATGAGATCAGGCGTCAGCCTCAGAAGCAGGCGAATCATCTAAGAGGGCCACCCAAATCTTCGCGGGGGACCGCTGAACTCTTTAGGATCGCGTCAAGTGTTGCTTCCGTTTGGTTAGGTTGTTGCTTTTTTTATAGTTTTCGTCGCTAAATTCGGTTTCAAGGTTAGGATTCTTTGAGCATTTACTTGTAGAGGTCGCCTGCTTTTCATGTTTATTCATATCGAACGTACTACTGGGAACGTTGGAGAGTTTTTGCAACGGTTGGAGCGATTACCTGGCAAATAGATGAAAGTCCACGTTTGCATGAAGACCTTTGTCTCGTTGAGTTAGGTCCGATACATCATGCATTCTATAATGCTCCATATTCCATATTCATGAGGTGGAGAAACGTTAACCAACTTTACCTTCTAGGACGCTAAATGCTATTCCCTGTTCCAAAGTATTTTGAAAAACAGAACAGTATCTTGCTGAATGTACCATGTGCTGTTGAGAGGAGCTTCCGAGAGCCTTTCCTATACATGGTGTAACACTATAAGAACGTCAACCCGAAGAATTTCGAATCTACAACTAATTTCCGATCAAAGATGCTTCTTAGCGATTTTCGTTTAACCCCTTGTTTTTCCAATATCCAATGTCACTAAAACGTTCGTAACTCCCTTTGGATAAAGTGAAAAATTAAAACTAATTATCCCGTTGGAAAGAGCGTTACATTTACTATCTCCCTGATAGAACCAAAGTTTTTCAAATAGGCGAAACGGGTGAAAAATGAACTTGAAAAGGAAAAATTGTCAAATGTTGAAAATCTCAACTTTTTTCAACCGCACTCAAGTCCCTGCGTGAAAGTCTGCGCTTGCCTGTAAGCATAAAAGTTGCACCAAAAGCTCACCTTTCCAACAGTTTAGTCATTTTCATTTTTAAAGTAGGATTTGTTACAGAAATGTGTGTTTGAACGCGGAAAAAGCGAGGCCTCCCGAAACCCTCAGATCGCCTTTGCCAGAACGCCGATTCCTTCGAAAAAATTCACGTTTTTCCGCATTCAAACACACATTTCTGTAATAAATCCTACTTTAAAAATGAAAATGACTAAACCGTTGGAAAGGTGAGGTTTTGGAGCAAATTTTAGGCGTACAGGCAAGTATTTACACGCTGGAAAGCGGGGACTTATGAGTGGTCGAAAAAAGTTGATATTTCCAAGATTTGACAATTTATCCCTTCTAAGTTCATTTTTCACCCGTTTCGCCTATTTAAAAAACTTAGGTTTTCCCATCAGGGGGATAGGAAATTTAACGCTCTTTCCAACGGTATATTTAGTTTTAATTTTTTACTGTATCCAAAGGGAGTTACGGACGTTTTAATGACCTGAGGTAAAAAAAAACGAAAAAAATCTTAAAATTGAAAAAACTAGGAAAAACAAGGGGTTAAACGAAAATTGCTAAGAGGCATATTCGATCGGAAATTAGTTGTACAATTGAAATTCTTCGGGTTGACGTTCTTATAGTGTTCTACTTCACTAAAACCGTTGAAAACCTCTCCATTGTTCCAATCATTTTCGATTTTTCCATGCGGTAGATTCCAATTCCACATTTCGGTTCCACAATCTTGTCTCAAACTAAAGCCACCTAGTTGTTGTTTTTTGTTCATGCCCTCTTGAACTAGGAAGTATCGTCATCTCCCAAGTGAGGCGTTTCCACGCTATCAACTTACGATGCCCCAACTCTCACGAATAAGTACGTTAATTGAGGTTAGATTCATGATTTTTAATGACTTTTTAATTGTATGTGCTTGCTGCTTCTACTTTGACGTTGTTTAGCAAGTGTTATTTTGCAATATCTTGTGTGTGATAAATAGAGAGTTTTCGCCATGTCACGCGTGACGACTTGAGATTTACAAGTTCGATGATCACAGCTAACGGAACTATCAATTGAAATCTTGAATGGTACTTACATGAACTGACTCCCGTCGCCTGTTTATTGTAGATCTGTAGTTAGGTGTGTTGGTAGATGAATAAATAATATACAATAAATGAAAAACAAGGGTTCGGAGATCTTGCCAACTCCTTTGTGCTTCAATTTGCTCCGGAGATCCCCTCAATTTCATTGAGCACTACAATGAAGTTGGGGCAGTTCAGAGAGAAGAGAGGGCGGAGCGGGGAAATCTTCTTAGACAACGGAGTACAAATCTCATCCAAGAACTGTAGCCGAATCAGCAGAGTTCTCCGGCGTGTGGTAGGATCTTTGCAATGGCTATCGGTTCTGCCCACAGCTCTTTCAATTTGTCAGCCACACAGTTCAGAGACGCAATCGCCCTACGATACGGCCATATCCCTCAAGGCCTCCCTATGTGCTGCAATGGCTGTGGAGCTGCGTTCGATGTCTCTCACGCACTTAATTGCAAAAAGGGCGGATTGGTGAAAAGAGGACACGGCGATTTGAGGGACGTGGTAGCTGGAATAGCCAACCTTGCTTGGGGAGGGGCAGTGACTGAACCAGTCATGCGAGAGGCTAGCAGCAGTCAACCAGCTCTGATAGGAGATATAATGGTAAACGGAGTCTGGGAGAGAGGGAGACCAGCGTTTTTTGGTAATCGCATAGTGAATGCCGACGCTGTCTTCTACCTCTCCCAGGACTGGGAAACGACCGCTCGAATAGCTGCCAATGCAAAGCACATGAAGTATGATCAAGCCGCCAAAGACTGCCGCGGGTCTTTCACACCATTGGTTTGCTCATGTGATGGGGCCATGCAAAAAGAATTTGTAATATTCATAAAACGGGCATCCCCCTTACTAGAAATTAAATGGAAAAAGCCGTTTTCACAACTTGTTGGGTGGGTTAAGATAAAAATCCGATTTGCCATCATTCGAGCTGTGTCCCTGCGAATACGAGGTTCCCGAAGAAAAGTGCGGCCACTTGAATTGGAGGATGGGGCAGCCATTCCACTGTTGGAAGAAAACCTATGACCCCCCCAAAAGAAAAATATCCCCCGTTGTTATTTACAGTAACTCTATTGTTACGGTTGAAGAAAATTATACTGAATAATACATACAAATAAATAAATAAAAAAGGGTGCATTTATTCAAAAATTTCATTGACATTCAAACAACGTAAAATTCGCTCAGAGTCAACAATAGTATAGGATGGAGTCACTTGATCTGATGAGAAGATTACGGAATTCTCGTGACAAGTAGTTTGTTTCAAGAGATGAAAAACTTGATAATTCCCAGAGAAAAGAAAACTGTTCAACAAATGAAAGCTAAAAGCGAGAACCAAAACACCGGAGTCGAACGTCGAACACAACACAAAATCAGGAGCATCTAGGGAGAGAAATTGGTGGAACGGCCTGAGCGCTGCCTGTCGACAATTAAATGAACCGTCTGGAGCTCAAAACCTACGTTATCTCTTATCAGTCCGCTAATTTGATGACAACTCGGAACTCAGTAATATCGTTGACACATTTTATTGAGAATTTTATCAGTTTTGCATTGGTGATTTTCCGCAGACAGCAAAACACAATCACAGAAAAGCAAAACAATCTTACTGAAACAATGTTTGGGTGAGATCGAGTTGTCAACAAATGGTGGAAGTTTGTTACGAAATTTATCAAAGTAGCTCTGTCCATAATCCGTAAACTCTCTAATATCCAATTTTCAAATTAGTTCGTTGACATCCGTGAAGCCCACTCCCTCCTCATCATTTCATTCTACGGAACCTGGCTTTAGAAATTGCCTACATCACATCAGGCGACTGATAAGAGAGATAACACATGGTTTGAGCTCTGGAAAGTTCATCTAATCGTCGCTTGGCAGCGCTCAGGCTGTTCCACCAATTTCCCTCCCTAGATGCTCCTCACAAAATCCTGCTACATCCGATGTAAATTGAAACTGATTGAAGCCGGAATTTGGCGTCACCCATGACAACCTCACATGCGCAGACAGTTGCATGGATATTACCCGATTGATAAGGCGAAAACTCTCTATTAATTCCACTCATTTTATAACAATAAATTGGCGGGTAATCTGTAATATCAACTAGCTCTTGGCGTTGCTTAGGGCCCCAATATTTTATTCTCCCCTAATTGATGCCAATTAATGAACATTGGCCCTCACCTCTCAAGGTGTCTTTTCCAGACAGACTACTTCTGTATCCAGAAACATTATAATTAGTGAGTGGAAAGAAATTAATTTCGAAATCTCTCATATCTATGTGATTCGACTGTACGTCCATGTATCATCATACCACGTATCTCTGACCGTTGAGAATGAAGTTAATAAAGTTTTGTATAGATTCGCCTGGGACGCTGGTTCGCTAAAACATTTCACCGCTAAAACGTCAATTTGTAGTGAGGATTTTAACATGTATCAACCCAAATTGGACCATGGTGTCTCTAGTGTCACCAGAAACATCTTGGAAATTCCACAGCTGCCCCAAGGTGTCAAAGATTAACTGGATTTCAATTGCAATTTAAAAGTTGATGAACGGAGCTGAATTTTTTGAACCATCTTGGTTTTTTATAAGTTATTAATAGTCAAAAAATGATGTTATGGCAATTTTGAAAATCTTTTCATCGATTTACTTGGAAATGTTTGCCATAACTCTATTTTGAAACTTCCAAAGGCCACAAAAATTCCATTGCCCATCAAATTTAAAATGGGGTGTGTGCATGGGTCGGAAATACTTTTATTATTAATTGTTATTTTTAATCTAAATAGACCGCATTCTGGGAATTTTGACACCAACCGCGACCTTGTAGCATGAAAAGACCTTTTTCAATGATTTTTCAAAGTTTCAAATGTTTATGACGTCACAGTGGTCCCGCCCAGGCGGGAGGGGCGCGTGACTTCATAAACATTCGAATCTTTGAAAAATCATAGAATAAGATCCAGTCATCCACAAGTCAGGTAATCCAAAAAAAAATGAGGTCTACCTTCGATTACAAATTTAAAAAAAAATCAGGCGCACCCCCCATTATAATTTAATTTTGGTTACTCCAGAGACACCTTGAGACATCTGTGGAGTTCCTGGGATGTTTTCGGTGACACTAGTGACATAGTCCGATTAGGGTTAACCGTGAGTTTCAATTTTTGATCGGTAAATTAAAATAAGAGTCTCTAGAGAAGAAAGACGAGAGCGCTCTAGTGGTGGAGAGAGTAACTAAAGCTCCCAGTTCCGGCTGAATTCTCGTAGGAAAATTGTAACTGTAAATCCGTCTATCAATGTCTTCAGTTCAGTTTTTACTCCTCAAAATTAGAGAATAGATACGTGAGTGGTGTGTGGCTGCAGGTGAAGAAGTGATGTGCCGGAAACTTCATGGTGTTGAAATACAGAACTACTGACTTTCACATCTAAAACCGAACTCACTCAGAAAGTCTTGCTTTCAGACTCAGTGGAGTTTGCTGTCCTTTTGTGTACAGGCTTTCTCCGTTTAGTACATAGATCAGTAGCTGCTAATTGATGTATTTATGTCTTAATGTATCCGCTTTCGTATATAAGTTGCGTACTTTCAAGCTCTAATTACACACTTGATTGTGAAGAGAAACTGGATCCCTCATACATTCAATGAAAAACTTTTGTTCGTCAATGTGTTGGGGAGAGGGGCCTTGACCTTGTGGCTATTGTAAAATTTGGTGAGATTCTTTTTCAAGAGACATTGTTGAGTGTACTACCTCTCTATCAAATCTGGTAGTCCAATTTGAAAAATGTTGAAAATTCGATGTTTGAGGTAGATTTTAAACGGTTCTGTTGGATTCGCTCGACCGAGGACTCAACAAAAATTGGAGACGACACTTTACAGGTTCTGTAATCGTACCTATTTGATCTGTAACAAAATAACTCGTAGGTCGTAAAATATATATCACGTAGTTTGCCAGTTACCTGAAGTTTTGGTTTTTTACCCTTCATGTTCGAATAAGGTGGGAGTCGATACTTCGATATTGGTGTAAGTGATGCAGCATGAGTTACACAAATGAGCAAATATTCAATCAACCATTCGGGAACTGATTTTGGTTTATTATTTTCAAAAATGAACCTTTGGAATCGACCAAGAAAAAATTTTCTTTAACCCCCCTCAAAATTTGTTAGTTTACGTTTCAAGGTACGTAGAATCCAAAAATCGAATTAAAATTTGGTCGTCGGTTCTTTTCACCTTCGATCGAGTGAAAAAGTCTAGAATAAAGGTTGGAACTCTTTCGTTCTCTCGAGAGACAAGACATCTTCAAAAGCTTGTTTTCACCTTCAATCAGATGAAAAAGTCTAGAAGAAAGGTTGAAACTCTTTGGTTCTCTCGAGAGACAAGACATCTTCAAAAGCTTGTTTTCACCTTTAATCGAGTGAAAAAGTCTAGAAGAAAGGTTGAAACTCGTTGGTTCTCTCGAGAGACAAGACATCTTCAAAAGCTTGTTTTCACCTTCACTCGAGTGAAAAAGTCTAGAAAGAAGGTCGAAACTCGTTGGTTCTCTCGAGAGACAAGACATCTTCAAAAGCTTGTTTTCACCTTCAATTGAGTGAAAAAGTCGAGAAAGAAGTTCGAAACTCTTTGGTTCTCTCGAGAGACAAGACATCTTCAAAAGCTTGTTTTCACCTTTAATCGAGTGAAAAAGTCCAGAAGAAAGGTTGAAACTCGTTGGTTCTCTCGAGAGACAAGACATCTTCAAAAGCTTGTTTTCACCTTCAATCGAGTGAAAAAGTCTAGAAAGAAGGTCGAAACTCGTTGGTTCTCTCGAGAGACAAGACATCTTCAAAAGCTTGTTTTCACCTTCAATTGAGTGAAAAAGTCTAGAAAGAAGTTCGAAACTCTTTGGTTCTCTCGAGAGACAAGACATCTTCAAAAGCTTGTTTTCACCTTCAATCGAGTGAAAAAGTCTAGAAAGAAGTTCGAAACTCTTTGGTTCTCTCGAGAGACAAGACATCTTCAAAAGCTTGTTTTCACCTTCAATCGAGTGAAAAAGTCTAGAAAGAAGGTCGAAACTCGTTGGTTCTCTCGAGAGACAAGACATCTTCAAAAGCTTGTTTTGAACCCACATTCACAATCACTAATTACTTCTTAAAATAAAGAAGTACAAGAGGATCCCTGAGTGAGCCACCACCTGCAAGGGAGGGACGAGGTAGGGGGAGAACACGTCATATGACGTCACCCTTCCACCTCTCTCCCTCAACTAATCTCACGAGTATATAAGCTCACTCAGGGATGCTCCAGTATGCCTTCTAGTCCAGTCTTTCGTCTTGTTCATTTCGCTCTCCAACTTCTCCTTCATCAAGGGATCTCCTCGAAGTATTAGGCACACTAGGTAAATTTCCCGCATTCCACTGGTCGGTTCCTATGAAACGCCGGGGCTGATGGGCTAGCCTGCACTTCCCAGTACTCCTCTGGCTGGTCTGGCTAATAGGCCACTGATGCGAAAGTACTACAAGTTAGGATAGGGAATTTTCTCTCTTCCTTGAGAAGGGGTTGAAGAAAACACAAACGCCGCATCGAGAAGGTCATCTCCTTCACTCGACGACACGCGAACATAACAACCTTCAATCAAGTGAAAAAGTCTAGAAAGAAGGTCGAAACTCGTTGGTTCTCTCGAGAAACTAGACATCTTCAAAAGCTTGTTTTCACCTTCGATCGAGTGAAAAAGTCTAGTAAGAATGTCGAAACCATACGTCCCACAGTAAGACTTGGTCGTCCTTATGCGATCGATCTGGGGTAAAGTTGGACAACACTCAACAGAAAAAAAATAATCTGTTTTAAACCATTCTGAATCCAAATTCTCGAGAAAAAAATGTGGGTGGATGTGTGTGACAAAATCTTTTGTATTCTGCCCAGGCTTTAGTTTTTAACCGATTTTCGTGGTCCTTTTTCTGTTCGACGCGGAAATCTATCTAGTTGTGCACTACGTCGCTGGAATTTCGAATTTTCCCTTTAAAGGGGGGCAAAGAGAGTTACAGCGGGCCAAGATACGTACAAAAACGCGAGACTCATGTCGAAAACGCGAGCCTCGTGCATGATGTGAGGCTCACGGAAGACGGTTGACTCGGCTGAGCTAATGGCCGCCATTAATCAGCTGATCATTCTGTTTCATTCGTTTTGAAGATTTTCGGTGAATCTGCGAGTTTTTATCTTCAGGGTTGCGCTAAAGTGAATTGAAGATTGAAGAATTGATCCCTTATACATTTCGCGTGAAGTGAATATTGCTCCCTTATACATTTCGGTCTGTTGCGGCGTCTGAAGTGTGGATGGCGGATGTTTGATCTCGATGAGATCAGTTGGACGATCGATCTCAATTTCTTCCCCATTGAAGGCAAGTTTCCTCCACCTTGTTGACCGTCTTCGTATTTATTTTACTTCGAAAAGGTAATATTGGAATATAATAAGAAAAGATTGATTAGTCCGAGGTCGATCATAAACTACCAATCTCTTTGAATTTGGTTGTCTGTCATCTACTCCTCAGACAAGGGGATGGACTGAAATGCACGATGCATTCATTTTGCATTTATTTATTTATACTTTCACGATTATTTTGGGTAATGAACGAGCGTATTTACTTCATTGATTCCTTATATTTTCCTTCCTGTTTTCCTTTATCGGTTCAACAAAAACCATGGATTGAGTTGACGTTACCTATGGAGTGTTGAAAAATCTAAAGCAACGTCAATCCTGTGAGACTCACATTGGAAAGTTAGCATCCACTCGATGCTCGCCCTAGCAGCTTCTCAAGTCTGAATGGGCATAATCTTGTATACTCTGCCCAGGCCTTAATTTCCGAGTTCGACTCAAAAATCACCCTAATTGCACACTATTTCACCAGAGTATCGAAATTAGCATTGGGAGGGGGCGAGTGGGGGGATAATATTCTCAAAATATCTGATTTTCAATATTTTGGTTCCTTTACTATTAATTATATTAATAATTAGTAAGATAATTGTACCCAAGCTTTGAAATTGAGAAAAATCCATTATATCTTATTCTCTGTACCACCATGGATCTAATAGTGGTGGCACCATGGTGCCAGGACAGCATATTTCTTGTTTTTGGTTTCACCTCGAATTCAGGTGTGATCCTCGATGGACTGCCTACCAAAACTAGTAGATGAAAGTTCAATGTTACGAAGTATTACCGCATGCATGCATCACTAAACAATATGTTTGGAGTTTGGACACTAAACCCGGGACACGATTTACCTCCTAATCCAGATCTCCACCCTAATTAGCTGGTTTGGGAGGATTTGAAAGGAAAGCCAGCTTGCAGTTCAGTTGGAACTGGCGTTGAGTCTACCTGTACCTCACTGCCAACTGAAACAGGCATTTTGTCTCTGTTCTTTTGTGTAATTAAAATGTGGAACAATAATTTTTTAAATATTTTTATATCAACTTGTTATATTTTTTATTTCTTGAAGCAGGTACACACAGACATCCTCATTGTTTCACGATGAAATGATTGATTCTTCGTTGTTCGGATTGACTACTATTTAAAATTGAACTGCTAGGTACTAACTTATCACATATTTATGCTCTCAGTAGGTACCTATTTGTTGTTATACATATAGTTGATTTATACGGACGAAATTTCTTATTTTATTATCAAAGCTATACTTTTTAAAATTAAATAATACAATCAAGAATCACGATTCTGTCGATAAATTCGTAAATCAAACATGAAACATTCAAACGTCGTTATCACAGTTCTTGCAGTCGTCACCTTCGCAGATGTCACAGACGCTTGAAGGCTTGGGTGAGTAGAAATCGGTCGTACTTTTAGCTGTAATCATAATAACGTTATATTATTTTACCAATTTTCGTAGTAAATAATCAACGATTGGTCAACAGGTAAATGTCTAAAATAATGCTTGATAAACTAATTGATAGAATCGTATTGTAAAAAAGAGTGAGAAAAATTGCTTCTTTTGGTCACTTTCGTATCTCTGTTCATCCCTCCCCCAGTTTGCACACACCTGCGTTGACCACATAAGCTAATAGTTTCATTTACGCTTCCAGAGGTAGCACTACTGTTGTAAGGGGCCACAGAGTACCGGAGACACAGAGGAGAAAGCCCTTTCAATTGTTGTTGCCTCCACTGCCAGTAGTTCAAATGTTCTATCAACAACTGCCACCCATAGAAACTTTTGAAACCCAGTATATTGTTGAAAATTGCTCGAATTTTTCATACATATTGTGACTATAACTAAATTTTATCAATTAATTACTTAGTTGCGGCTGGTAACGCCCCAAGGAGAAAAGTATGTTTTGAACAAGGTGACTTGTTGCGATGATGTTGAGAGAACACGATCTGTTGCCTTCAGCAATAACTACGTCCCAGAGCTCCACTAATCAGAACGCTTCTAGGGCTCCTGTTTCCAGGAGGACCAAAGAAAAATCCACTCCTCTGTGACCAGAACTAGAAACAACTTCGCAAAATGTACAGTTTCTCTGTTCTAATAAGTAAAAAAAACTCACTTGTGTCGTAGTAGTCATAAACAGTAACGGGCACAGGCTTTTGCTTGGCTACCCTGAAAGTCTTGTATGCCGAGACAGGAACGCACAAATCTTCATTCGTCACCTGTAGGTAAATTAAGATTGGTATCAAAATTTAAAGAACATAATTATTCAGAGGGCTCTTAAGTTAATGTGATTCTGTTTTATCAGATTTGATGCTTATAGCGTTTGGAACATGCTTTAGCCTTGGACTTCTTTATTTTATTGGCGCTATGGTGCTTCAAGAACAATAGATCTCCATTCCTTCCTATCCCGCACGTAGCTCCACCAACTCCACATGCCAAGCTGGTCCTGGTACTCCTCAACGTCGCTCAGCCAGTGCAAGCGTGACCTTCCTCTGTGCCGTCTTCAGCTGGCTCCACACATGCGGCATTTGCCGAGCACCGAGCAACTTGGCGAATACCGAGCTACTCGCCTAGGTACTCGGCGAGTGGCGAGCTCATTGCTCCACACATTCGGAGTTCTTCCCGCGCAGTGCTAGCCTCGGGAGAGAGACGAGCAACTCGAGGTTGCTACATCAGCTTGTAATCCATAACAATCAACACGTTTGAGACGATCAAACGAGAGATAAATTTATTCTGGGAAATGTAAACTTCGGGAACACTCACTTCCAGAAAAACAGGAAATCATCATTTTCAAGGGATCAATAATACAACACGCCTCCAATTGAGATGGGCATTACAGGTTTTCATAAAAACCGCACCAACCAAGAAGATTGTTACTGATCCAAATTCCTAAATAGGAAACCTTGCGAAATGCAAAACTTTGGCAACATTTCAATTAGATACCTTCAGCGAGTGTCGGGAGGCTCCAGTTGTCACAGAAAAATGCCCTGACGAGCAGCCCCGTGCCACGTATGTGTGGAGCGGGGCAGATGCTCGCTACTTGGCGAATATTCGTCTCCTTTGAAGTGGGCAATAGACCGACTCTGGCCGGAGCATCCCCAAACACCAATATTCGGCATCCAGCAAGCACCGAGCGCCCATCCACGCCACTAGGAAATCGGCGAGCATTGGCTCGGTGCTCGGCAAATGCCAAATGTGTGGAGCGGGCTTTCCACTGGGCACTCCATACACGGCTCTCCATGGGTACCGATCTGCAGGCATTCTTCAACATGTCCCAGCCATCTGAAACGAGCCCGTCTGATGAATGCTATTAAATCTGGCTCACCATACAGACGTCTCAGCTCATTGTTCTTACGTATTCTCCACACACCCCCCTTCACAAACGGCGCCAAAGATTTTTCGCAAAATCTTCCTCTCCCAACAATTCAGTAAGCATTCACTCGTGATGGTCAGGGTCCATGTCTCACAACCATATGTGACCACCGGTCGTATAATGGTCTTATAAATGGTGAGCTTAGCTCATCGTGATACCCTCGAAATTTGAGATCTCTCTGAACCGCCCAGAAACATCTATTTCCTGCAGCTATGCGCGCTTTTATTTCAGTGGTCACGTCGTTGTCCTCGGTCATCAGTGTTCCCAAATACTTGAACTCGTGACCCACTGGGAACTCGTGGTCTCCAATGGGGTATTTCAGACAATTTTTTTAATTTTTTTTTTTCAAAAGAGTAAGGCTCAGGAATAACAGTAATTGGGTCTGTTCGTCGAGAAAATGTTTTTAAAAAATCAGAGAAGCTAAGGAAAGTTGAAGATTTGAATGGTGTGATGTAGCTAGCCAATCGTGACGTAGCTAGCCAACTGTCTTTGAAAAAAGTATCCATGTACAGAAACCCTTGGAGGACCTCTTGGATACTACAAAATATTACTCACACACGCGCGCGGCGTAGTCCTTGCCTAGTGTGTGTGCATTTATAGCGGCCCGCCTTTTTCAAACGTGTGATCTCTTTAATTAATTTTTCCACCACATGTTATAGTATCATTGGGCTAAAAGTCGGAGTATATAGGTTTTCAAGGGTGCTGAATCCAAATTTGAGGTCAAAAACCTGAATTTCCGACCCACCGAAATACCCCATTGTGAAAGTTGTCTGAGCAAGCGGAGGTTTTCTTGAGGTCCTTCATATTCATCGCTTTTTGTGAGTTGATCTTCAGGCCCCTTGCATTTGCTGCCCTTTCGAACTCCTCAACTGCCCCTGAGAGGGCAGGAGCTGTTCGTGCGATGATGTCAACGTCATCAGCATAAGCCAGATGCTGCGTGAGTCTGTTCCAAATAGTTCCTTCTGGGTTGGTTCGAATGCTTCGTGGAGCGCTTTCATGTGCAACGTTGAACAGTGAATGGATCGCCTTGGTGCAAGCCTGTGTTGACTGAGAATCTCGTGGTCAGAGAGATCTCTTGATCTCATCACCTTAACTCTTCCTGTTAGCCTTGGACTAACCACCCGAAAGTGTCACGTGGGGGTCCACCCCATCCCTACTCCGCCAAAAAGCGCTGCTGAAGCATGTTCCATGTTTCTTGAATTTTAGCCAATGGCTCTAAGCAGTAAGGCGTGGCCTGAAGGGCCGAGTTTAAATTAGTTATCAAGATTACCAGGCTAGCAGTCATTCGGAAATATACTTCATCATTGAACGCACTTATTTCACATGTATTTAATGAAAGGGCTATGATGTACCTTGTCGAAATACAACACTACGAGGGTGTTTTCTTCTTTCGTCTCAACTTTCTTCACTCGAGGTGTAACGCGAAGTAATTTGATTCCATCTTCGTCTATCGTGAACCCTGAAGGAAGCGTGACTTCCATCACTGCCATGTTACTTTCCTTTCCAGCAGTATATCTGTAAGCACCAAATATTTAAAGGTAAAACAGATGTTTTACATTTTATTTTACATGTTATTACATGTTATTTTACATGTTGTTTTACATGTTTTAAATGTTATTGAAATGTATGTCAACGGTGCAAATTGTTACACAATGGTTTAATTGGTTTATTATTTTGAAATCGAGCAACACTTAAACATTTGTTGGTTTACTATTCAAAGTATCCAGAATTCGAAAATTGAATAGAAATTTCCCTTCCGCTGTACGCGGTACCAAAATGACCAATGCATCAAAATGTCTCATTTTTTAACGTATCAAAATGTCGAACATACTCGTATCTTTTGTTTTAGATTCTCACACAGCCTTGAGAGAGGCACTATTCGATTCAGCGAAAAAATCACTTGGAAAACCGCCCCAAACTTCATTCACCCGCAAAAGATGAAACAGTCACTACGTCATGCTGAACTCACGAATTCGATAAAACTTTCACGCTTTTTCTCTCGGAAACGCAAATTTTCCGAAAAATAAAAGCATTTAGAAAAATCTGAATTCACCGTTGGAAAGGTGAGTTTTTGGACCAAATTTTAGGACAACTGCAGGAAACAAAACCGTAGGTTAGGCATAGCCTACATTAGGCTGTGCTAGTAAACGATTGAAAAAACTGAAAATTTTCAATAATTTACAAATGTTTGTCTTTGGGCTTATTGCTTCCGAGTCTACCAAGGTAGCGGAAGCTTTGTTTTCACTTTTCAAGGACGAAAAAAAAAAGTTCTCCAAAATCAAAATTTCCACTCGCGTTTTGCGTTTTAGACCTTTCTGAACAATTTTGGTTCCGTGTCTGTCTGTCTGTGTGTCTGTGTGTCTGTCCGTCTGTCATCAATTCCTTGTAACGCGCATAACTATACGAAGTTATTGTCCGATTTCTATGAAATTTTCAGGGATTGTGCGGGTTGGTGTGTAGACGGTCTCCTATGAAAATCATCATCCCCGGACTGATAGAAGCGACTGCGCATGCGCAAACGTGAATTCCTTGTAACGGCCATAACTTCTACATTTTCCATCCGATTTCAATGAAATTTTCAGGGATGTTACAGATTAGTATTTAGATGGTCCCCTTTGAAAATCATCACCTTTGAACTAATAGTAGCCACTGCGCATGCGCAAACGTGAATTTCCTTGTAACGGCCATAACTTCCACATTTTCCACCCGATTTCGATGAAATTTTCAGGGATTATGTGGATTAGGTTGTAGATAGTCCCCTATGAAAATCATCATCCCCGGACTGATAGAAGCGACTGCGCATGCGCAAACGTGAATTACTTGTAGCAGCCGTAACTTCAACTGTCCCCCAAGGGTCGCGGGTTCGAATCCCAGCCGAGGCTAAGTATTTTTTTGATCCAATCACATACATCTACTCACTTAATTTTTCATCCGAATTTGATGAAATTTTCTAGGATTGTCCAGATTAGCGTGTAGATGGTCCCCTATAAGGGTAGTGGAAGGTGCTTAGAGATTGGTGTTTTGAGATTAACTACTATGCATCGGATCATCTATATAATCGGGTAATGGATACGAGGAAGCTATGTGCCACACCCACTTGTTTTTTTTTACATTCAAATCTCTTTACAACAAATTAAACATGCATTATTGTGACAGGGAATTCATTGCTATTTCCAATGGTACAATCAAATTTGAATTTACCTCATCAATTAACGGAGCTATGACAGTTTTAGTGAACAAGGTCGAAAACACAAAAAAACATCTGCCAAGTGGGTGTGGCACATAGCTTCCTCGTATCCATAACCCGATTATATAGATGATCCGATGCATAGTAGTTAATCTCTAAGAACCATTCACTGCCCTCATATGGGACCATCTACATGCTAATTTGAACAGTCCTAGAAAATTTCATCAAATTCGGATGAAAAATGTAAGTGTTATGGCTGTTACAAGGATTTTACGTTTGCGCATGCGCAGAGGCTACTGTAAATTTTAAGGCCTTGATTTTCATTGGGGACCATCTACAACCTAATCCGCGTTATTCCTGAAAATTTCATTGAAATCGGATGGAAAATATAGAAGTTTACAAGGAATTCACGTTTGCGCATGCGCAGTCGCTTCTATCAGTTCGGGGATGATGATTTTCATGGGGGACCGTCTACACACCAACTCGCACAATCCCTGAAAATTTCATAGAAATCGGACAATAAGTTCATATAGTTATGCCCGTTACAAGGATTTCATGACAGACAGACAGGCACGGAACCAAAATTGTTCAGAAAGGTCTAAAACGCAAAACGAGAGTAAAAATTTTGATTTTGCAGAAATTTTTTTTTCGTCCTTGAAAAGTGAAAACAAAGCTTCCGCTACCTTGGTAGACTCGGAAGCAAAATCTTAAAAGTGTTATAACTCGAAAACGAAGCCTCTGAAAGAAAATTGCTAGGAGACATTTTTTGTTGGAAATTAGTTGTAGTATCGATTCCTAGCCGATGGTGCGCCCTTAACGTTTACACCCTGTGTATGAGACCATCTGCACACCAGCCGCACAATATCTGAAAAGTTCATCAAATTTGGGTGGACAATTTAGAAGTTATGGCTGCTACCTTGGTAGACTCTGAAGCAATAAAGAGTGTATCAATAAGCCCTGCGTAACCAGTTGTAAAAGGTATCAAATGATTCTATGTCAATTGATCGGGAAACAACACCTTCTTCGCCGAGCTTTCGGTAAATTTATTACCTTCTTCAGGGCTCGAAGGTTGTTTATTTAGTGAAACCACCAAACGTCCATAAATAAAGAGAAGGTGGCGACGCCATCATAATTATAGAAGATAAATTTACGGTAAAATGAAGAAATTAATTTAAAACACCGGCTTTTTTTAGTACAGAACAATGGAATAACAAAAACGCAAGGACCATTATTATTATTATTCCATTGTTCTGTACTGAAAAAACCCTTTTTTTAAATTTCTTCATTTTACCGTAAATTTATCTTCTATAATTATGGTGGCGTCTCGACCTTCTCTTTATCTATGGACGTTTGGTGGTGTCACTAAATAAACAACCTTCGAGCTCTGAAGAAGGTAATAAATTTACCGAAAGCTCGGAGAAGAAGGTGTTGTTTCCAGTTGACCACAATCCCGATCAATTGACATAGTACGTTTTGTTGGGTCGATCTACATAGTTGCTGTATCAAATGATTGGTATATAAAATGTCCAACCTATCAAATTATGAAAGGTATCAAAATGTCCATTGAATTAAGATGTCTTACGAATCAAAATGTCCTGTACGTAACGATGAATACCTAATCTTTGTCCTGAACATAAATATACAAACTAGTTGCTTACAAAGCTCAATTGGATAATGAATCCCAATTTTAAAAAGAGGAAAAGGAGTGGCACATAGCTCCCTACTGTACTAGATTGTAACAAACTCGAAGACATAAAAAATTCAATTACTAGATTGATAGACGTAATTTGAATAGTGAACCACCAAACCTTTTTGGTGGCGTGGGGGGGGGGATTAAAATTTATGTTTTTGCTTTCCAAAGGTTCATTAAAGAAAACATTAAACTAATTTTAAAAAATTCGGTTCCAACTGACAACTACTCAAAAGATTTCCTTCGTGAACCTCGGAAGAATGGGGTGTGCGCGGGTCGGAAAAACTGTTTATTGTATTTTTAATCTCAGCTAGACCTCTTTCTGTGATCTATGATCTCTTTTCTATGATTTTTCAAAGTTTCGAATGTTTATGACGTCACGGTGGGCTGGGGGGTCTCGCCCTGGCGGGAGGGGCGCGTGACGTCATAAACATTCGAAACCTCGAAAAATCATGAAAAAAGATCTACTCAACCAAAAAGAGAACGGCTGGTGTCAAAATTCTCAGGATGAGGTCTACTTTCGATTAAAAATTTAAAAAAAAATCGTGCGCACACCGCATGGATTACGACGTCGGAGTAACACGATAAACCCGTTCGGTTGCAATCGGTATCAGATTTATAGAAGTTACTCACGATGTACAAATATTGAGAATCATGTGGTCTTTGGTTGTTGAGCTGTCAGTTTCAATATTCAGCTTGAATGCAGGATCAGTTCCCTTCTTGTCGACGTTGAATCTGAAACGATGAAAACAAATCTTAAAGCTGTTCCAACGTTTTAAATTTTAGAAGCATCCAATGTCATCAAGAATTAAGCTAAAAGTTTAGCTACCGTTTTGCGAACTCCTATTTCAATAGGAATTACCGAGTGTGATTGATGCAAAAACAACTATTGAACATTACTTATTCATCACTAGTAAAATTAATTGGTGTTGACTTCAGTAGATGAATAATGTGCTCTTCCCTCTTCGGTCCCCATGGTTTCTAAGTCGTTCGTAAACATGCCTCGTCTATCCCTTCATTACCTTCTCTTACCTGTGAGAAAATCGTCTGACCCACCATTTTCAGTCTCACAACTCGATGTTACACCCCGTCTAATTGCTTTTCATTCTAATTCAGTTTAAAAGGCCCATACAAATCCTATTTTTGTTTGAAAGTTTGAATACCCCGAAGCCCCTTCCGGACTACCGCCTCCACTCCAGCTGGGATCAAAAGCAAGTAACTCGGAATAGGGGTGAGTTCTTCCCTTCCTTACCTCTATTTTACATTTTTTATAATATAAAAAATATTATTTAGTTTATTTATAATATACTAAATATTATTTAGTTTCACCTCTCCCGTTGTCTGTAATCAAATCTTGCAAGTTAAATTTATTCCACTTTCCGGTTTCCGATTGAGGTGAAATTTCGCGAGCACGTATAAATCGGATGCAATATTATTCGATGGGGGTGACCGAAAAAAAATTAAATGAATTCCCAAATTTTTCATCGCATCTCGTCAATTCAGGTGATTAATTATGGTTTTTTCCACTACTATAACTTTCATAGAAATTCGGCGGGTTACCGTCCTACCATGAAAAAAATTCTGGTGTGAGTATTGTGGGCCACAAACCAAAAAAGTCTGTCAAGTGGGTGTGGCACATAGCTTCCTCGTATTCGTAACCCGATTGTACAGATGATCCGATGCATAGTAGTTAATCACAAAACAGCAATCTCTAAGTGCCTTCCACTACCCTACTAATCTGAACAATCCTGAGAAATTTCGTCGAAATCGGATGGAAAATGTAGAAGTTATGGCTGTTACAAGGAATTGACGTTTGCGCATACGCAGTGGCTACCATAAGCCTGGGGACAATGATTTTCATTGGGGACCATCTACAACCGAATTCGCATATTCCCTGAAAATTTCATCAAAATCGGATGATAAATGTAGAAGTTATGGCTGTTACAAGGAATTCACGTTTGCGCATGCGCAGCAACTACATTCGTCTGGGGTGATGATTTTCATAGGGGACTGTCTAAACGCCAATCCAAACAATCCTAGAAAATGTCATCAAATTCGGATGAAAAATGTAAGTGAGTAGTAAGATTTGGGGGTTTGAGCACAGTGTCGAAGGTTGAAGATGTGATTGGATCATAAAATTTCTTGGCTTGGCTGGGAGTCGAACCCGGGACTCTTGTGTGGGAGTCCAATGCGCCACATCTGAGCTATTGGAGCCTGGTGATGGGTTGAATAGGATTTGAGATTCTGACGTCACACATGTGAAATTGGACGGGGAAAGAATTGGGAGGGCGACAAATGCTGTTACAAGGATTTTACGTTTGCGCATGCGCAGAGGCTACTGTGAATTTTAAGGCCTTGATTTTCATTGAGGACCATCTACAACCCAATCCGCGTAATCCCTGAAAATTTCATCGAAATCGGGTAGAAAATGTGGAAGTTATGGCTGTTACAAGGAATTCACGTTCGCGCATGCGTATCGGCTACTATCAGTCCGGGGGTGAAGATTATCATAGTGGACCATCTAAACACTAATCCGCACAATCCCTGCAAATTTCATGGAAATCGGACAATAACTTCATATAGTTATGCCCGATACAAGGATTTCATGACAGACATACAGACACTGAACCAAAATCGTTCAGGAAGGTCAAAAACGTAAACGCGAGTGGAAATTCGATTTTGGAAAACTTTTTTTTTCAACCTTGAAAAGTGAAAACAAAGCTTCCGCCACCTTGGAAGACTCGGAAGCAAAATTTGTAGTCGAAAAATTAGGGACACCCAACTGTAGATCTTTGTTATCCGATACATATATTTTTTGGGGGTAATTTTGAAACACACCTCCGGGGCTCAAATCTTCCAAATTCCACTTTGGTTTTCTTACAGTCCATAAAATTTATATAAATAGGAGCGAAAAAGGGTCTACACCCCGGACCGTTTTCAACAATAGGTAATATTTGAAGTTTCTATTACCTGTATGAAACTTGGACGACGGCGAATCCGGTTCCCTTGGCGTCGATGCTAACCTGCCTGACTTTTCTGCTTGGGAGCTGAAAACATAAAGTTTATGGTGAAACCTACCATTAAAAGAATAAAATGCCGTCAGTTTTCGAACATTTTAGTCTATAGTTGAGAAATTTGTTATGAATTTGTCATGAATAAATTTGTCAGGCCACAAAATGTATATTCATGCTTTATGGTGAAAATATTTTTCTATACTTACTTCGGCCTTCTGGTACAGCAGAGAGTTTGCATCGGTGACTTTGAGTTCCGTTGAACCTCCAGGTGGGTAATCGAATTTGATAGTCATATCTTTGCTGTTACCAGTCAGTTGATTAGCAAGCTTTCCAATAGCTCCCAAAGCGACGACTGTGTCCTGTGTACATGTACGAGAAAATTACATTGCTTGTGGCATTTTGCGTCTGATCGGGAATCCTGCCCCATGCCAGTGACTGGCACCTCCAGGCATAATATTACTGAGTTACAGAATTCTCACCTGAGTCGAAGCGAAGCCTCCGTTGCTATTTTGTTGAGACAGGAGCCATTTCAGGATTGGGATAGCTTCTGCTGTCATGTTCCTCTGCAAGTAACACAGCATGGCGTACGCCGTTATCTCAACGCTTATGGCGTTGGAGGTGGCCTCTTCCCAAGGGTATTTCTCCTTCTTATCTTCATCCTCCTTATCTTTCTCGTTTTCCCAGTGTTTCAGATCACCTTAAAATTGTATATTCGTTGTTAAAGTATTATTAATGCTCGTCCAAATGTGATGAATTTCTACAGGGAGTGATACGAGTGGTTCACGACCTTTCCCCCACGTGTATTGCAACTAATTTCCGACAAAAAGTGTCCCAATAACATTGTTTAAGCGGAGTTGAGATGTGCAAACGACGTATGAAAAGCAAAACTCGTCAAAATCTTGAAATCGCTTGTTTTTCACTCGCCTGGTAACCATATCAATTCTTGACGCAGAATTGCGCCAAAATCTCAGCTTTCCTACGGCATAATCAAAGAATATTTTACAATCGAATTTAAGGGAGACATTTCTGTTTGAACGCGGAAAAACGTGCATTTTAGACGGAAGGACTCTTTGGCGGTGAAGACCCCGGAGCCGAGTTCTTTACAGTCGAGTGATCTATACAGGGTGTAAGCCTAACTGGTCTGCCATACGGTACCAGTCGATTCTACAACTAATTTGCAACAAAAAATGTCCCTCTGCAATTTTTTTTAAACCCTTTCTTTTCGAGTTATTTTAACTTTAAACTTTTATTTCGTGATTTTGACCTTATGTCAATAAATCGGTCATAACTCCGTTAATTAGCTGTGTAAATTACAATTTGAGGATACTGTTGGAAAGAGCATTAAATTTCCTATCGGATAAATGCCTTAACATTTTTTTGAGTCAAGGTTTGAGACATGAAAACGTCCTTTAAAAAGAGAATTTTATGTAATTTTGGAAGCCTCGCATTTTTTCAATCTCAAACTGAACTACGAGAACCCATACTTTTTCAAGATGCAAGAACAGTGAAAACTGCGCCAGAATCTCAGCTTTCCAATGGTATAATCAAAACATATTCTACAACCGAATTAAGGGGAGAAATTCGTGTTTGAACGCGGAAAAACGTGCATTTTTCAAAGAATCAGCGCTCTAATCCTCCTGTTTCCGGAGGCCTCGCGGTCTACTGCGGCGCCGACCCACCCACTCTCATCGTCCGACCCCTCAGATCGACTAGGCGGAGCGCCGATTTCGTTGAACAAATGCACGCTTTTCCGCGTTCAAACACGAAATTCTCCCCTAAATTCGGTTGTAAACTATGTTTTGATTATACCATTGAAAACCTGAGATTCTGGCGCAGTTTTCACTGTTCTTGCATCTTGAAAAAGTATGGGTTCTCGTAGTTCAATTTGAGATTAAAAAAATGCAAGATTTCCAAAATTTAGTAAAATTCTCTTTTTAGAGGACGTTTTCATGTCCCAAACCTTGACTCAAAAAAAAAGTTAAGGCATCTGTCCGATAGGAAATTTAATGCTCTTTCCAACGGTATCCTCAAATCGTAATTTACACAGCAAATTAACGGAGTTACGACCGATTTAATGACATAAGTTCAAAATCACGAGAAAAAAAGTTTAAAATTAAAATAACTCGAAAACGAAGGGTGTAAAAAAATTGCTAAGGGACATTTTTTGTTGCAAATTAGTTGTAGAATCGACTGGTACCGTATGGCAGACCAGTTAGGCTTACACCCTGTATAGAAAAATAATAAACCTTTGTGTAATCATTTGCAGCGTTTTTTTTTCCAACGAAATTGACGGATTGACGGGAGGACTCAGAGGTCTTCACCGCCGCGGCTCCTCCGAAGCACCGAGTCCTCCCGTCTAACCGTCGATTTAGTTGAAAAAAAAAATGCACGTTTTCCGCGTTCAAACAGAAATTTCTCCCTCAAATTCGATTGTAAAATATTTTTTGATTACACCGTTGGAAAGCTGACATTTTGCACTTTTTAGAGAAATTTCACAATTCTTGAAAAAATTGTTTGAAAAAACTAGCGATTTCAAGATTTTGACGAGTAGTTTTGCTTTTCATAAGTCGTTTGCACATCTTGAAAAAACGTTATTGGGCATCAAAAATATTGAAAATTTAACGCTCTTTCCTATGGATTTTTTTAGATATGAGCTAACTCTTGAATTGAGGGAGTTATTGTAGATTTATTGAGCAAAGATCAAAAAACACGAAAAAAATTTTCAAAGTGAAAAAAAGCCATTTTGAGTGGGGATACCAAAAAATGTCACGAGGCACATTTTGTCGGAAATTAGTTGTAGAACACTTGGGAGAAAGGTCTCGAACCACTTGTGTTACACCCTGTATACTAGCACTGTATACTAGCCAGCTAAGAGGAAGAGATGCTGTTCGAGCTAAACACCGAAAATACGACCAGGCAGCAGAAGACCTTTCAGACTCTTTCACCCCTTTAATTTGTTCATGCGATGGAGTGTTACATAAAGAATTTGAAAATTTCGAAAAACGTCTCACCCTGGCAGAAAAGTGGGATAAGCCGATATCCGTGGTTGCTGTGTGGTTTCGAATAAAAGTGCAGTTCGCAATCATAAGAGCAGTAGCCTTACGTCTTCGTGGCTCCAGAAGGGAAGTTAAGTCTTTAGGCCTCGAGGATGGAGCTCCTCTTCCTCTTCTCAAAGATTAGAATGACTACCTATGACGCTTCGCCACTAACCGCCGCCCCCGTCCGAAACATCAACCAGAAGGAATTTCAAGACTTCACATTGTTTAAAATAAAAAGAAATTGTTATGGGGAAAAAATTAGCGCATTTAAATTTGCTGGTTTTCACTTTTAATATCACAGAATGAAAGTTTTACGAAACGATAGTTTCCGAGAGTATTTTGATAGCTTTAGAACCCTTTCACATTTCATGATTTCCTTCTCAAAAAGTGACTATTTCGGCTGTAAGTCCGGTAAAATGAAATCAAATCAAAACATATTGTTTAGTAATGCATGCATTCCAGGGGACGTCCCATTGGATAAGCATTAGATCAGTTTAACCAGTTGTTGAGTGATAAAACTGTTTCACTCGATGTAATTTATATATTACTTTAGGCAAGAAATACTGACCCCCCCCCCACCATTATCCACCTTAACATTTCTAGCGGCATGGGAGCCTCGAATCTGAAGAGCATTTAAAAATCCATGATCTACGATACCCAACATGCGATTTCGAGTTCAACCCCCCCCCCCTCACCACCTCCCCAACGCCAACAATGGTGCCAGTCTGGCACCAAAGCGGAAATACGTCGTAACATTGAACTTTCATCTGTTAGTTTTGGTAGGCAGTCCGTCGAAGTTCACATCCGTATTCAAGGTGAAACACAAAAAAAAAAAAAAAACACGAAATAAGCGGTTTATGGCATCATGGCACCATGTCCTGGCACCACTATTAGTTCCATGGTGGTACAGAGAATAATTCATGAAAATCCGGAGGTATAATGAGAATATTTCCTCAATTTCAAAGCTTGGGTACAATTAGTAAGCAGTAAAGGAACCGAAATATTGAAAAATCGGATATTTTGTGAATATTATCCCCCCACTCACCCCCTCCCCTTGCGAATTTTGGTACTCTGGTAAAATCATGTACAACTCGGAAGTTATTTGAGTCAAACAAAAAAAGAAACACGCAAATCGGTTGGAAATTGAAGCCTGGGCAGAGTTTACAAGATTATGCACGCAAACGCACGTTTTTTAAGCATTAACCCCCCCTTTCCCCCTCTTATAAAGCAAAATCCATAATTCCAGCGCCGTAGTGCACAACTAGATAGTATTCCGCGTCAAACGAAAAAAGAACCAGGAAAATCGTTTGAGAACTAAGGCCTGGGCAGAGTACACAAGATTATGCCCAAAAACGTACGTTTTTCGAGCATTAACCCCCCCTTTCCTCCCCTTAAAAGGCAAAATTCGAAATTCCGGCGACGTAGTGCACAACCAGATAGTTTTCCGCGACGAACAAAAAAAGAACCAGGAAAATCGGTTGAGAACTAAGGCCTGTGCAGAGTACACAAGATTTTGTTACACACACACACACATACACACACACACACACACACACACACACAGACATACACCTATGGTTTTTTTCGTGGATTTGGATTCAGAATGGTCTAAAACGGATTACTGTGTGGTTATTTTTTTTTCTGTTGAGTGTTGTCCAACTTCACCCCAGATCGATCGCATAAGGACGCCCAAGTCTTACTGTGGGACGTCCTAAAAAGTGACATCAACGCGCGATTCAGCGTAGAAAAACAGTGCCAAGTGACTTGCCACACTTGAGGTCTACCTTCACCTCAATTTTGGCCCAATCCCTGGGGTTGCTCACGTTAAAAAAAAGTTGTTGATATAAAATGTTCATAAAATTTGACGTAGAATCTGAATCTGCAATAAAAATGGAGGTTCCCATTTGAAAAAAAAAAACAAAGTTGATCTTGGTGAGATTGCGCGCAGCGCAATTTCGCCATTTTTAAATTGTGAGCAATAACTTATGAAGAATTGCGTTCGTCTGAATTTTCACCCACAATTAAAGAAAATAAGTGGGGGAGCGTAGTTACTGGGGCACCCTACATAACATGATAATATTCGCATCTCACCATTGATGATAGCTTTAGATTCCATGAGCTGGAACGCCTTTTCTTTGGAAGGAAGGTCTGCCAGGCCAAGAGCATAAGCGGCCACAGCTGTTGAGTAAACGTCTGCTGATCCTTTGGCGATTTGCTCTTCGAGGTATTTGGCGGTTTTGTCGATTTTGCCTTTGAATTCGTCCGTCATGTCAAGAGATTCGACGAAAGCTGTTAAAACGTAAGCGGTCAGCGCGAGTCCGCCAGAGCCACCTCCCTGCATGGATTTGTGCGAAACGTGGCCAACTTCCGAGAAGCTTCCTGTAACGAGTCAAAATTATTAATCTAGCGGCTTAACATTCTTGTGTTTTCATAAAAAATGGGCTCATTCTGGAAGGCAGTAAGATAATTCAACAATTACGTACCTAATTGCACTTAAGTTATTTTACGAAAACAACAGGAGCCCTTTGCTTAGAAAGTGATTCACATCTCTGACCGATTTTTGTCGGAGATGAAGTCAGTGATAAATTGTTTGATGACGTAGTAATTATTTCGTAGTATTTACCATTTTCGTTCTGCTTGGAGGCGAGCCACCGGAGCGGGTCTATAATGGCAGAGTCCTCGATGTTGGAGAATTTCTTAGCTTGTTTGAATGATTTGGCAACAAAAGCAGTCAACCTGAAAATTTGAAGTAAAATCGTTCAACAACTGCAGGTTGCTCAGCTGAAATGAAATGAAATCCTCCTCTTTCGACCATAACCTATATATTGTACCTACCTTTCTCTAAATTGTCAACTATTTTATTTAAGAAAACCAAAAAAATCTGTGATACACACCTGTTTTATTTTATATCGATTGAAAAGTGATTTTGACCTGTGATAACAATGTTATCATGTTTCTTGTTTTTTGTGATTGTTATATTATATTTAAAAAATTTGACGTTTTGTTAGTGTGTATCGAAGTGGTGTTTTGTGTTGGGTGGTCTGGTCGGCCCGGGGGCGGCTCGCGTGGTTTGTCTCTGCTGTTATAAGGGCCGTCGAGCTGTTAATACGGCTCGATGGGCTGCTAATAAATAGGAGGTATCCCCGGGAGCCGCCATGGTGGGTGGGTACGGGTCCGGCCGGACTGCCCCTCTCATTTTGGTTTATTATTTTCAATAATGAACCTTTGGAATCGACCAAGAAAAAAAGTTTTCAACACCCCCTCAAAATTTGATGGTTTACGTTTCAAGGTACGTAGAATCCAAAAATCGAATAAAAATTTGGCCGTCCGTCCGCCGTAGGCCGAACGCCGTACGCGGCACTTTTGCCACTTAGCATTGACCAATTTTGATGAAATTTGGTATGTAGGCTCCATTTGGGGTCTAGTTGTGCCCCGAAGATTTTGGTTGATGCAGGTCACTTCTAAGGGTTCCAAAATCAATTTTGAAATTTTGAAAACGCCCTAACTCGAAAAATTTTGATATAAAGGTATTGTTTTTCCTTCAATTTAAGATTCTATAGAATTTTTAGAATTTTTTGAGACCACCCGGACAAACCGTTCGCTCACGACGAGAATTTGAATTTTGGACGTACGATAAATCAGAAACACGAGTGTGAATCGCAAAAGAGGCCTAATCTCCGTTCAAATTAAAGCTGGCCGAAATGCGATCGATGTTTTTCTTCATGTTGGGTGGTTGGTGGCTTTGCAAACGAGTGATCTATATAGACAAATAAAAAATAATAAACCATTGTGTAATAATTTGCAGCGTATCATTATAAATTTATTTTTAGGAACTAATACTTTGATGATTGTTGACGCATTTATACCTGTATCAAGTGTGAACAAATAAAGAAAGTTATTATTATTATTATTATTATTATAACCACTTAGCACCGATCGTAATCGGCGACTCAAATTTCGCGAGTTCAAAAACCTCGGTATTTTAGTTTCTAATACTTTGAACTGGAATTCTCAGGTGGCTGAAATTTCAAAAAAAGGTCTTCAAGAGCCTTTACCAGATTCGGCGGGTCGCGTTCGACTTCCCTAAACACATTAGGGCACAGTTAGCATCATCGCTACTGCTGCCAAGTTTTGACTATGCACCTCTAGCATTTTGTGACCTGTGGGGAGCAAATGCACACTGCAAAAAGCGCTCAACAGTGTTGTGCGGTTTGTGTGCAGATTGAGGCTAGATGTCCATGTAACACCATTGAGCTTGGGTGGCTTCAAGTAGCTTTAAAAAATGAGCTTGGGTGGCTTAAAATAGCTGAAAGGAAAAAAGTTGGCCCTCGCCACAATGCTATTCAAAATTCTCAAATTTCGGAAACCCGCATACCTACCTCTATAGGCAGTTTATTCACCTCTCCGAAATCCACTCTAAATCAACACGTAAAGCATCTACTCGTACTTCATTACGGATTCCAAAACACAATACAATCTTATTCAGTAAATCATTTCTTCTGCAATATATTAATTTATACAATTTAAATACCGATTTATTTGATTTAAGCAAAAATGTACCATCCTTCCGCACTACCTACAAAAATATGTTAATTAATAATTGGACCGTGTTATGCAACAACCATTTAAGTCGAATTTTGGTCAAATTGAGATCACTTCAGATTTCTCTTCTCTGGAGGTATCTTCATAACCTCTAGTTGTTATTACTGTTACTGAAAAATTTCAGCTCATGGCCCAAGAATTATCGACAATTTGTTATTTCATAACAGTTTCATCACTCACATCCCTGTTTCGCAATAACCTTCTAACTCTGGGTGGGACTTACAAGCTAAGATTCCAACTATGCAACAACCGTCTAAGTCGACTTAAATGGTTGTTTTCTCTGAGTTAGGTTTTCATTAAAATAGGGATGGGTATCGTTATAAAAGTATCGATATTTTGTATCGATACTGTATCGTATTCGAATATCGATATCCCAAGTATCGTAGGACATGAGTATCGATATTTTAAAATATCGAGTATCGATACTTTAGTGTCACAAACTATTAATATCATACAATTTTCTCAAGAAAAATAATTTTTTCAACAACTTTTATTCATTTTTCACTATTAAGAGTCCAAGCTGAGTGATTTCTTCCATGATATATGCGTTATTTGTGCAACCAAAGAGTGATGACCCAAAAGCCTCTCTACCTTCTTCATTTTTTAGTCATTATGTTGAATTTTCCGCGAGAACAGTATCGATATTCGATATTTAGAAATATCGGATCCAAAGTATCGATATCCAAAAATATCGGGTAGTGCAGTATTGACACTAAAATATCGAGTATCGGTACGAAAGTATCGATATTTTGAAATATCGATACCCATCCCTACATTAAAAGCGTCGGAGTCGTGATAGGTGACTGTTTCGTTGTTTGTCACAGTAAAAATTCGCAGTAGGCGTTTATCATCTATTGGCTGCTTATTTCATTTGTTTGATCTGGTGTACCATGTTTTGCAATAAACGCAAATCTCCCAGGAAGTGGGATGGGATTCACTTAACTTCATGCGTCGACGATCTAATTTTATTAGATCATGTAGGGGGCAAAATCGGAGGATTAGGACGGTCGTAATTTTGCTTCACATTCAGGAGTTTAGTTTAAGTATCATTACATTAAAATATTTACTCTAAGGTTATAGTTTCCTGCCGAATGACTCCGAATTCGGAGATGTGGAGTGCTTATTAAAACACCAAGTCAGACTATACACTCTTGCCGATTATGTTAATGTAATGAAGGCTTGCAGAAAGAAAAACAAATTTGTAGTAAACAAGATCGAGAAGGAAGACTTTTTGTCTGTCGTCATCGAAGGATAGGTACGGTTTAGAAGACTTGGAAGAGCCGGAGGAGCAAAATGTTTCCTATCTGAGTTCCAGAAAGTTGTACGATTATGTTTCTTTCTTAAATTACAATTTTATGATTTTCAATAAAAAGAACATCAAAGAAATTATGATGTCATTAATTCAGCAATCATAATCTCCAGGCAGGAGGGGAAAGAAGAGCCTCTTTTATCGCTTAAATGGTTATTGCATAAATGGACCACTCTATATAATCAGTTATGCAATAACCAATTTATCAATGTTAAGGACTCAAAATTTCATTGGAGAGGATTTAATTTTGATTTTTCAAGGAAAACAGATATTTTACATAGTGCAGTAAAATAGCACTATGTAAAGTGGAGGCAGTATTTTAGGAAAATATGCGTTTCCCAAAATTAGCTTTTTTGAACTTGGATGGTTATTGCTCAACACGGTCCAATTGAATAAACTTTTGTTTGTGCCCTTGAGCATTCAAGTATCATGAGATTACTTTCAAGAAGTGATGAATTGAGCAATTCATGTGACAATTGTTTTAGTAAGAAGAGACATTATTATGTTTATAAATTTATTCAAACTAATTTGTAATCATTTCGATTGAATCGAGGATAATGACATATCAATACATTGTACCTACTGATTGTTTCCAGGGGAGATGGAAGAGAGAACCAGATGGTCCTAATCTCCCCCTGGTTCGTTAAATAAAATCATTCATTCTTTCACGATCTACCAGAAATCATATGGATTCGTTTTTCGTTGTGTCTTCAGTTCGGTACCTGATAAGTCAATAGCACTTCAATGGTCACTTGGTATTCAATTTGAGGTAACATCAGATGAGTTAAGTGAAGCTTAGGTACATCCTGGAGCTGGGCATGGTCTAGGTATAGCATCAAAACTACCCACCATAATTATAACTTCGCTATCCTAGAGTTGTGAGTTCCTTCATTCCGAAATTTGATTGCTGGTTGTTAAGGGCTCACAGCTGGGTACAACAAGAAATATCAAATTTGATCAACCAAAATGTGAACGGAGATTAGGCCTCTTTTGCAATTCACAGTTTTTGATTTATTGCAAGTCCAACCTTAAGTTCTGGGAGGGGGCGAACAATTGGTCCTACAGAAGCTCTGGGTGGTCTCATTCGATTCTAGAAATTCAATTCTATTTTAAACGTATGAAAATACGATTCCATCATAGTGACAGTTTTTGAGCTAGTAATTTGAAAATTACAACCCATATTTTTCAGCCCTTGGAAGTGACTGACACCAACCAAAAGTTTCGGGACACAACTAGACCTCAAATGGAGCCCATGTGCCAAATTTCATCAAATTTTGTACGTGAAAATGTTCATGAAATTCGTCAAATTTCAACGATTCGCCATCAAGAAAAGCGCTGCGAATGGACGGATTGTTTTTAAAATTTCGATTTTCGGATTCTACGTACGTATTATCTTGAGACTTAAACCTTTAGGGGGGGGGGGGGTTGAAACAATTATTTGTTTCTTGCTCGATTCCAAAGATTCATTATTGAAAATAATAAACCAAAAGGACATTGATACCACCCTTGAATAAAGCTGAAAAGATGGTGGTATCAGTTAGGAGAAAGATCTTGTGAGGAGTTTAGTTGGTATTCCAAATAATAGACGATCCAAATTACCATGAGTGACGGTATGTTACATAATAAATGCTGAAATGAACCATTTACCAAGTGCTTCCTGAGTCGTCTGACTTTCCAAAAGCGCTGTATGAGTTGTCGTCGTGCTTGTAGGTGAGCTCTCGCTGGTATCCCATGTCGAGGTACTTCAGAGCTGTGCTCTCGATGCTGTCTGTCAGTTGCTTCGAGTTCTGTTGGCATAATGAAAGATTGTTGGTTATCAGCAGGGGTTGATAGCTACCAAACCTTCAAGACTTGACTGCCATGAAGGTTTGTATACCTGTGTTTACTTGAAATTTAGGATCCGACTGTAGCGACCTACAGTATTTGGTTGTTGTGACTAGCGTAGTTACCAAGAGCCTGTTTGATAAATACAATAAAAATTCATTGCTCGTCTAGTAATGGTGCTTCACTCTTTATTCTGTTATTTTAAACGTGATTTATTATTGAAACTGAATATTAAATACAATCCATCTGGCAAAATTACATATCATTTTTACACTCCTTGAGAGCCCGTTTACAGTAAAACGCAGCCCCTTCTCATAACACTATCTTCAACACTGAGCTATAATTGCACTTTAACAGCATTAACTAAGTCCTGTGGTTTTTTTTTTTCGCTTGAGTCGCTTGAGTTCATCTTCGTTGTCCAAAACGTAGAGCATTTCCAGGTTCTCATGATTGTGGTGGCGTTGTTCGTGCCTCCTTGAGTACCTTGCGATAATATCGTGGACTGTTTCCATCCTCAAGTCTCGATTAATATCATCGTTCCTCATGTACCAAGGAGCACGCACTATATTTCTCAGTATTTTATTTTGGGAGGTTTAGATTTTGTTAATGTTTGATTTTTTGGCACAGCCCCATAACTGAATTCCATAGGTCCAGATAGGGCGAAGGCTCTGCTTATAAATAAGCAGTTTATTGTGGAGAGAGAGACGAGAATTCCTTCCCATCAACCGATACATCTTTCTGAATTTGATTTTAATTTCCTTTTTTTCTTTTCTATATGTTTTTTCCAGTTTAATTTGGAGTCGAGGGTCATACCCAAATATTTAACTGCATCGGTATGGGGTATTTTATTTGAATTGATCTCAACATCCATGACTGGAATTTTTCGGTTAGTAAAGTTGATGTGAACTGATTTTGATTCGTTCAACTTTATTCTCCACATAGAAACCTCAGTGATTGACTTCTGTAGATTACTAGTTGCAGCTTCGATATCATCATCGAAGGAGAGGATAGCCGTATAATCTGCAAAGGTGGCAGCAGTTGTACCTTCTCGTTGGGGTAAGTCCCGTGTGTACAGTAGATAAAGGACTGGCCCTAAGACACTTCCTTGCGGGACCCCAGCTTTTATTGGCTTCAAGCCAGAGTACTTCACCCTGAAATGTCTGCTTTCAAGGTAGTATTTTAGTAGTAAAAAGTACTGTTTTGGGAGATCTCTGTGTAGTTTGTACTCCAATTCCTCGTGCCAAACCTTGTCAAAGGCCTGTGCCACATCCAAGAAGCACATTTACTAGCACCTATACTAGCACATATTTTCTTACCTTCGAGGGCCTTTTCTATTATGTTAGTGATTCGATGGACTTGATCTATAGTTGAATGTATAATAAGTAAATGAATAATATTCTGTAATATCATGAACGTAGACCCTACATTTTGGCGACGGGAATAAATAGCGCCATCTCGGAAAAAAGAAGGAGATCCCGATTGAGTACCCCAGATGGAGTCAGCAAGAACTCCATCTGGTGAACCCAATCGGGATCTCCTTTTTTTTCCGAGATGGCGCTATTTAGATAGAGTTCGTGCTAGATCTGAAGTAGTAGCGGAGTCAGGTAATAAGATGGACATACTATTGTTTGACATAGAACCTTTCAGTACAGAAAGCGATGAACGGGAGTACTGGGCGGAAATATTTAAAATAGCGCTAAAAGCCAGTAAAATTGATCATGATGGTCGAAAGAGAGATTATTCATTTGCAAAGATAGGGACAAAGGCGTTCAAAGTGTTAGTGGATTACTTTTCACCTTGAGATGTAGAGGAAATAAGCTTCGTGACTTGGTTGCAATGCTAGAGAAACATTATGGCAGGGGGGATACATCTCTCTCTGAAAGACTAAAATTCGCGAAGGTTGAAAGAGAAGGAAACGAATCCATAGCCGAGTTCTCGCTACAATTACATTCACAGGATTCTAGGCCGACTAAAATAACAGCCGATTCGAAGCACCACCCGGTGAACACTATTCGAAAAATTCCATGATTTACTAGCGATTCAATTACTAGGAGTTTTCTTATGAAAATGGTGATTTCTAAACGTCAACGTACTTTGAGATAATCCAAAATCACGATGTTGGGCACGAAATTAAGCATGTTCTGTTCTCCACACCCGTATGGTTGTCGGATGAGTTTGTCCAAATTGTCTAGAGCTGACCCGAGAAGATCACCTACAAAGCATCATTTAAACAAACCGTTAGATAAGTAAATAATTTGGTTGGGTTCTGTTTTTATAAGTTTTCAATTGTTGAAGTTGATCTTACCAACAGCGGAGACTTCAACCATAGCAGAATCGGGTACAGCATCTTCAGGGATGGCCAATTCAACGTCCTGTCTGAATTCCCTCTTTTCTCTGAGATCAATGAGCACTCCTTTGGACTTATATTGAGTTATTCCTTCAGGCTAGAAGAAGTAAATACACTTTTTTTGGTAATTGCGAAATCCGCTATTATTTTTTAACCCTAATTGGACCATGGTGTCACTAGTGTCACCGAAAAAATATTGGGAATCTACAACTGTCAGAAGGTGTCACCAGACTAACTAGATTTAAATTGCTATTTAAAAGTTAACGGACAAAGCTGAATTTTTGAAACCATTTTTTGTACGTTTTTGGAAGTGATGTTATGACAAAAATGTTGAAAATTTGTTCATTGATTTCCTTGGAAATTTTTGTCATAACTCTATTTTGTCTCTTACTATAGCCAAATTCTGCTGGCCATTAAATTTGAAAATGATATTTAATTTTGGTTACTCCGGTGACACTTTGGGATTTTTGTGGAGTTCCTGAAATGTGTTCGGTGACACTAGTCTATTATGAAAAAACAATTTAGAAATTTTTCATTCCAGAAAGTTTGAAGCGATTGCGATAGCTTCATTATCTTCTAACATTCTTTAGATTCAAGTACAATACATCCAAACAAAATTTCCTAAAATCAGGAAATCAAAATTTCCTTTGTCACAAAACTCCTCTCACAACTTGGTTTTCTTCTAATCCTTTTTTGATTAAATTATTATTATTATTATTTTTTCAAGATGAAGGTGGATTTGGAATAACAACGTTTACTGTACCTTGTCTCATTTTGATACTAATTGGCTTCAATTGTTGGCCTCTTTAACAGCTTTTGCTTCCGATTCTACCAATGTAGCGAATGCGTTGTTTTCATCTTTCAAAGTTGAGAAAAAAGTTCTCCAAAATCAAAATTTATACTCGCGTTTTACGTTTTAGGCCTTTCTGGACAATTTTGGTTTCGGGGAAAAACTATATGAAGTTATCGTCCGATTTCGATGAAATGTTCGGGGATGTGAGGATTGGTGTCTAGATGGTCCACGATGAAAATTACTTGTAACAGCCATAATTTCTATATTTTCCATCCAAATTTGATGAAATTCTCAGGAATTGAGTGGGTTGGCCTATAGATGGTCCTATAGGTATTATGCATTGGATCATCTATAGAATCGAGTTGTGGATACAGAGAAGCTATGTGTCACAGCCACTTGGAAGAGGGTTTTTCAATCCAGAAAGTTTGAAGCTAATGCGGTATCATCATTTTCCTCTAATATTCTTCAGATTCAAGAATTTCCAAACAAAATTTCCTGAAATCAAGTACCAATATCACAAAACTTGACAACTCGCACAACTTGGTTTACTTCTTATCTTTTTTTAATTTTTTTTTGTCATGAAGATGGGTATGAGATAACTTAATTAACTTAATTTTTGGCCTTATTGAGCAGATTTTTTGTTCTGAAACTTCTTGGAAGGATATGGGATGGAACTTAGGTTCTCGAAACAAGCAGATAACTACTGTGCAATTGGCACTTATCTTCCTTTCCTCAACACCCAACCAGTGTCGCACTTACCTTGACTAGAAGTTTACGACTCACACCGTCTCCTGCCACGGCACTAGTTGCGATGGCTTTCACTTCCATGTAGCCAATCTTTTCGGGTTTGATCACAAAATCAGCAGAGCCGGCGCTATTCGGTCCAATCGTGATGGATTTTGTTCTCGAAGATTCGACTTCCCTCTCTGGAATCCATTTGGAAATTATGTAGTGTTTCTTCAAAATAATGCCTGATGTTGCGTGGACCGTAAAGTGGGTGAATAGGCTCACTTTTCAATTACAACAAAATGTCAACTTTGATTGAAAAAAAAAGAATTGAAAAGAACGTAGTCTATTTTCACGAAAGTGATGAGTTACAAAGTTTAACCAATTGACGGTTAGGTCATCATCGGAAACAAACAAATTTTAGTCGCCAAAAAAAAAAGTAATTAAAATTGTTTATTAGAAATGCATATCAACTCAGCTTACACCTTTTAGAAAATGAACAATTTAGGAATTTTAGAAAATAGGATTCAACTGAGCCTATCAATATCAATGAGTCTAATAACTCCAATAACACGCTTATTGTTGCATTTTTAAAATCATTTTTGTCGAAAATATGACCTATAATTTTGTTTTTGTTTTTAAAATTTTATTTCGCTTAACTGTAACTTTGGGGAAAATGTGCTTTTCGCACAACTTGGGCATTCTAGGGCTGCCAATTCTTCCTCAAGTGTCGTTTGGTGACTCAAGGTCTCCTCGAGTTGAGGATGAGTTGAGGAGTTTTCTTTCAAACGGGCTTATATCCATTCGGAATGTTTTGTGGAGAATTGATAACTCATGGCGAAGTTGTCTAGGGTTCCCAAATTTTCCAAATAGTTTCTTCATTAAACTTTTGATTGTAAGACCAAATTTCGAAATTTTGGCATGCATTTTGAGGGAGACACGGCCATTTCTTATTTGAATGTAAGCCCATTAGATGAAAAACTATGAATGGTGAAGAAAAAATCTCATTTTCATTTTCATTTTCTTTTATTGGTTTACCCATTATTTTCAATTACTAGCCTTTGGAATCGAGCAAGAAAAAATATTCGAACCCCCCTCAAAATTTGATGGTTTACGTTTCAAGGAATGTAGAACCCAAAAACCGAATTTAAACAAAAAAGTTTGTTGAAAACAACGGGATAAATATAAGCCGATTTGCCGGCAAAACCGTTTCGGAAGGAATTCAACTCGTGAGAAGGCCTTATCCCAAAGATTCAGAATCCGTGAAAAAAAAGTGTAAAAATGGGTAAAAGCCCGTTTGAAAGAGAACTCTTCAGTTGAGGTCGACCTCTAGTGCGTTCTGTGCGTCTAGAGTGAGGAAATTGAGTGGAATGGTGCCTTGAGGAATGACTGTGAATACCGCCCTAGAAAATGGGAACCAACTCAGCATATTCATTCCACAGAGCCTCCACTTCATTCCACCCCATTTTACGAACCCATTTAAAGTTTAAAAACTTGGCTGGAAATACAAACTTGATTTTTTCTCTCCACCAGCAGCGAAGGAGAACCACCCAGGGTTATGTAAGGTAATAGAAGCGGTAACGTTTTGATCCATGTAGTTGAAGACGTTGACGGGAACGACCATCGACTCCCCGCGTTTCACTGAATACGGCAGATTCAAGGAAACGAAAAACGGACGGAAAACTCTCACCTGTTCACAAAGAGCAAGATGTTATATTACTGCTACAATATTATTATTGGCATCACCAAAAAACCACAAAAAATAGGTGTTGAGGTTCAGTAAGAAGATCATAAGATCGGAGGAGCGGCGAATCTCTCAATGCAGTCCCAACGACCTATTCTGGTGTACAGATGGATCCGAAATGGGGAATGGTACAGGGATTGGAATTTACTAATCCCATATGGAGCCACTCAGCTCCTCTGGGAGTGTATGCCTCGGTATTTCAGGTTGAAGTAATTGAAGTTGAAATTAGGTTCTGTGCTGGGGAAAGTCTGCGGAGGTGGACTGTGGTGTACCTACCTGGTGTACAAGGATGTCTAAGATTCTCCCTTCAAGTGAAGGTTGATTGTGGATTCCTGAAGTCTTGCGACTCTTTATAGTCTCTCCCCTTGCTGCAAGCAGCAAGAGAAATACTCCTCCTGAGAGGGATTGTAACCACAATCAATGTCCTTGCATATTTGCAAGTACCTGTGATTACCTACAGGTTAAGGCGCACGTCTAGCTCGCACTTCCGACTATGCAGGTCGGCTCCCGAGTTTTTGACAATCCGCAAAACTCACATGCCGGAATGCGTGTACCAGGGCCACCCCGTTGGCCATGGAACCCTACCCGGGGATACGGATGAAGTTTGTCGCCCAAGATATAATAAACCACGACCCCCGCGAATCCTACCTCAATTGGGGGGCAGGCAGGTGACATGTCGTAGTGTCTATGCGTGCATTCTCTCGGACAGCCAGGCTACGATCAAGGCTTTAGCCGCTTCCTCCATCAACTCAAAGTTAGTGTGGGACTACTTCCAAACTCTCTGCTTCCTGTCGCAACACAACAAAGTCTCTCTGGGGTGGGTGGCAGGTTCATTGGTCCAGAGCCAGCCATCGGCATTCCCAAATCTTCCTTTAGGGCGACCATAAACCGGTGGGTCACCAATGAAACCACTAGTAGATGGTCAAACCTTAGAGAGCATGCTCTAAGTAAGCGCATGGTGGCCAAACCTAACCCCAGCTCCACTGAAGAGCTTAGCTGTAAGTCGCAAGAAAGTCAGGTTAGTGGTTGGCCTGGTAACAGGCTTTGCACCACTCTGATTCCATCCCAACCGCATTACAACCCTCTGCAGGCTGTGTGGAAAGGCTGAAGAAAAAGCATTGCAAACCGCTATCAAATCGCAGGTTTCACCTCCTCGGGTCACCTACACCCATGGATGCTTTTTCCAGCACAAATCTAGTCAAACCCCTACTGGCCCTTGCTAAATGGCTAGGACTCTTTGACTAGGAACAGAATCTGCGGAGTAGCACAATAAGCCACTAGGCTTCAGCGGTTTGGGCTCCCATCACCCTGATCAGCGAATTCAGCTACAAATCTACAATCTCAGTAAGAAGAAGAACAAAACACTTGTTCAAGCCGACGTGGTATTATTTATATACCATCTTCAGTCCTTGGAAAGAGTGTGAATAAACTTCTGTTGCTGAGACAAACGGTATTGAGTTTGTCTGAGAGAGTCTGCGCTTGTATTATCATACAAAAAGTATATTTTTTCATTTCAGAAAGTGTTTTTTGAAACCCAAATGTAGGCAACAGAAGTGAATTTACACCCTTTCCTAGTCTTGAAGATGGTATATAAATATACCGAAACGTCGGCCTAAACAAGTGTTTTATTCTTCTTCTGCTGAACCTCAAGAACCTCAACACCTATTTTTAATCAAGCAGTTGAGAAAAAAGAATCATGTCATCTACAACTACAGTAATCGAAATTTAACCCTAATTGGACCAACAAAATTTTTCATCGATTTTTGGCGAAATTTCGGTCATAACTTTATTTTTAAACTTCCAATAGCTCACAAAAAATGTTTCAATAAATTCAGCTCTGTCCATTAAATTTAAAATTAAAATTAAAATTTAATTACTCAGGTGTCACCAATGGTACTAGGGCATAGGGGTGTAAAAATAAATTAGCACAATCCAATGTCTTGTAAATTAATTATGTTCAGGAATTAAGATATCTAGAGGACAAAAAATTCGCATTTCAACCATAGAAAAATGTATCATAGACGAATAGACTTTGTTTCACATTTTCACAGCAACGTTCTCCAACTTTCTAAAAAATGAAACTATAACAAGGTTGTATATTCAGAGAATAGGTAATAAATCAAAGAAGGAAGTTGTTTTTAGGGGTTCTTAGGGGGGGTGTTTAGGCAATAGTGGCATCTATTGGTCCCTGTCCTAACACAGACTTCACGAAAAATCTTCGAAATTCGGTGTCACTAGTGATACCTCGGTTCAATTCCGATTAAACATGTTTAAAATACTCAATTTTAGAGTAGTTACGATTGTTTTCATTGAATGATGCTCACCTTAGCAGGATCGGTGGACAACGCCAAACCGTATTCAGGGCTCAAAGAGAACCCACTGATGACCCAGGAAGTTATCGTGTCTGGGACGGACTTGGTCAAATTCGCAATTCCATTGTTACTAAAATAACCACGAAAAATATGTCACTAAAAACATCGAATTGTTCTCAAAAAATGTATTTACTAACGATAACTACAAGTAAAAACGCTACAAATTATTACACAAAGTTTTATAATTTTTCTGTATAGATCACTCGTCTCTAAAGCACTCAGCTTTACCATCGTCACTACCAACCATTACTTTACTTTCACAATCAAGTTTACTTCGAAGCAATAAACGCTTCACACTCAATTCGAAAATAAGAAGTTGCGAGTGCCTTCATTAGAAAATTTGAATACTGGTTGCTAAGGACGCAAAACTGAGTACATCTCAAAGAATCAAATTTTGATCAGCTAAAATTTGAGCGAAGATAAGGCCTCTTGCGATTCACACTCATGTTTCTGATTTATCGTAAGACCAATCCTTAAGTTCTCATAGGGAGCGAACGGTTGGTCCAACAGATCTCTTGGTGGTCTCATTCGATTATAAAAATTCTATACTATTTTAAATTGAAGGAAAAACAATCCATTAATATCGACATTTTTTGAGTTAGGGCTTATTGAAAATGTTAGCCTTATTTTTCAACCTTTGGGCACAACTAGACCCCAAATGGAGCCCATATACCAAATTTCATCAAAATCGGTTCATGGGAACTGAGGAAAGTGCCGCGTACGCCGGAGGGTCAAATTTGTATTGGTTTTTGGGATTCTGGGGAGTTATAACTGAATTAACGGTTTTTCCCGAATTTCTCTGGCAATTAATGTTCAATTTTGATGATTCCAGAGGCAATATTTCAGATTTTTAATTCCTTCGGGCGGAGCACTAATGAATTTCTAAAATCCATTACAGTTCAAAATTAAGATTGAACTTTTCAAGTTTTTGCGCCTTCAATTTCGTGAAATACTGACCCGGAACGAGGAACGTACGGCGACCGACTGAGACCCGCTTAAAATTGCTTTTCTTGGTCGATTCCAAAGGTTCATTATTGAAAATAATAAACCAAAAATGAAAAGTATTCTTGATATTAAAAAAGTTTTAATATCAATAGTTACTATTGATTTGTTTATTATCAAATTGTTTCTTGGATATTATGCTCTATTTGCAGACATTTCTTCCATTACGTCACGTCTAAGGATTTGAGAAAAACATTTGACTTGAATTGATAAGAGTAGCTAGTCTGATGGAACAACATGAAAGTAGGTTGCAGTATTGGTTCTTCAATTAGGTCTACTAATTCATGAAATGTGGGCCAACGAAATTTCGTTTTAAATTTCTATGCTGAATCGAAATCGAAATAGGTATTTAATTATTTCAGCGACCCTTCAAGTTTATTCGAAATTAGCATACAATGAATAATGGATACCTATGGGATAGATAGATTGACTTTTTTTATTGCGGCCAATCATAGGTTGGTACGTCACAAGTCATACTATAAATATACATGTAAAATATATGAAGGGACGCCGCGTCATTCGGTGGAAGGCCTAGGAGATCCCAGTCCCGCCCGGGGCCCACCCACCATGGTGCCATCCCAAATCCAAAAAGGCACCAGCACCCCGGCCACGGTTTACACCAAAAGACCAGAGTCACTAGCGCACAATCGGAAATGGAGATAACTAAACAGGAGGCCACCCCCGAGAGGGACCAAGACGCCTCAGCCCACACACCAACAGACACACGCGACCACATTCAATTAATTTACAACCACACCACACGAATGTAAACAATACAGACATACAATTCAAAAGTAGATAAATAAATAAGATATTAACAAATAAATTACAAAAAGTTCATTTCTGTTTATCTTTATTCATTTATCACTTTTATTTTATTGTTATTAGATATTTTATTAAATATATGATATAGACATTTATATAAGTACACGTGCAAGAGATTAAAGCATTAAAATATTCATTGAAAACTACCACCAGCTCTAACCAAAAACCAGTTTCCAACTACAAAATCAACCATCACCAAAAAGAAAAGTACGTCTCGCTAATCAAGGGCAGCAATTTAAGAAGTCAATGCTGAACTCCACCAACTCCTGAAATTTGCATCAAGGATGAACAAAAATTACTACCTCGCACCAAGTGGGTTTTGTGCAAAATTATGTAGCTTACAGAGAGTATATCACGAGCATCACACAATTGAACAAATTTAATAGTATAAAATACCACAACTAGTTATAGTACGAAGACAGAGTGTTTGAAATTCGTAGGATCTGCTCTTTATTTCCGTTATTTACCTAGAAAAAATTCAGACCGTAAACATCCATAATTTACCCTGAAATTGTTGTAAAATGTAGACATACATATTATGTACATAAAATATCCTTGTTTTTCAACGCTGATTTATGTGCGCTATTTTTGATCTGACTTGATTTCGAGGTAATTATGTCCGACAATACCAACACTAGTTGTTATAACGCTGCAAATTATTACACAAAGGTTTTCTATTGTTTTCTATTTAGATCACTCGTCCGCTAAACGATAAATCAGAAACACGAGTGTGAATCGCAAAAGAGGCCGAATCTCCGTTCAAATGTTAGCTGACCGAAATGTGATCGATGTTTTTCTTCAAGTTGGTTGGTGGTAACAATGGCAAAGCCGTGTTCTTTGTAGACGAGTGATCTATACAGAAAAATAATAAACCTTTGTGTAATAATTTGCAGCGTTTTTGGTTTACCTCGAATATTCAAGGTATAGCTAGTTTTACGATTTTTTTTAGTTCCCACTTTCCTTCATTATTGATTGAGCATTCTCAAAAATAATAAACCTTTGTGTAATCATTTGCAGCGTTTTTTTAATCAGTCTAGTCCACATATTTAACCATTTTTTCAAGTGAATTCAATATTATTTTTCATTTTAGCCAGTATTTTTAATTTTAATTTTGTTTTTCGCGTGGCGTTGTTTCTTTGATTTTACCGTTCTTCACTCATATCTGTATTTTTGGCCATAATTACGTGATCATCACAATCAGATCACGAGAATCTGCCTTGAAAACAATATTATTTCATGCGACACACATGGATCTACCGTGGACTATATTTTTGAAAAATGTTATGGTTGCCCGAATTGCGAGCTGCCCTAAAACCCGAATGAGGAGTAAAACTTACATGAAATGTTGTGTGGAATCCGAATGTGCAATGAAAACTGGGGGTTCCCATAAGAGAAAAACCAAGTTGCTGCGCAAACAGTGCGTTGAGCTTGCGCGCAAATGCTAAATTATGGTACCTATTCGAATTTCTGATAAAAAGTTATAGGAGTTTACAGTTTAGATTTTTTCTAGGAGCGAAAATAACGGAAATAAATGGGTAATTCTATATCGAAAAATTCCAGTTAAATCCAAAAATGGATACCACTACGTGTTTCAGCGTCGAAAATTAATGAAAACACATGTATCACACTTGGGGTCTACCTTCATCTCAATTTTGGCACAATCCTTGGGGGGTTGCGCATGTTTGCGCGCTCACTGGACGGGTTGTGCGCAACCAAAAAAAATCGGTTGAGGGGTCTAAAACTCATGAAATTTTGCATAGAGTCTTGTTTTGTTCTATCTCCAAAACTAACGAGTTTAGTGGTGGGAGGGGGGCAACTCGTGAGACACCCTGTATATTTTTAACATACATTAAAAACCCACTACTACGGTTCCATCACCACCAGGTACCAAAAATTAATGCATGAAAAAAAAAATATATATAGATAGAAAGGATAGCATTTCATATGGTGTAAGATCCTCCACCTTCATAAGACAAACTTAACTGCCCTTCGATGCCAATCTAAGGGATTTTCAAAAGGCTGTAGGTGTTGCCTCATTTCTTAATTTCCAGTAAGACGAAATTATTCACTACAACTACAGAAAATGGAACTCCGGTATAAGTTCCAAATTTCTTTAAAGAACTAGAACAGAATAGCGTCCTCATTTGTTCAACGACCGGGCGAAAAGAGAAAATACTGTCTATTACGTGCCATTTTTACGTCTTTAGCCCCATTAAACCTTTCCCACTCCACTTTTCGGATTTTTTAAAGTGGCTACGCCAGTTTTTTCGAGTTCGTACTTCCCCAAAACGAGTTTTCAAATTTATTATTTTTTCGAATAGCAGACAATATAACGATCGTTGAAGAAAAAGAAAAAAAAAGGAATAGAAATCTGTCCGATAGAACGATTTATTCAAACATAAGTTTGAAAAAATGATCTGTTCCTTCTAGCTTCTTTGGACAACTTTTTCTTAGAGATTTTGGCACATTTTTTCCTCCAGAAGTTCATTTTTCGGGAGGCAGAAACACAGTTTACTCTTGGTATGATCCCAAGATTAGAGAGAATGCGGCTTTTCGAAATTGCTGTCATGGAAATTCACAACGGCCTCGTGGACTCCCAATTTGCTTTGCACGAGGCGATTCGAAACGATTGTTTAGTAAAACGATAGCGAACGTAGATTAGTAGAAAATATAAACTGTTTGAAAACGCGCACTTCTTAAAATCACAAAATAGAAAATCGGTGAGTGTGTGTCTGGATTGATGTATTGATATATTGGTTGATAAGTTGATATATCTATTGTTCCTAGTCTTCTCTTTGGGATCTAGGAAGAGAAGAGAGGGGTTGAGATAATATTTTCGGAGTTCAAGAAGGAATAATACGAAGAAGAAGATGGAAAAGGGGAATATCCAGGAACTGAATGCCATTTTGTCGAAGTCTAAAGAATCATGGCCAGACGACTTCGGCCAGCAGAAAGGTGCTCCGCAGAAAAACTCTCCTCCTGAAAAGTTGATTATTCACCCCGAGGTACACTTTTCTCTGGATATGCTGCACCGATTGGTCACAAAAGACAGTTTTTCTGAACTGCAACTCTGAATCCTTCCCACCAGAATTGAGACAAAGTTATGTATATCATATTTTATGTCAGCATGTTGTCGAGTGAAGGCAATGGTATTCTCGATGGCTCGCCGATTTATATTGGTCCCTACTCAACAAGGATGCAAGAGGGTTGATGCACTAACTGCCCGGCGCGTTTCCGCTCTACCGTTGTGCATATGAGTTTAGCTAGTCGCCTCCTCGTCGCGAATACCGCAGACCGAAAGGAGGAGACGCATTTATCTAGAGACTAGTTGGGGAAGACAACTCCTAGGTAATATGGGAGCAGAGGCCAGCGCCCTGACGGCTACCGATGCTTCTGAGGAACTTGGGCTTGTAAATGAGATGAAGGAGGGAGAAATGATCAAGTCAAATTGTTGGAGTAAAATGCATGAAGGGCAAGCTCTGAGTCGTCTTTTATATTACAGGTAGGTAACAAGGTAAAGAGAGAGTGGAGGAGGGTGACGTCCGTCTGACGTGTCCCCTTACCTCACTCTACCTACCTCTCAATGACTCACTCAGGGCTTCCCCTTTATGTCTCTTTATTGGAGAACCAAAACAGGTACCTAACTAATAGATCATTACACCATAGTTCTGAGATAAAATATTGGCAAAATGTGAAGTCTTGTGGTTACTGAGAAAAGGTTATTGTGCTTCAAAAATTCTCTTTTCCAAAGCAACGGAAAATGAAGAATTCCTGCGGGTGTAAGCTCTAGGTAGGTTTAGGAGATACGTGTTCCTTCCTTTTGTGTAAATTAGGTATAATTTTTTCAGGTGAAAAAGATTGCCGCTCTGTTTTTTATTCTCATTCTGTTGACAATTCAGTTGAAATTTTTAGGAGACGTTAACCGATATGTACATATGCTAAGTTTCCTGCAAATTTCAGTCAATCATCTTGAGCGTGAGGGAAGCAGTGTTCGTTGGAAGTCAAAGGGTGGGCGCCTCAAACATAGCTATAGGAAACATAGCTTATAGTAGGTATAAGGTAATATAAGAGTAGTGGGTAGTAGAAGGTAGAGAGGAAACGATTTTTCCGACTCTGGTCGGCCAGTGAAAGGGAAAGTTCACCCCCTCTCGCCGGACCGAAAAATAGGAGGTACACTTACCCTCTAATTCTGTGTGGAAAGATAGGGGGGAATTTTTTTGAAATTAAATAGGGCGGAACCGAAAAAAAAGTTGTAATTACTTACAAGACTCCGCCAGGGGACACAACTTTGTAAGAACTTAAGCCTTGGTGGGCAAGTTATTGAGCTAATTTGTTTTCTTATTTCATAAGACTTTGTTTTCTATCCTATTCTTTGTATCTATGATGTATTTTTGATTGCTAAATAAATAAATAAATGATTCCAGCGGCAGTCTCTTAGTTTTTTGATTCCCTACGCCCATTCACTAATGAATTTCAAAAATCCTTGAACATTTCAAATTTTGGAGCAACTTTTAAAGTTTGAGCCCGTTAAATTTAGGGAAATACTGACCCGGAACGAGGAAGTAACTGCGACCGACTGAGATCCTCTTAAACCTACTTAGAAATTGAAGTTCCAAAACCAACACCTCGAAAATACAATCTATAAACGACGACTATGACTATTGTTCGTGCGTGACCGCCCGATTTCAATCTCGCTCAGCCTTATTACCTACATAGTCGTAGAAGAATCGTCGGTTTTACCTCGAGTCCAACATGTGCCAAATCCACGTCTCTGGGAACTTGGTCCTCACTTGCACGATGGGTTTATGGGTAACGCCTGACGAACCCGCAAAAGCCGTACTGGATACCATAGCGGGACTTGGCTTATCCAACTCAGCCGCTAAACTTGACGGAGCTACCCCACTTAGATAAAATATACCATCTTCTTCAGGGTAAACTGAACAATAAAATCAACCTTGCTAATACTGAGTAGGAGTATCATTATTACTATTTTTGATATGCCAATACACGTCATCATCTTCTTGATTTTTTTCCGGGGAGTCAGCTAATGCATGGCGGGGGGATAATTTTTGAAGTTTGTTTTTAAAACTACAGCAACATCTTTACCCTAATAACCCCATGCAATGACTATTCAACCTTGTTTCTTCAACATGAAGAAGGAATCTAATGAGAAGACTAGATACAATTAGTAGTATTTTATTATCTCAAAGACACATGCGACATGCCCATGACGAATTGAATGTACAGTTGACTTGATTTTCTGAGATACAGTACTATTAGGGGTTTCTGAGATCCTATTCTGAGACCTTTAGATGCTACTTACTTGAGATTGTATTGAGAACCTACTGATTTAGGGCATATAATACCGATATCCTTTTCCTTTAATGATTTGGGGTTCCTGTACTGTTTGGAGTTTCTTAGATCCTGTACTGTTTGGAGTTGACTTGAGATCCTCTACTATGTATATTCAACCAAACCTACCTACAATATTATAATTATGTCCTTAAACCCATCCTCTATATGTCTTGATGCAGCACTCGAAAAAACTAGAGTAAATCTCTTTATGCCAACATTTCATCGGTCTGTTGTTTCGGGCAACTACAGATCGACAATTGCAATCTCGCTACTTCAACAGAACCGTTAAACTATGCACGAATTTGACTAGGTTTAGTTAGGACAATCACCAACCCTACCTCGAATCCAGAATAGCCCATATCCAGGTTTCGGGAAACTTGCTGCGGACTTCAAGGACGGATTGAACAGGAGGATGAATACTAGACAGTTCAGCATCCACTACGTCGTTATCAAATGACATCGCCTCCATAGTGTGGTATATTTCAGCTGCAATGTGCAACGATAATGTTTTGAAATTATTTCATAGACTCTATGTTTTGTTTTTTCCTCCCAAGTGTGTCAAAATTTCTCCTTCAAACATATTGCAATGAGAAAAACAGTTAGGTTTGCTGTGAGGGAAATTTTCACGAGAAATATTTACCACATTCGAATGGAAGGAGTTTGGTACGAACTTTGGGGAGACACACGATTAGGTTCCCAGTGGCTCGCTCCGGGAACAGACCTGGCCAACATGACCACGGTTCACTTCGATTAGGCAAAGACCTAGAAGAACAACAACCACTAAACCCTTGTACTAGAGGTTCGCTCTGACAGGAACCCGCTGAACAAAACCTTGCATGCAGTGTGCTTGGCTGGGAGACAAACCACACAAAAAATCCATGGTTGTTTGACTTGTGCGATATTCCTCCTACATAGGATGATGCTAATGCAAGCATGGAGAATCTAGATTCATCAGAGTGCGATCAGTGCAGAACCCGGTGTCTTTGTCCTTACCAGTGGCATACCCATTCAGCTGACGGTTTCAAAGAGAAAAAGAATCTTCTACAGAAGGGATGAATGAGACAGGTCCTGCATAGCCAAGGAGGGAAGAGAGCGCACAAGGCAAGCTGGCAAGAGATATGGACGGAGAATATAGAGGACGGTGGATTGTAAGGCTAGTGCAAAACATCCAAAAATGGATGGACAAGAAGCATGGAAAGTGAAAATTTTCCTTACACAGTTCTTCACAGGGCATGAACTGTTTTATGCCATTTTATGCAGATCCTTCTCCACATAAACCTGCAGTATAACTTCAGCAGGAGTACAGAACAACAATGTACCTAATGGGAAAGGTGACTGCCTCAACATGTCTGCACTGCCAGAAGACAGAAGACGAAGATGCTCTGCACACATTTTTCGAATGCACCAAATGGGCGACTGAAAGAAATCAGCTACCAGTAGAGCTGGGGTTAGCTCCCCAAAGTTCAACATCAGAAACTGTTGTCAGCAAAATGCTGGAAGGTGAAAGGAGCTGGAGTTTTGGGGCAATGTACACCGAAAGTATCCTGACAAGGAAGATATTGTTACAACGGGAGAGAGAGAAAAGGGTGTACCTGGTCCGTCCCGGCATCCAGAACTGACGAAGCGACCCAGGAAGTGCCTGAAGTTATTAGTTTAACGGTTCCAGGCTGAGCTTCCTCGTTTCCCATTCGGTTCGAATCCCATAACCTTGAAGACGCGGATGCTTCAAGGTATCTTACGAGATCCAACTCCACCTGTGGATCTTGAAGATTTTCTCACCTGCCAGCCGAAAAAACCGCTTAATAATGGGATCCGGTGCCTAACGAGGAGCTTTTTCCAATCAATTAACCAAAGGGAGACAAGAGGATTCTCAGTTTACGAGTCTTGGTTCTGATTCAATCATGACCGCCATAACAGTCTCGAATGGGGCCAAGCGGGGTGGTTCTATCAACTATACCGAACAAGTCAAATGAAAGACAGAGCAGCTGAGAGCAGTTTTGTTCGCCGCCTTGTGGGGACCACGTGAAATGGTTTCGGTTCAGGAATATCCTTTCCGTTACTAATAATAACGTACGTTCAACCTCAACCTTCGTAGAACATAGAAGAATATCAGGTAAAACTGCCAAATGTCCATGTTTTAATTTTCAAATATGTCTTCCTTTTAATTTCAGTGATTCTCAAAATGGTAGTTTTATTGGCTTGCTAGCATGGCCAAATTAATGTCCAAAAAGCTCAAAATAATAGTGTCAGGAAACGAGATGAGTAATGGAGTCAAATCGGATTTATTTGCATCAGATATAGCATAGTTTCTTTTTTTCAATTGCGGCATCAAGTTCTTGGCAATAGAAGCTCCTGAAAATCAACTGTACCACTCCTGCCTGGTTGGTTCCCCTAAAGACCAGTTCGTTCTCAATTCGAAATAGCCAGTGCAAATCGATCGTTTCTCACTTTTCTTACGTTGGTTTTTTGGTTAATTTTTGGATGATGGTAGTTTCAATGGTCTGACCCCTCCTTTTGTCCCTGGTCAATCTTACCTCGAGTCCAATATACTCCAGATCCAGGTTTCAGGGAATGATTTTCGTACTTGGACGATCGGTGCAACAGGTCTCACGCTTTCCGGTCTCCACCGTGAAGCACCGGGTGAATAAGATGCTGACATTGCAACCGCCTGAACGGGTCTTCGAGCCATTGAATAAAAGACCCTTCGGTATACTGCTATTATAAAAAATGTTTGTTAGTTTTTAAAATTATTAGTTTAATTTATAATAGGTACATCCGTGGTGATGTATAGAAGCGACAACCGTGACTCTGCCAGACCACCCTTTGAGTCTTTTGGGTTCTTTTAAAAATAATTTTCCGTTTGGTTTTGAAACAACAATGCTCATCGTAGTAAGGCTTTTCATCATGCTTTTATAACCCACATTTTCATGCAAACCTTTGTGCAGACATAAAAGGATTTTTACGTGCGTAAATTTGAATCACTGACCCTGAATCAAATATTTCCCAGATCCAAGTTTCTGGAAATTTGACTCTGACGTTAACTTCTTGGCTAGAAATCTTATGCTGATCTGCTACCAATCCCACTTTGTGGACCGCTGGCGACATAGGTGCCTCGGGTTTTATGGAGGAAACCGCGTGTAATATCCCATGCATTCCACCTTTCAATAAGTGGAAGTTGGCTTGAAAAAAACAAAAAATACCGCATGGTTAACTAGATATTATCATATCCTCATCTAGGTGGGAAATACTAGCTTCGAAATATTTGATTCTATCTGGATCAAACGGGTGGATTGGTACCTTCAAAACAAACTCAATCTTCACTCATTGCTCTCCTGGAAATGGGTGCTGAACAGGACCATACACCGACAGAAGATTATCCGGAGCAGTATCAATATATTTATGGAAGCTGAAACTAATATCTACCAGAAAACCAATGGAGAAGTAAAACGTGAAGTCAAGAATCCAAAACACCCAAAGATAGTGAAAGTCTTGATAGCTCTTCTAACCCTGATATGGATATGAAATTACGAGCAGAAGCGGAAAAGAATTTGCAAGAAATCTACCTGCTCGCCGATTTTGAAGTGAGTCACCATCAACCAAATCAACCATCCACCAAACCACCAACATCGACAATTAGTCAAATTTACACCACCAACTCTCAGAATCACTAACCTGGAGTCTGAGATCTCCCAAATCCATGTTTCTGGAAATTTAACTCGTACGGGAACTGCAACTCGATTTTCTGCTACGCCACCGGCAGATGCTGATGCTAATGGCGGGATAGTTGAAAACCCACCAGCTGGCGTGCTTATAAATTCAAGACCTCCAATAGCAGCTGCCGGGTATGGGTGTTCTGAAACGTTACCAACGTATGGTGTTTGACATGTTTTTATTGTTTCGCCCGTTGTGAAACTTGGTAATCATCAGGTTTTGCTGAATGGCTTCTTGATTGGTCAAGCGTTGATTTGGTCAGGGTTGACTTTGAGTTGTTCTTAGCAGGAGTAGGAACGACTGACAGCGAAGACTGAGAAGCAATTTTGAGACACTTCTATATACGATGGCCGTTCGCACATAGTAATTGTCAATACACCAGAAGAAGTGGAATAGAAGGCATGGTTCAGAGTCAGGATGAAACGATCTGAATCATACAAGCCTGGTAGGAATCACCACTCCGAGACCCACCAACCATGGCTCCTCTACTGGCTCAATTCAAGAACCATGCCACATAAGCAGCGACACCTACTGGAAGAGCAATTATCATTCCTACCGATTATTCTTGACCAAGAACCAACAGCTGACTAGCAGAACGAACAACCCCGGTCAAGCCGCTGCTGAACGAGCGAAGCGAGCTGTTATAATACCGTGTCCAATATTTACAAAGGTTAGCATCAACGTTTCAATGACTAACAACGGTTTATTCCTGAGATGCGACTAATGTTTCGTACTAACTGACCCAACCATCATCCACAATAATGACTAACTAACCCGGAAGCGATCAAACTCCAAATCCAGGTTTCTGGAAAATTCCTTCTCACGGCGGTTGGAATTGCTGGCGGATTGATCGATTCAGATGAAAGTGGTATTTCTTCCGGGTTCTCACCCCTGATATCAATTATATCCGAATCAACATACCCACTGATGTACACGGACATGTCGACTGCAGAGTTCCAAATTCGGTATGCATGAAACAATAAAACATCCAAATTATTTTAGCGAACAATCGAAGACGGTGGCGAAATTTTCTCTCCACTGCATGGGGAAGTATCGGCCTATTGATTGACCGTCGATATTTTGCTTGACTTGTAAAAGTTTTTATGAATATGATCATTGAGAAAGTAACAGGAAGGAGGAGCAAACCCATAATCTCTCATCCCTCAAGGTTCTCCAGTTAACTGGTTTTTGATTAGAGCAGTTTTCATAGTTGCAACATAAGTGTGCAGAACAAACCCAGAATCGATCAAGCTCCAAATCCAGGTCTCAGGGAATTTGCTTCTTACGACCATGGGACGCAAGTGGTTCTTACGATATGTTGGACGATTTGATTGTTGGATATGTTTAACTGGTGGTCTCTGTGGTGAAAATGGCATGGAATATGATGTCATCTCAAAAATAGAACTTTCTCGTGTGAAGACGGCTAAAATAAAACAACAACAGTCGTGGTAAGAGAAAAATCCTGATCCTAAACTGGCGATTACCGAACAAGATGGGTTTCCATTCAATGGTAGAAATTGGTTCAAAGTAGCAATAAGAAAGTCATCCAATGATATTTTTCTAGATAAGTAGAAGATCAATTCTCCCAAGCTTATCTGAGCGCTTATAGTGGCGGCTAGCCACGGGGTGGTGAGAATTACCCTCCATCCTGGAGCCCAAAATTTCTGAAATCCATGTTTCTGGGAACTTGGATCTCACGTGTACAAGGGATAATATAACTGTTTTTGATATTAGCGGTTTTGTGTTGACTGGGTGCTATGATTTTTCATTGCAAGGATCAACCTTCATATTCTGATGTCACTGAATATCTGTAATACAGTGACAAGAAGGCCCATCATTGGTCCACCCATCATCAATCAGCTCAAGATTCTCCTTGTAACTGGTTTTCGATTTGAGCAGTTTCGTACTTATTGGAAGCTATAATATTTCAACCCTGGTATTGAAATCTACGCTCCACAAAATTTTCTCTCCACTACATGGGAAAGTATGGGCCTATTGATTGACCGTCGATGTTATGCTTGACTTGTACACGTTTTGATGAATATATTCATTGAGAAAGTGGCAGGAAGGAGGAGCAAACCCATCATCCCTCAAGATTCTCCAATTAACTGGTTTTTGATTAGAGCAGTTTTCACAGTTGCAACATAAGTGTGCAGAACAAACCCAGAATCGATCATGCTCCAAATCCAGGTCTCAAGGAATTTGCTTCTTACGGCCATGGGACGCAAGTGGTTCTTACGATTTGTTTGACGATTTGGTTGTAAGATTTGTTCAACTGGTGGTCTCTGTGGTGAAAATGGCATGGAATATGATGTCATCTCAAAAATAGAACTGTGATGTGTGAAGACGGCTAAAATAAAACAACAACAGTCGTGGTAAGAAAAAAAAAACTGGCGATTATCGAACAAGACGGGGTTCCATACAATGGTAGAAATTGGTTCAAAGTAGCAATAGGAGAGTCATCCAATGTCATGTTTTTAAGATGAGTTTTTTTATATATTCTCCCAAGCTTGATTTTTAAAGCTAGTCTACGGGGTGGTGAGAATTACTCTCCATTCTGGAGTCCAAATTATCCCAAATCCATGTTTTTTTGGTAACTTGGATCTTAGAGAAAGCGCCATGTTGTTTATGAGGCTCCCCACCCTCGTGATTCAGATCCTGTTAATTCCAAACGAAATCCTGGTTTTCTTGAGGGAACTGATGTTTGTGAAGTCAATGTTTTTCTTGAATCAATCGATGCCATGCGCCTTCATGATGATAAAAGCGAATGATCAGAATGAAGAAGTTTAGTTAACTCTCCGCGAGTGGATGTGTGATAGTCTAACAAACAATATCAATATGAATACTAGAATCGAGTGTACTCATGGTGGTGGTAGTAGTGATATTCACTGTTGTTGTTTTGGAGCGGAAGTTCACTGAAAACCCATCGTTTGATCCCGAAGCACTATAAACTAATTGTGGCCTATTTCACTTTTTTTCTCACTAACCTGGAGTCTAAAATATGCCAAATCCACGTTTCAGGGAACTTGGATCTCACTACTACTGAACGAGGCTTGTTTAACCATGTTGAACCTGATCCACCGTAACCAGGTATCGCAAATTCCTGAGGAGAACGTCCTGATTCAGGATATCCAGGTATGCCATATTCTGTTTTTGAAGTCAATTAAGAATCAGATCGCATCCGGATGAATTTATGACGGCACAAGTTGGTGATGATGAATTGTTTTGTAAGTATTTTCTCATTTCAACTTGTGGTTCATATTTCCAAGGTATATATTATTTCAATGCTATTTAGTTATGCTTAATGTAGTGTATGTGTCGATCGGATTAAACCCATGTATTGAATAATCGATTTATATGGGTTAACGAAGAGAAAAACCACTAGACCCATTCCATTGTGCAAGTACAGTAAAACTTGAAGATGATATCAGTCTAGAATGCTGATGAGAGCACTAGAATGCTATGAGAGAACTTCCACTGTAAGGAAACACCAAAGCGTGACTTCACCTCGAAGCGTTGCATGCAATGTTGAGACTGTATTGAAACCGAAGGAGAGCGGGAACACCAGGAACGCAATTTCCAGCTACTTCGGTGCACTAACCTGGAGTCAAAAATATCCCAAATCCAAGTCTCTGGGAACTTGGATCTCACCGTTACTGGAGATCTTTTGTTAGAGAAATCGCCATTTTGTAAACTAGGATTATGAGCGGCGCTACCAGGTGCACCGAAGGCTGCCACTGGACTTGGTGGGCCGACCATCACGCCGGACACTGGGAATGGACCGAAAGCTGCAAGGTGAGGTTTTGAATTTACTTACTGACATGTAATCCCGTTAGGTGTTATAAAACCCAATGTAGTGAGTAAACATTGTGCTTGATGAATTTAATATAGGAGACAAGTTGCAGGATGATGAACAACGTCTGTCAGGTGGGTGTGGCACCTAGCTTCCTCGTATCCATATACCCATTGTATGGATGATCCGATGCCTAGTAGTTAATCTCAAAACATCAATCTTAAAGTACCTACCACTATCACAACAATCAAACTGCACAATCTCTGAATATTGTTGGAAAATGTAAAAGTTGTGGCTGTTACAAGGATTTCACGTTTGCGCATGAGTACAAATTACTTTCAATTTGGGGGCCATGGTATTCATAGGGGACCACTGTAAGGAAACACCAAAGCGTGACTTCACCTCGAAGCGTTGCATGCAATGTTGAGAGTGTAATGAAACCAAAGGAGAGCAAGAATACCAGGAACGCAATTTCCAGCTACTTCGGCGCACTAACCTGGAGTCAAAAATATCCCAAATCCAAGTCTCTGGGAACTTGGATCTCACCGTTACTGGAGATCTTTTGTTAGAGAAATCACCACTTTGTAAACTAGGATTATGAGCGGCGCTACTTGGTACACCGATGGATGCCACAAGACCAGGTGAGCCGACCATCAGGCCGTACTCTGGGACTGGACCGGGAGCTGCAAGGTGGACGGTGAGGTTCTGAATTTACTTAATGACATGTAATTCCCGTTAGGTGTTATAAAACCCAAAGTAGTGAGTAAACATTGTGCTTGATGAATTTAATATAGGAGACAAGTTGCAGGATGATAAATCTCTATTCTGACTCTTTGTTAATAAAAGTTAATTAGTTAAAAATTGGATAAAATGTAGTGTTATGATTTGTGAAATTACTGACTCGAAATTGAAGGATTGAAATAACAGAAAGTTTATACTCTGAATTTGGAAGAAGAATTTTGTTTGGACTTCCCGCCTATTTGAGGCGGGAGACCAAAAAGCAGTGCTACCAACCCTCAAGTTAGTTCCTAGTTCTGCCGCTTGGTGAATCAGTTCACAATTACTTCTGATCATGCAACCGTTAGGTGGTCCTATTTAGCAATAATGAGCCAGAACTAGAACAGGAGAATAATCATAAGAAATGAATAATTAGGTCATTCAATGAGCAGAATAGTTCTATGTAGCCACTGCCATTCAGATCATTGGGGTAACCCTGCCGACGACGCCCGCTTGCCATGGTGCTCCGTGCTCCTATCCGTTATACCCGCTGTTAATTTTCATCTTAGTTCATCCGTTGTAGATCAATATATACTTTTTTCAAAACTCTTATATTGTGGCCGTTTTTAGTTCTTTATCCCGAGGTAACGAACAAATTTGTTCGATGAATTTGAAGGGAATTGTTAAATAATTTAGCCCATGGTCGTATCTAAACCGGCTTACTAAATAATTGGGGGAAAGGCCTATGGTCTGTATAGAGACCGGCTTACCTAAATGAATTCACTTTAATTTGGAGGAGATTGATGTGTAGCCCCGGTCTCGTATAAACCGGCTTACTACTTAGGTTTGGATTTCCCAAGTCTTTTTGGAGGTTTGAGTTTTTGGTATAGGTTGTTGAGAGAAAAGACCGCTTGACAAGGCGACGATTAAGCTCAGCCGTTGTGACTTGATTACAGAGGGAAAGGTACCGTTGGTTTATTTGTAAAAGGTAAAATTCAGATGAATTTGAACTTGAATGAATTTACTGTTGCAAAAATGTGGAGAAGAAGAGAGTTTGAGGGATTTTTCGACTGGCCCAAAACTATTGAACGACGTAGGTGAGGGAAATCTTACTGGCCCGAAACCATTAAAAGATGTGCATTTGGTAGGTAAGATGGATCACCCAGGCTGAAACCGTTAAATGATCGTATTATAGGGAAGGTTGAGGGAGAAGAAGTGAGCAAGTCGATGTTTTGATCTAGAATGGGTGCTCGTTGAATCTGGAGAGGCCAGCATCAACTCCTGACAATCGAGGGAGGACAAAAACTGGAGATGGGAAAGAGACGAAAGGTAGCTGACACTTGAAGTCTTCGGCCAGTACTCTTGAATTACCATGCACATCTATAGCCGGCTCCACACATGCGGCATTCGCCGAGCACCGAGCAACTCGGCGAATACCGAGCTACTCGCCTAGGTACTCGGCGAGTGGCGAGCTAATTGCTCCACACATTCAGAGTTCGACCCGCACAGTGTTCCCTTCCTGAGAGAGACGAGTTTGTTATCCAATCAACACGTGCGAGGCGATAAAACGAGAGATCAATTTATTCAGGGAAATGTAAATAGAACAGTCACTTCCTGAAAAACAGGGAATCCCCCTTTTCAATGAATCAATAATACATCACGCCTCCAAGTGGGATGGACATTACAGGTTTTCATAAAAACGCACCAAACAAGGAGATTGTTACTGATCCAAATTCCTAAATAGGAAACAATATGCAAAACTATCGCAACGTTTCAATTAGATACCTTCAGCGAGTGTTGGGAGGCCCAAGTTGTCACAGAAAAATGCCCTGACGAGCAGCCCCGTGCCACATATGTTTGGAGCGGGGCAGATGCTCGCTACTTGGCGAATATTCGTCTCCTTTGAAGTGGGCAAAAAACCGACTCATCATTGGAGCATCCCCGAGCACCAATATTTGGCATTCGGCGAGAACCGAGCGCCCATCCACGCCACTAGGAAATCAGCGAGCGTCGGCTCGGTGCTCGGAGAATGCCGAATGTGTGGAGCGGGGCAGATGCTCGCTACTTGGCGAATATTCGTCTCCTTTGAAGTGGGCAAAAAAAACGACTCATCATTGGAGCATCCCCGAGCACCAATATTCGGCATTTGGCGAGCACCGAGCGCCCATCCAAGCCACTAGGAAATTGGCGAGCATTGGCTCGGTGCTCGGAGAACGCCGAATTTGTGGAGCGGGGCAGATGCTCGCTACTTGGCGAATATTCGTCTCCTTTGAAGTGGGCAAAAAACCGACTCATCATTGGAGCATCCCCGAGCACCAATATTCGGCATTCGGCGAGCACCGAGCGCCCATCCACGCCACTAGGAAATCGGCGAGCATCGGCTCGGTGCTTGGAGAACGCCGAATGTGTGGAGCGGGGCACATGCTCGCTACTTGGCGAATATTCGTCTCCTTTGAAGTGGGCAATAAACCGACTCTGGCCGGAGCATCCCCGAGCACCAATATTCGGCATTCGGCGAGCACCGAGCGCCCATCCACGCCACTAGGAAATCGGCGAGCATCGGCTCGGTGCTTGGAGAACCCCGAATGTGTGGAGCGGGGCAGATGCTCGCTACTTGGCGAATATTCGTCTCCTTTGAAGTGGGCAATAAACCGACTCTGGCCGGAGCATCCCCGAGCACCAATATTCGGCATTCGGCGAGCACCGAGCGCCCATCCACGCCACTAGGAAATCGGCGAGCATCGGCTCGGTGCTTGGAGAACGCCGAATGTGTGGAGCGGGGCAGATGCTCGCTACTTGGCGAATATTCGTCTCCTTTGAAGTGGGCAATAAACCGACTCTGGCCGGAGCATCCCCGAGCACCAATATTCGGCATTCGGCGAGCACCAAGCGCCCATCCACGCCACTAGGAAATCGGCGAGCATCGGCTCGGTGCTTGGAGAACCCCGAATGTGTGGAGCGGGGCAGATGCTCGCTACTTGGCGAATATTCGTCTCCTTTGAAGTGGGTAATAAACCGACTCTGGCCGGAGCATCCCCGAGCACCAATATTCGGCATTCGGCGAGCACCGAGCGCCCATCCACGCCACTAGGAAATCGGCGAGCATCGGCTCGGTGCTTGGAGAACGCCGAATGTGTGGAGCGTTGCAGATGCTCGCTACTTGGCGAATATTCGTCTCCTTTGAAGTGGGCAATAAACCGACTCTGGCCGGAGCATCCCCGAGCACCAATATTCGGCATTCGGCGAGCACCGAGCGCCCATCCACGCCACTAGGAAATCGGCGAGCATCGGCTCGGTGCTTGGAGAACCCCGAATGTGTGGAGCGGGGCAGATGCTCGCTACTTGGCGAATATTCGTCTCCTTTGAAGTGGGCAAATAAAACGACTCATCATTGGAGCATCCCCGAGCACCAATATTCGGCATTCGGCGAGCACCGAGCGCCCATCCACGCCACTAGGAAATCGGCGAGCATCGCCTCGGTGCTCGGAGAACGCCGAATGAGTGGAGCGGGCTTATGGCTTATTTGGAAAATATCCCTATTAGTGGTGAGGAGGGGGGGACAGGATTTAGATATTTTCATCTTTTCGAAATATTCCCCCGTAGAACGACAGACATTGCTTAGAACTCGTAGCAAGATTTTATTACATTAAAGCACAATTTTTAGCACTTCGGTACATGAGAGTCTTATGTAACGAATGAGACATTTCGACGTAGTTGTAAAGAAGAAGAGTATTTGCACAATTTTTATTATTTCATCATGGAAACATGATATAATTTGTCCAGCCTATTGATTTTGATCCAAGTACCTACAACGTCATTCGTACGCACAAATCAGCACACTATAGTATTTCCAATTGACTGATAGACTTCACTCAAGCTAGGGAATGAATTTTTCATTACTTATTCCTACGAAAAACAACCTGGAAGCAGAACCCCCCTATTAAGAACAGGGTTTATATTTTAGAGTATTTTTGAGTAAACTGATAAACTAAACGATAAATTTTGGACGATTGCTAATTCCTGCAACTAGTCTCCACAGATTTCATGAATATTGAATGCAAATTGCCTTGGAAGAAAAAAATACAAGAAGATGATAATGTAATATGTGATGGTAAGTATTGTATAATACGAAGCATACATTTTATAATTAAAAAAGTTTGATTGTTGTTTGTAAGTCGAACATGCAATACGAGTAGACACTTACGGACATACGGTTCCTCGTACATTTGCGCGTTTGTTAGAACTACTGCACCAGCGCTCTGCGAACAGCAAAGCACGATCGATCACATTCGATTACTAACCATCGGAAAGTTTTGAAATCTTGAATAATTTCAAGAGTGACTTACGTTGAAATTATATTTTGTAGAACTGCTTCTCCAGTAAGGACTGATGGAAGACCTTCTGTAACGGCCTTGGTATGACTGGTAGTCGTAAGCTGACAGGTCTTGCCTTATCTCACTCTGAAATTGAAAGGGTGATGTGATGATTTTCATTAAATCAGATATATAGGCTCCAATTGAGGTCTAGTTGCGCTACAAAGGTTTTAATTATTGTCAGTCACTTTAAAGAGGTAAAAGTGAAAACTTAAGGTAAGTTTTCAAACTTTTCAAAACACCTCAACTCAAAAACTTTCGATTTACAGATTTTTTTTTCTCAATAATTTAAAATCCACCACAAAGTCCTCCCTTCAATACGTCGATTTTGTTGAAAAAAAATTCTCGCTTTTTTTGCGTTGAAACACCAATTTCTCTTATAAGTTCGGTAGTAAAGTATTTTTTGATTATACCATTGAAAAGCTGAAATCTTTGCGCAGTTTTTTGTTTTAAGGTACATGGAAAACCATGCAGAAATAAAACCTAAATAATCAATCAAATAACCAATTTTTCATTTGAAAAATTTCACTAGTTTGACAAAAATTTTTTCACGGTGATTTTTCACCCATCAGGACTCGAAAAATAATTTTTGTAAGCACTAGAAACATGAAAAATTTGACGCCCTTTCCAACGGTGCCCTCATTTTACGGTAAATTAAGGTAGGTAGGAATGGTAATTTTAGTGACATAGGATCGAAAACACGAAAAAAAATTGAAATTGAAAGAAAATTGGAAAAACAAGGAGTTGAAATAAAATTGCTGAGAGACATTTTCATACTCGATTACCGAAGCTATCCGGTCCTTAACCCTAATTAGACCATGGTGTCACTAGTGTCACCGAAAACATTTCAGGAAATCCACAGTTGTCCCAAATTGTCACCAGATTAACTAGATTTAAATTGCAATTTAAAAATTAATGGGCAGAGCTGAGTTTTTTTTAACCATTTCTTGTACATTATTACCTAGAAGTTAAAAAATTATGTTATGACGAAAATTGTAAACATTTTTTTATATTGATTTTTTTGGAGATTTTTGTCATACTTCAATTTTGAGACTTCCAATAACCCACAAAAAATTCTGCTGTTCAATAAATTGAAAATTGTAATTTTATTTTGGTTACTCCGGTGACATCTTGGGACAGCTGTGATGTTTTCGGTGACATTAGTGAACAGTAGTGTATGACAATCGACCCGAAGTAAATTATGTCAGCTTTATAGACCGGGAGCCGAGGCCAAAAACGGTGACTTACGAGTTGAAAGCTACAAACCAATTTTTATTAAAATGTCCTCCAAGGTGAGTAAAAAAATGGATTGCTGCCACTCCAAAGCCCCGTCTTTCAAAAATGGCGGCCGTTTGAAATTGTCAAATTTAGAGAAATGATGACTTACGTAGTTGATGGCTGGAAATAAATTCACTTGCAAGAACTAATTATCCAAAGGTGGAAAATACATCTCTGCCACCCTAATTCCCCGCCCCTATACAGGCAGAGTCGATCAAATTTTGTCAAAATTTTGACCATTTTTTGACTTATTAGTTGACGGCTGAAATTTTTGTAGTAGGTTGGTATCCACGAGAAAGAAACAAAAAACTATCTCTGCCCTCCCCACCCCCCGTCTTCCGCTCAGCAGAATCGATTCAAAATTGTCAAATTTTGACACAAATTTTGACTTGTTAGTTGACGCGTGAATTTTTCTTTACTAGTTCTCTATGGATATCTGGTTAATAAAAACCATCTCTGCCGTTTTGATTCCGCGTCGTTCGTTCAGCAGAGATGGTCCAAAATTTGACAAAATTTGGTCCCAAAATTGAGTTATTGAGTTGATGGCTGAAATTTATTTTGCGAGTAGCTAATTATTAGTTCTTTCGAAATTCCTTACTCTGCCATTCTGATTCCGCGTCGTTTATTCAGCAGAGATGGTCCAAATTGGTCAAATTTTGGTCCAAAAATGGACTTATTAGTTGATGGCTGGAAATTGCATAATTATCTCCTACATGCTACTGTAAGACACTAAAACACACTCTGCCACCTTGGAAACGCGTCGTTTGTGGAGCAGAAGCCAATATGTACAGGAATATGTGTGTAAAATCTACAGGGTGAAATTCAGCACCGAAAAATTGACTTATGAGTTGATGGCTGAAATTCATTTTGCGAGTAGGTAATTATTAGTTCTTTCGAAATTCCTTACTCTGCCATTCTGATTCCGCGTCGTTCATTCAGCAGAGATGGTCCAAATTGATAAAATTTGGGTCAGCTAAAATTTGAACGGAGATTAGGCCTCTCTTGCGATTCACACTCGTGTTTCTGATTTATCGTACGTAAAACCCTTAAATTCTCGTAGGGAGCGAACGGTTTGTCCTACAGAGCTCCGCGTGGTCTTAAAAATTTCTAAAAATTCTATAGAATCTTAAATCGAAGGAAAAACAATACCTTTATATCAAAATTTTTTGAGTTAGGGCGTTTTCAAAATTTCAAAATTCATTTTGGAACTCTTAGAACTGACCTACATCAACCAAAATCTTCGGGGCACAACTAAACCCCAAATGGAGCCTACATACCAAATTTCATCAAAATCGGTCAATGCTAAGTGGCAAAAGTGCCGCGTACGGCGTACGGACGGCCAAATTTTTATTCGATTTTTGGATTCAATTTGGAAATGAAGTAGAATGTGAATAGTGAAGTTAGCTGCTGTTCCTTCTACAGGCTCTTCTCGCTGCGAGCACATCAACATAATGTTAATGACTGTCTGTAGCAGGCGGGTTTACAGGTAGAAACACATAAAGTGAATCTCACCCTTGCGTCATTCGGCCAGCATGCAGCATGCTTTGTTGTAGCTAGTGCCAGGCTATGATTTTGAGTAATTTACTAATTAAAAGCACTCTAAAAGTACTCTTTTATCTACTAGCCTTGAGTTTAGCTAGATTTTACTCGGGAATTACGTGGCATTCAAAACTACAGTGTAGTTACTACACAGATAACCAAACACATAAAATTCGATCATCATCTGCCGGACTAAATATCCTAGGTAGAAACAATTTTGAGGGGGTGTTAGACTTTTTTTTTCTTGGTCGATTCCAAAGGTTCATTATTGAAAATAATAAACCAAAAATCGGCCGTAGTTCACAGGATGGACATTTCGGGAATACCTGGGTACCGTCAGTACCGATGAGTGAGCCTACATCGGTTCAATACCTAATTACTATTACTATTATTTTTTTTCTTTTGATTGTTCAAAATTATCTTGGCACAATAAATTAGACCTTGGTTCCAGTTGTTTTGGTCCAGTTTCTCCCCAACTATTTCTTCAACTTATTCTTTAAAAACATTTGATAGCCTTGCATACCATTCCACTATTTGAGTGTACGCAAATATTTCGAGAGGTATACTTTCTATGGTTGTGGCTCGTTAATTTAATATCTTGCATAATATACATGTTTGGAAATCCTGAGGAATGAACACACAATACTATTTGACCGAATTGTCAGCATTTAATTTCTAACGCACCTATCTAAACAATAACTTCGTGGATGTGAGAAGAGCATATTTCAATCTATAACTATCACTTATTTAGACCTAAATACCTTTTTTAAATAGATTTTATGGAATTAGTAGGGCAAATTTCTTCGCGCTCATATTATTGACACTCTTCTAAAATACTGGGAAAACCACAGTAGGCCCTCATAAACAAATTGTACAAGTTCATCATAATTATGAGTACTTATCTATGTAAAACTATTCCTAGTTTAGGTACGAACTAAAACATTTCTAGTTGACGGATTTTTCATGCTTTGCATAAGTAGGAAACCTAGTTGGTAATTTTTACGCAGAGGTTTACCATTTCAAATACGTAATTACAAACGGAACAAATGAATAGGTGAAAACCTACTCAACCACTTTATTCTAGTATACCCTGATTGATCGAATCCAAAACCCCAAGTACTTGGCAGTTCTATGATCAATGGATGATAAGATATTGCTTCCGATAGTACCAAAGAGACCGTGTAGTCATTAGATATTCCATAATTATGAGCTCAAAACGGTATTTTGGTATTTGCTACTATATAGATTGTTAGAGGTCGAAGGAACCCGAACCAATAATAATACCAATAATCAAAAGTTAATGAGTCATGAATCAATTTAAAATAGTATTGAATTTTCAGAATCGAATGAGGTCACCCAGAGCTCTAGGGCCAACCGTTCGCAACCTATTTATTTTACATTTACTGCTACTGTACAGATTCTTAGTGGTCGAAGGAACCCGAACCAAAAATACCGTTTTGAGTTCATAATTATGGAATATCTAATGACTACACGGTCTCCTTGGTACTATCGGAAGCAATATCTTATCATCCATTGATCATAGAACTGCCAAGTACTTGGGGTTTTGGATTCGATCAATCAGGGTATACTAGAATAAAGTGGTTGAGTAGGTTTTCACCTATTCATTTGTTCCGTTTGTAATTACGTATTTGAAATGGTAAACCTCTGCGTAAAAATTACCAACTAGGTTTCCTACTTATGCAAAGCATGAAAAATCCGTCAACTAGAAATGTTTTAGTTCGTACCTAAACTAGGAATAGTTTTACATAGATAAGTACTCATAATTATGATGAACTTGTACAATTTGTTTATGAGGGCCTACTGTGGTTTTCCCAGTATTTTAGAAGAGTGTCAATAATATGAGCGCGAAGGAATTTGCCCTACTAATTCCATAAAATCTATTTAAAAAAGGTATTTAGGTCTAAATAAGTGATAGTTATAGATTGAAATATGCTCTTCTCACATCCACGAAGTTATTGTTTAGATAGGTGCGTTAGAAATTAAATGCTGACAATTCGGTCAAATAGTATTGTGTGCTCATTCCTCAGGATTTCCAAACATGTATATTATGCAAGATATTAAATTAACGAGCCACAACCATAGAAAGTATACCTCTCGAAATATTTGCGTACACTCAAATAGTGGAATAGGTATGCAAGGCTATCAAATGTTTTTAAAGAATAAGTTGAAGAAATAGTTGGGTAGAAACTGGACCAAAACAACTGGAACCAAGGTCTAATTTATTGTGCCAAGATAATTTTGAACAATCAAAAGAAAAAAAATAATAGTAATAGTAATTAGGTATTGAACCGATGTAGGCTCACTCATCGGTACTGACGGTACCCAGGTATTCCCGAAATGTCCATCCTGTGAACTACGGCCGATTTTTGGTTTATTATTTTCAATAATGAACCTTTGGAATCGACCAAGAAAAAAAAAAGTCTAACACCCCCTCAAAATTGTTTCTACCTAGGATATTTAGTCCGGCAGATGATGATCGAATTTTATGTGTTTGGTTATCTGTGTAGTAACTACACTGTAGTTTTGAATGCCACGTAATTCCCGAGTAAAATCTAGCTAAACTCAAGGCTAGTAGATAAAAGAGTACTTTTAGAGTGCTTTTAATTAGTAAATTACTCAAAATCATAGCCTGGCACTAGCTACAACAAAGCATGCTGCATGCTGGCCGAATGACGCAAGGGTGAGATTCACTTTATGTGTTTCTACCTGTAAACCCGCCTGCTACAGACAGTCATTAACATTATGTTGATGTGCTCGCAGCGAGAAGAGCCTGTAGAAGGAACAGCAGCTAACTTCACTATTCACATTCTACTTCATTTCCAAATTGAATCCAAAAATCGAATAAAAATTTGGCCGTCCGTACGCCGTACGCGGCACTTTTGCCACTTAGCATTGACCGATTTTGATGAAATTTGGTATGTAGGCTCCATTTGGGGTTTAGTTGTGCCCCGAAGATTTTGGTTGATGTAGGTCAGTTCTAAGAGTTCCAAAATGAATTTTGAAATTTTGAAAACGCCCTAACTCAAAAAATTTTGATATAAAGGTATTGTTTTTCCTTCGATTTAAGATTCTATAGAATTTTTAGAAATTTTTAAGACCACGCGGAGCTCTGTAGGACAAACCGTTCGCTCCCTACGAGAATTTAAGGGTTTTACGTACGATAAATCAGAAACACGAGTGTGAATCGCAAGAGAGGCCTAATCTCCGTTCAAATTTTAGCTGACCCAAATTTTATCAATTTGGACCATCTCTGCTGAATGAACGACGCGGAATCAGAATGGCAGAGTAAGGAATTTCGAAAGAACTAATAATTACCTACTCGCAAAATGAATTTCAGCCATCAACTCATAAGTCAATTTTTCGGTGCTGAATTTCACCCTGTAGATTTTACACACATATTCCTGTACATATTGGCTTCTGCTCCACAAACGACGCGTTTCCAAGGTGGCAGAGTGTGTTTTAGTGTCTTACAGTAGCATGTAGGAGATAATTATGCAATTTCCAGCCATCAACTAATAAGTCCATTTTTGGACCAAAATTTGACCAATTTGGACCATCTCTGCTGAATAAACGACGCGGAATCAGAATGGCAGAGTAAGGAATTTCGAAAGAACTAATAATTAGCTACTCGCAAAATAAATTTCAGCCATCAACTCAATAACTCAATTTTGGGACCAAATTTTGTCAAATTTTGGACCATCTCTGCTGAACGAACGACGCGGAATCAAAACGGCAGAGATGGTTTTTATTAACCAGATATCCATAGAGAACTAGTAAAGAAAAATTCACGCGTCAACTAACAAGTCAAAATTTGTGTCAAAATTTGACAATTTTGAATCGATTCTGCTGAGCGGAAGACGGGGGGTGGGGAGGGCAGAGATAGTTTTTTGTTTCTTTCTCGTGGATACCAACCTACTACAAAAATTTCAGCCGTCAACTAATAAGTCAAAAAATGGTCAAAATTTTGACAAAATTTGATCGACTCTGCCTGTATAGGGGCGGGGAATTAGGGTGGCAGAGATGTATTTTCCACCTTTGGATAATTAGTTCTTGCAAGTGAATTTATTTCCAGCCATCAACTACGTAAGTCATCATTTCTCTAAATTTGACAATTTCAAACGGCCGCCATTTTTGAAAGACGGGGCTTTGGAGTGGCAGCAATCCATTTTTTTACTCACCTTGGAGGACATTTTAATAAAAATTGGTTTGTAGCTTTCAACTCGTAAGTCACCGTTTTTGGCCTCGGCTCCCGGTCTATTATTGGGATTTGGGTCCAAATTTTTTCTTTCCAAAGATTTGGACCCAAATCCCAATAAAGCTGACATAGTTAGTGAACACCATGGTCCAATTAGGGTTAACATGGGACACCCTGTACAATGACTGTTGCCTAATTGATTAATGTTCCATGACTTTTTAATCAATTTAGGACTGTGGTCAATTTTGGTTTATTATTCTCAATAATGGACCTTTGGAATCGACCAAGAAAAAAAATTTGTTAACACCCCCTCAAAATTTGATGGTTTACGTTTCAAGGTACGAATAAAAATTTGGCCGTCCGTCCGCCGTACGCGGCACTTCCGCCACTTAGCATTGACCGATTTTGATGAAATTTGGTATGTAGGCTCCATTTGGGGTCTAGTTGTGCCCCGAAGATTTTGGTTGATGTAGGTCACTTCTAAGGGTTCAAAAATGAATTTTGAAATTTTGAAAACGCCCTAACTCAAAACATTTTGATATGAAAGTATGGTTTTTCCTTCTATTTAAGATTCTATAGAATTTTTAGAATTTTTCGAGACCACGCGGAACTCTGTAGGACAAACCGTTCGCTCCCTACGCGAATTTAAGGGTTGGACGTACGATAAGTCAGAAACACGAGTGTGAATCGCAAAAGAGACCTAATCTCCGTTCAAATTAAAGCTGACCGAAATGCGATCGATGATTTTCTAAATGTTGGATGGTTCGTGGCTTTGTAGACGAGTGATCAATATAGAGAAATAATAAACCGTTGTGTAATAATTTGCAGCGTTTTTCCATCGATTTCCTTCTACATTTTGGTTTATTATTTTCAATAATGAACCTTTGGAATCGACCAAGAAAAATTTTTTTTCAACACCTCTCAAAATTTGATGGTTTACGTTTCAAGGTACGTAGAATCCAAAAATCGAATAAAAATTTGGCCGTCCGTCCGCCGGACGCGGCACTTTCCCCACTTAGCATTGACCGATTTTGATGAAATTAGGTATGTACGCTTCATTTGGGATCTAGTTGTGCCCCGAAGATTTTGGTTAATGTAGGTTACGTCTGAGGGTTCCAAAATCAATTTTGAAATTTCGAAAACGCCCTAACTCAAAAAATTTCGTTATAAAGGTATTGTTTTTCCTTCAATTTAAGATTCTATAGAATTTTTAGAATTTTTTGAGACCATCCGGAGCTCTGTAGGACAAACCGTTCGCTCATTACGAGAATTTAAAATTTGGAAGTACGATAAATCAGAAACACAAGTGTGAATCGCAAAAGAGGCCTAATCTCCGTTCAAATTAAAGCTGACCGAAATGCGATCGATGTTTTTCTTCATGTTGGGTGGATGGTGGCTCTGCAGACGAGTGACCTATATAGAAAAATAAGAAATAATAAACCATTGTGTGATAATTTGCAGCGTTTTTTATAGCATAAAGACAAACGATTTTGAACTCGATTTCACATGTTTTCTTCCGTGTTAAACTCAAAAAATTAATTTTTGTTATAATGAAAGAACTCTATTTTTTGTAACGGATTTTTGTTTTCACCTGAAATACAACTTTTAAAGTACACTTCAACAAATATTTGTATTTATGCAGTAACCCCCAAAATATGCATTTAATATGGAACGTAAGTATGTCATTTTTATAATCCCAAAAACTTGAAAATAATAAAAAACATTTTTTGGAATCTGTGGAATAATTTGCAACGGAAAGAACACATACGGTTGATAGTTAATAAATAATTTTCTTACCTCGGAAAAGTCATTTCCTGATTTCAACAGAAGTACACTCTGATCAACTCCCATCAACCCAACCAATGAGTTGGGTTTAGTTTCAACCGTAATCGCGGTTTCTTTCCCGGGCTCGGTATCATCTGGAGCTGCTCTGATTTTAATCTAAAAATAAATAAATTAGATCTTTAAATTAAATTTAAAAAGTAAATTCTATTATAACTCCGATAAGGGCCACAACTTATGGTCTTATTCGACAAAAAGGAGGAACGATCTTTCCTCGGTTAGTTTTCATGTAGGTATTATTTTTTCTAATATTGTATCTAGCTCGGTTATTTTCTCTTTTTAAATAAAATATCACGTATTTTCTGAAATAATTGTCCGATCAATCAAGGAATTGGTCTCATTACAATCAGCTCCAAAATTTCCACGACAATAGTGGCCTTCTTTGACCATTTACAGGGTTTAACAAATATTTTTCTGTCCAAACTTTGAGAAAAATATTTCTTCTTTTATTTCCGTCGGATGAATTGTTGCGGGGTATTGAACCAGGAAAAAAAAGAAAAAAAAGGTTCAACAGAGATCTCGTTGGTGATAAAACTCCTACATGTAGGTTGAATGGAATGACCCTGTAGTTCACAGTCACCCACGGAAGAAGACACGGTGGTGCATAAACAAATTATGTTGTAGTGGTCTGCCTGCGTCATTTGATCTTGATGGTTGCGGTTGGGTGATTTACAGGAAGCTAGGTTCGTGACAGAGGTTTTCTGAGTAAACCAGATTGTACATATTGCACCCTTTTTAAACTCGTACAAGTGAACCTTCGTGGTTGAAGTTCTACTTGAAGCATTTCAATTGGTTTAGAATTATGATCTTTTTTCGTGGTTAAAATGGAGGTTTGTGGCGGACAACCACTGGTAGGATCGATGTGCCTCTGGAGATAGATAAATTTCGTCGTTTGGCGTAACCATTGTTTCCAAATACGCAAACTTCGGATTATAAGTGAGTCAGGACTTTGTAAAAATGTGGATGGCTTTCAACAATAATTGATGTTAGTGACATCAAAAATTGCATCACACTCGATGCTAAATAAACGATTAAAAAATAATATCATCTTAGTTACTATGGGCGCACACCTACGCAGAACTACTGTAGTTGGGGAACTTTAAGGGTGGTTTTTGTCTTCGATTAAATATTGCAATACTATGGTTCCGTATAATGATGTATTTACCAAACCAAATGTTTTTTATAGTAAAAAACGCTGCAAATCATTGCTCAAAGGTTTATTATTTTCTGTATAGATCACCCTTCTGTATAGATCACTGGTTCTCCATCAATAGCACCTACCACCATCTGTAGTCTCCCTTGACCTTCCCTCTCAAATTTCAGCTTCCTGCGTTCAATAGGATTGAAAATGGCTTCGGAGCTCACTCAGCTGATCAGTGATCTGAAGAGTGAAAAGATCTCCTCGAATGCTGGAGACGCCTGGAAGAGCACTTCCATTCAATAGGAGTAAAAATGGCTTTGGAGCTCACTCAGCTGATCAGCGATCTGAAGAGTGAAGAAGATCTTCTCGAATGCTGGAGAAGCCTGGAAGAGCACTTCCATTCAATAGGAGTAAAAATTGGCTTTGGAGCTCACTCAGCTGATCAGTGATCTGAAGAGTGAAAAGATCTCCTCGAATGCTGGAGACGCCTGGAAGAGCACTTCCATTCAATAGGAGTAAAAATGGCTTTGGAGCTCACTCAGCTGATCAGCGATCTGAAGAGTGAAGAAGATCTTCTCGAATGCTGGAGAAGCCTGGAAGAGCACTTCCATTCAATAGGAGTAAAAATTGGCTTTGGAGCTCACTCAGCTGATCAGTGATCTGAAGAGTGAAGAAGATCTCCTCGAATGCTGGAGACGCCTGGAAGAGCACTTCCATTCAAAAGGATTGAAAATGGCTTCGGAGCTCACTCAGCTGATCAGTGATCTGAAGAGCCTTTAAGCAATAATTTGCAGCGGTTTTCACCCACCAACATTTTTTTTACCTACCAACTTTTTTTTACCTACCAGCTAGGTACTACCTACCACACCATACTGGCTTCACACCTTCACAATCAAGTTTATTAGAAAGAACTAAACGCTTCACACTCGATTGGAAAAATAGAAAGCTTCATATGGAAATTTGATTACTGGTTATGCAGAAGGCAAAACTGTATACAAATCGAAGAAATGAACAGCGATCGCATTTTAGTCCGATAAAATTTGAATGGAGATTAGACCTCTTTTGCGATTCACAATCATGATTCTGTTTTATCGAAGGAAAACCTTCAAGTACTCGTAGGGACCGAACGGTTTGTCCTACAGAGCTCCGGGTGGTCTCAAAAATTTTTAAAAATTCAATACTATTTAAAATTGGTGAAAAAACGATACCTTTATTTCGAGAGTTTTCGAGCTAGGGCACTCTTGAAAATTTCAACCCTTAATTTTCACCCCTTAGAAGTGACCTACATCAACCAAAAGCTTCGCGGCACAACTAGACCCCAAATGGAGCCCATATACCAAATTTGAACCAAATCGGTCCAGTGTTGCTAAGAAAAGTGCCGCGTACGGCGTACGGCGTACGGCGGACGGACGGAAATTTTTTTATTCGATTTTCGTATTCTACGTACCTTGAAACGTAAAACATCAAATTTTGAGGGGGGGTTAAAAATTTTTTTTTCTTGCTCGATTCCAAAGGCTTATTATTGAAAATAATAAACCAAAATATACATATTTGAATCAATCTCTAATTTATTGAGTTGTTCCTGAACTCAACCTATTCCTAATGAATTAAGTATTGATTAATTCAATTAATCAACGATTCTAATTGATTAAAGAATCAGTTAATTAACGATTCTAACACCAAACACTATGCGACCCTAAAGAGAAACTCAACTCCAATGTTGTCCACAATAAAAAAATTTTAAAAATTAATTAACCCATTTCAAGCCAAGGGTGGAAATAACGGAGTACTGAGAGGAGGAGGATGAACTGTTTTATCGGATGGCGGCCGAAATTAAGCATAATTTGCTCATCAACTGACAGCTAAAATACTTAAAATTTTATGAAATTTACATTTTAATGGGATTTAAGAGGCCTCAGTCTTCCAAATCGATCTGATTTATCCAAATCATTGTTGTTGGTAAAATGTAAAAATTTATTTTATGGACCGGAATCCGTTTTGACTCGTGGCCCAAAACGCTCAATCGCCCCTCAACGACCAATTTGAGCACCATAATCATGCTTTCGGCCAAAAAGCCTCCTTTTCAACAAAAAAATTTCCCAAATCGCACCGAGCTCTCCAACGTCGAAGAATTTTTTCACGAGTTTCGGAACAGCATGAACAATAAATAATTCTTCTACAAGGATTTTCCAATATTTTCAATATTAAAAAAAAGTCGATGCGAAAACGCATCAGTGGCCGGAAATGGGTTAAAGATTGTCCTTTTCTACAGGTAATAGGACTTTTGTGCATTAGCCAAGGCTAAGGCCGGCATGATGTATTTAGTAGCTAATATGTAGTAGTAGTCCGACGCCAAGGATCACAAGTTCACAAGTTCAAATCAAGTTGAAAATTGCGATTTTTTAAACATTAAAATCGATTTTTCTCGGAAACTAGAGGTCGCAAAGCATTTTGGTTGACGGCGTTGGATCCAGCGTGTGAAAATCTATATGAAACAGAGAAGAAAAGTTGAAGAAAATCAAGTTGAAAATTGCGATTTTTTGAACATTAAAATCGATTTTTCCCGGAATCTAGAGGTCGCAAAGCATTTTGGTTGACGGCGTTGGATTCAGCGTGTAAAAATCTATATGAAACCGAAAAAAAAAGTTGAAAATTGCGATTTTTTAAACATTAAAATAGATTTTTCCCGGTATCTAGAGGTCGCAAAGCATTTTGGTTGACGGCGTTGGATTCAGCGTGTAAAAGTTTGATCATCAAATACCTTAGACAAGGCTTTATTAAGCATAAATCCCAACATATAATGAATTATAAAATTAGAACACGTAATTCAGAGCGGTTTACAATGGTAACGGAGTAACATCTTTTACAACAACGGGTCGAGTCATAATAGTTTCATTACATTTTCCCGCTCTCAGTTTTCAAAACGTAGTCTCGTAAATACTTTGGGGGGTTCCTGATCCTCTCAGAATGTTGCGGAGCATCCATGGAAGGTTGAGTCTCCATTGATGACACTTGAGAGTCCTCTTGCTCCAAAAGATCTGGATTTGGAACCTCTGAGGCAGTTGTAACTGGGGCTTTAGTGTCATTTTAATGTTATTGCATTCGGGAACGTCAGTCTCATCTCCCATTGGGGCCAGGCGTCGGTTTTAAACTGTGGTTTCCCGGCCATCTGGCAAACGAACGTGGGAGTAATCTGGATTAGCTTATGTAAATCCACTTGAGGCTCATGCTTGTTACCAGTTACAAGTCTCTTCATCAGTACAGAGCCCGGGGCTGGTAGCCAAGTAGGAATCGAGGTTCCATCTGGCGATCTTGTTGAATGGCTGTACATCCTTTCATGGGGAGTAACGTTGGTAGAAGTGCCAAGAAGTGATCTGATAGAGTGAATTGCTTGGGTCAAAACCTGTTGTCAGTCTTTTGTTCCCAAGTGAGAGGAGCGCAAAGCAAGCTGTATCGTCTCCCAGATGATGCCAATGTACCTTTCCACCTAGGAGTTTTCTCTTGGGTTGCACGGCGTCGTTCTGCTCGTTGCCACTCCTCTGCTGGTAAGAAAATCTTTGACCTCAGCAGTCATGAAGGAAGTCCCTCGCCCCGAATGAACGTGTGAAAACATACCAAAAATAGCAAAGAGTGCTGTCAGATGCCGGATAACTGTTGATGCAGTCATGTCGGGACATGGAAATGCGAAGGGGAACCGACTAAATACATCTACTACAGCCAATAGGTAGCGATTGCGTGTTGCTGAAGGGAGAGGACCCTTAAAATCGAGGTTGAGTCGGTCGAAAGTTGAACATAACCAAGTTTGAGAAATATACATTATGATCAAGTGCTTGGTTCATATCCAAAAATGTAACAAGAACCAGCCGACCTGGTAGCCTAAGACCTGGAGCAATGGGGAATTTGCCTCACTTTTAAAAAATTTTTTTTTTCGAAAGAGGGTTCACTGATATGGAAAAAACCATAGTGTTCTGCTTGAAAAAGCATCCAAAAAATTTAGAGAATTTAAGGAAGATGAAAATGTTAAATGTAGCGGCAATCTGTTTATGGGGTATCCACATTGAAACGTCACGAGTTTTTGAACCAATCAGGATTCCATTGCTCCAAGGGAATTCCTTCTCTCTGGGGTTATCCACGGGAAAGGTTATGTAAACAAAGAATCAACGTGAGTTTGTGTATTAGTTCTGATTTGTCCTTATTTCAAGTGAAAAATCGTTATAAAGAAGAAAATACAGTGTTTCATGAAGGGGTGCGTCAATGATGACAGTACAGAGAAAATATTCGTCACTGTGCCGAGCGTTCATCAGGGAGAGAGAAGGCAAAAATGGTTGCAGGCTGCTGTACTGTAGGTCCACATTCAAAAACTATAACCATAACTTCAGCTCGTCGTTTCCAGGGAAGGCTCAATATGCACCTGTTTTATTGGCTACACGAAACAGATTGTACATGGTTTTGGGGAGGCATCTCAAAGATCTAAGAGATTTGCAAATCATATGAAGAAGAAGCCAAACAGATTCACACCAAAGTAGTGAATCAGTGAGTTTGGTTGAGTGAGTAGTGTTTAATTAAAAAGAATGTTTCATTTGTTGAAATTTCTCAAGTGGTATGCTGCTCGAAGGGGCAAAGCGCAGATATTTAGATCGCTTCTAAATTTTTTAAATTTACGGAGTTTCAAATTATTGCTTTGTTTTATGTAACAAAACAAGGTTTTTTTTCTCAATAATATATCAACAACTTACGAAATTCTCCGTGTAGTTTTCCACGCTGATATATTTTTTATCAGCAAAGACTTCTCCTTCGTTGGATATGTAAGAGACCAGCAAGTGAGCGGACGGAACCATGGATTGCGTCACTTTCAAATCGAGGTGCGTAGAGTTCTGGCCATCCTTAAGTCTGTAATGTTAGATGTAGGTACTTGTAGATAAGTGTGAGTTAAAAAAAAAATATTCACTAATACCTCAAACCTCACCCTTATCTTAACTTTGCTATACCTTACAATATTAGTGACAAATCATCATCAACAATCATATTCTGTAAGAAGAATAAACAACTTCTTCCAGGACTTACTCTATAGTGTCGGAGTCAATCAGTTCTCTTCCTATTATGTAGTAAGATAAATATTTAGGACTTCCCGAAACGACAATATCCACTGGCAATATGTCTCCAATCTGTAATTTGAAGACAAAATATTAACTTAACATTGAAGGTATATAGCGCTGATGGGGTATCGGTGGGGAAAATGGTTCATTTTCCCAGAAAGGGCCAATTGTTGTCCAGAGAAGATTCCGAATGCCCATTTATGATTTAGGCGTTTAAAAAAAAAATTCTCCATAAACTATCAACTTTGTTCTACTTCGGGGAATCAATAAAATATGCACTTATTCACGCTAAAATATAGAAATTTAGTTTAAAAAAAAGTTTAAAACTGCTAAATGTCCAGTAATCTGCCATGTCCAAACCCCTAGGTAGTCTACTTTGCTTGAACACTGTGAATCACCTATGAAAGCAGCAGCCTGAATTTGTAGTGATTCTTTATTGCATATACCTAGACATGAAAAAAAATGGGTTTGCAGATTTTTTCAGAAGCAAATAAAGCGAGCAGGAGGATAAAATGTGCTTGTCCGGAGGTTTCTGTCTTTAATCTGCCTTTTTTGTGTTTTCGTATTTTGGCGGCTTTTTATCGTTTCCCGCGGTTTTACTACCACTGTAAGAGGTGAGGTTAGTCGTTAGGTTATCAATGAAAGCGGCGGGAATCGTATTTCTTCTATGCGGAGGCGTGCACAGGTGGTTTCAGTTGTAAAAACGTGGTGTCACAGTCACCGTCTGTCTTTCATCTGCCCTCTGTGAAACGGTAAGAAATCGAAATCATTTTTGGTTTATTATTTCCAATAATAAACCTTTGGAATCGACCAAGAAAAAAAAAATTTAACACCCCCTCAAAATTTGATGGTTTACGTTTCAAGGTACGTAGAATCCAAAAATCGAATAAAAATTTGGCCGTCCGTCCGCCGTACGCGGCACTTTTGCCACTTAGCATTGACCGATTTTGATGAAATTTGGTATGTAGGCTCCATTTGGGGTCTAGTTGTGCCCCGAAGCTTTTGGTTGATGTAGGCCACTTCTAAGGGTTCCAAAATCAATTTTGAAATTTTGAAAACGCCCTAACTCAAAAAATTTTGATATAAAGGTATTGTTTTTCCTTCAATTTTGGATTCTATAGAATTTATAGAATTTTTTGAGACCACCCGGAGCTCTGTGGGACAAGCCGTTCGCTCCCTACAAAAATTTGAGGGTTTATATTGAAATATATATATAAATCAAAACACGAGTGTGAATCGCAAAAGAGGCCTAATCTCTGTTCAAATTAGAGCTGACCGAAATGCGATCGATGGTTGGTGATTTTGGTTTTTTTTCTTGATTTTTTTATTTTTTTTATTTTTATTTTTTTATTTATTTTTTTTCATATTGGATGGTTGGTGATTTTGTAGACGAGTGATCTACATAGAAAAATAATAAACCATTGTGTAATAATTTGCAGCGTTTTTCTTTTTGGTCTCTAGTTCTTGTTTCTACCGAGCTGGTTCCAGCGATATGGTTACACTTCAGCAGAACAGCACCAGAATGTGGGAAAAGCTGAAAAACCTAAGTGCCACCCAGGAACTCGTGTATTTCATCTGCCTTTTTCAAAAGACAAAAAAATACTTTTTTCAAGTTGTTAACAATTTAATTTGAATTTTCCGTTGCGATTTAAAAACTTTACATTTTTCGACCTCAAAACTGTATTCAGCAACCGTAAAAATCCCCTGGTACCAAGTTTTGGCTCGAAATACCGATAAATCGAGATTACTTGGTTACTTTCGGAGGTTTCTAGGTTGCTATCAGAGAAACCGTGTTCCACGTTGGTTTAACCCTTTTCTACACCTGCGTCCCGCCCTGGTTCAATTTTTGGAATAACTCCCAGTTCTCGCTCCTCATGGAGATGGGGTTCCGAGTATTTTCCTTTACGCGGAAACCACGCCAATAGGTTTCTTTCGATAGGTTTTCTTCAATTTTTTATTAATTAATTAAGCGTCCCATTGTGTGTTCTTTCGTCGAAATTCAATCAGTATGGTGTGAAGTTAACCCCTGATTTTTGGCAGAACTTGAGTCGGACCTTGAGTTTTTTGAAATCTTGGGATACCGATTGTCCCTTTCCAGGAAAATGACCCAAATACCCAATTGGATGAGACAATCGGATTTCATGACGAGGAACCTATTTCATGACAGCATATCCCCACGTTCCCCTTTTTTTCCTGTTGTAGAATCAAATTCGACTTGCTGGTTAAGACTGATCCTCCAATACGGCACGTAGATAATAATTGAATTCTTATAAACAGCGGAACTAACCCTATACATTTAATATTCCAAATATGGTGAAAGTAATTGATTTCGATGGAGTAAGTAATCCAACTTATTTCATAAAACAATAGCATTATTCTTGCTGCTAGATTTAATGTTAATAGGATAAATAAAATTTCGACAGTCGCTATTCCTCGTCCCGAAATTGGCTTTTCATAGAGACGTTTATCGAATTAACGATGTGCATAGGGAAAGCTCGAAAATGTTAAAAAATTGAAAATACTCGTATGTATCTATATGTAAAATTGAAATGGTACGATTCTCCATTTAAAAATCATACTATATGCGGAATTCTACACGCAATAGTTTTTGGTTTATTATTTTCAATAATAAACCTTTCGAATCGACCAAGAATTTTGTTTTAAACCTCCCTTCAAAATTGTACGAATTTTTGTTTTCCAATTTATGGAATTGATTAATTCAACTTTAATCTCTAGGACTATCATTTCATTAGTAACGGCTCTATTTTAGTTTGGAATAGTTAGGTTAGATGGCTATAGTGTAGACAGATACTATAGGAATTATTTACTTATTATAACTATTGAGTGCAAGTTGGGAAGGAGAAGGTTACTCTCTCACCTTGTGTGATTCATCTTTCAAAATGATCTCCACTGAAGCATTTTTCTTTTCTTCTATCGGAGATGGGATATTCCTGTATCCGTAACTGTAAGCGCTTTGTCCCCTGTACTGAGCCTGTTACATAATTATTCAACGTATCAATTTAGGCAAATTTATATAAATTCAACAATAAAAAAAACATATAAACCAAATTCAATTTTTTTGAATTATCAATAAAAAATGTATTTATGTAGATGTATGTCGTTCGAAATTTCACAGCTACATGGTTATATCCTAAGTGGTTGTTAATTGATATCCTAAGTGATTAGTGATTAATGGTTGTCTATGAATTGGAGGGTGGTCCCTACTAACTGGGAACTATGAAGATGAGTTAACTTCTCTCTTCACTTTTACGGTCTCTTGGAGACCACTGGAAATGGTAAAGACGAGCTCAAGAATGAAAAATAAGCTGTAAGAACAGTCGAGTTGACTCCTTTTCTGTTCATCTGAGGACGCTGAAATTCGGTTTACAGCCTCTTGGGAACCACTGGAAGTGGCAAAAAAAAAAAAAAAAAATGGCTTCAGTGGGCTAAACAACCTGAAGTATAAATGTTTTCTCTCGTCAGGAGAAATTCGCGAATCACGATAAAAATCCATAAATACCAGGATACAACATTGATACGACGCCATTGTGGTTTATTATTTTCAATAATGAACCTTTAGAAACGACCAAGAAAAAAATGTGACCCCCCCCCCCCTTTCTCAAATTTTGTTGGTTTATGTTTCAAGGTACGTAGAATCCAAAAATCGAATAAAAATTTTTGATGAAATTTGATGAAGATTTTGATGAAATTTGGTAAGATTTTGATGAAATTATGTGGGCTCCATTTGGGGTCTAGTTGTGCCCGAAGATTTTGGTTCATGTCAGTCAATTCTAAGGGTTGAAATTTTGAATACGCCCTAGCTCAAAAAATTTTGAGATAAAGGTATTGTTTTTCCATCAATTTAAGGATTGAATTTTTAGAGACCACGCGGAGCCCTGTAGGACAAACCGTTCGCTCCCTACCAGAATTTAAGGGTTGGTCTTAGGATAAAACAGAAACACGAGTGTGAATCGCAAAAGAGGCCTGATCTCCGTTCAGATTTTAGTTGACCGAAATGCGATCGATATTTTTCTTCGCGTTGGTTGGTTGTAACTGTTAACTATTACCCATGCGGACTCGTCTTAACCAGTTTCTGTTTTCATACATGATAACTAGCCATAGGACTACAACGGGAACGCCTGCAGAATTGTTGTTAGGGAGACAGGTGCGAACCAGGATCACGTACGTTGGGTGCACGCGAAAGGCACAAAGTTCCTAAAGGGGGAGGAAATGATGCATCATAAGTTATAAATGTCGTTGTTACGTTATTACACAATCATATTGAGCATCCTAGTTTCATGAAATATATCCATTCCCGCATCAACTCTCGACTAGTCAATATTACTTTAGAGAGATCTTTCAGCAACACTGGCAAAGCTGTGTTCTTTGCAGACGAGTGATCTATATAGAAAAATAATAATCCATTGTGTAATAATTTGCCGCGTTCTTGCTTGGCCATCATGACTCACTTCTATGTTCAGATGATGCGTGTTTTCGTCCGTCGGGAAAGACAGTTCCAATTCTCCGTTTGTTGGCAAATCGTATTCATTGTCCCAGGTGATGTTTGACTGGTCCTGGTAATGATAAATCATCCCCCATTGTCTAACTTTGACTTTCTCTCCTTTAGGGCCAACGTAGGGGGTGTTGTCCCATTTTACGACTTTCAACTGTAAATAAAACAACACACGATTATTAAATTTGTAGTAAATTAGTAATAAGTAAATTAAATTAATAGTATCTGCGAATATCTTTGTGGAATATTTGTTCGCAACATAGCTATTATTATTATTATTTTTTAAAATTTATTGGGCGCATCAATCGGTAGGTCATCAGCGCCAGACCTTATGTAAAGGGGCGTTACTTTACTAACTTCACTTTTCCTATTGGTGTAGGTACTAGCTATTGCTTCCGATTCTACCAAGGTAGCGGAAGCTTTGTTTTCACTTATCAAGGACGAAGAAAAAAGTTCTCCAAAATCAAAATTTTCACTCGCGTTTTGCGTTTTAGACCTTTCTGAACAATTTTGGTTCCGTGTCTGTGTGTCTGTCTGTCTGTCGTGAATTCCTTGTAACGCGCATAACTATACGAAGTTATTGTCCGATTTCAATGAAATTTTCAGGGATTGTGTGGGTTGGTGTGTAGACGGTCCCCTATGAAAATCATCATCCCCGGACTGATAGAAGCGACTGCGCATGCGCAAACGTGAATTCCATAACAGCCATAACTTTTACATTTTCCATCCGATGTCAATGAAATTTCCAGGGGTGTTACTGAGTAGTGTTTAGATGGTCCCCTATGAAAATCATAGAGAATGGTTTTTCATAGAGGGATGGTCCCCTGTGAGAATCTCAAATCCTATTCATTGCATCACTAGGCCTCAATAGCTCAGAGGTAGCACATAGAATTCCCCCAGGGGTCCCGGGTTCGAATCCCAGCCGAGGCTCAGCGTTTTTTTGATCCATTCACATACATCTACTCACTTAATTTTTCATCCGAATTTGGTGAAATTTTCTAGGATTGTCCAGATTAGCGTGTAGATGGTCCCCTATGAGGGTAGTGAAAGGTACTTAGAGATTGGTGTTTTGAGATTACCTACTATGCATAGGATCATCTATATAATCGGGTTATGGATACTACGAAGCTATGTGCCACACCCACTAGTCAGACATTTTTGATGTGTGACGTTCTAAATTTTTAGGTGATGGAAAGGAAAGACCAGTGTTCCCTGAGGTGTTACTCAGCCCTCCAGGCCGTAAGGATAAGGTCTCGTCGTGGTCCCAGATCGTTGATCTGTCCGCCTTGCCGATGAAGGGTTAACAAATATTGTTCTGTCGTTCCCTGCTTACAGAACGGAATTTGGCTAGTACAATTTTTCAATCAGGTAAGTGGTTGTTCCCGGATAGCTATCCTCCCTCACCACTCAACTAATTGAAGATTTGAGATCTAGATGAAGATTCCCTAAACTGACCGTTGTATAAATTTTGGTGAAATTTGTAGAAGTGAAGTTTTAAGGGCCATGGTTTCTTGAATTAGAACAAGGTTTTTACTCTACTGCAATAGCACTCAGTAGGTCCCTAAACCAGACTGCGTACCCCTTGCTTGAGCCAGCGGCTATTTAAGGGTTAAGTTAATCTCTTCCTGGGGAGTCCCCGTCTAGGTGAGTGACCTTCTGAGCGTATCTTTTTATTGAGAATAATTATACAAATTAGGGTGGTTCCCACACGTTATAAATTATGTTGTTATTTTGAAATTTCAAGCTTTGGCGTATTTAAATCATGATTTCAGTCGAATGAGTTTGAGCCTCTCGGGTAAGAGGAAAAAAAGCCTCTTGAGCCTTCACCATAAAGAACAAGAATTTGCAAAAATAAGAACTTGATTGATCTTGATTTTTGCACGAAGTGCTTGGTACAATAAAAGATTGCTGGAGCGAACCTTGTTCTTTCAATTCGGATGAATTCAAAAGGTGATTCATTCTGTAGGTAAGAATGGTATTAGGTGGGTGATGAGAACGATTCGCATCTCGGTATCCAAAAACTTGAACATGATTACAATAAAATGATTTGCACAATTTTGGTGTTGGATTGGATACCTTCCTTCACTGCTTGGAGCCCTCCACATACCTTTGCCTTGTAGTCTTGTCCTGGTACGATATTTTGTGTTTCATTATTCAAAAAGAAAATCTGGAAGTCGTGCTTGTGGAGAGTGGTACTCCCTGAGCCGTTGATAACTTTGCCGGTCAAGTCTTCCTTGAATTCTACGTCGACAACCACTTTAGTTGACCACATAAACCGAGAAGTGTCAGGGCTGTAACCAATAACAAGTATTTATGTATTTAACCCTTATCCAATTATGGATGTGTACGCTTAGGTGCACCCTTTGGTGAAGAGGTTAAGTGATAAAAAAATAAAAACAGTAACTTTATATAAAAATTTTTTGATTTAGGGCCTTTTTTCAAAATTTCAAACTTTATTTTTCAACCCTTAGAAGTGATTTACGTCAACCAAAATCTTTGGGGCACAACTAGACCCCAAATGGAGCCTACATACCAAGTTTCATCAACATCGGTCAATGCTAACTGAGGACAGTGCCGCAGACAGCGGACTTTTAATTCGATTTTCGGATTCTACGTACCTTGAAACGTAAACCAATAAATTTTGAGGGGGGGGGGGGTTAAAAAAATTGTTTTTTTGGTCGATTTCAAAGGTAATATTATTAAAAATATTTTAATTGATCAATGGAGTTTTTTCATGTTAAAAGATGTATCCTTCGCTAGTAGCATAGGTACGTAATGTAAAATTTTAATTCAAGTTCATAGATGATAAACCTACCCATACGAAAATCTATCCATCTTCAACTGCATCATTTTGAGTCCACCAATGGCCCTATCAAACCGTCTAATATTGTTAGTATTCCTGACTACCACAACAAAACTGAACTTACTCAATCAATTCACCGAGGTCTACTTCCGTATTGCCCACAGGATCGACCTTAATTTGTTTGGAGATCTCTTTCCGCTTTAGATCGTCGGCATAAGATTCCAGTTTCACTTTGACCGTGGCTTCACCTTTCACCAGTTGGCCGTAAGTGTACCTGGTAAACAAAAAACAAAAAAATCTCGATTGTGAGGAGCTGTCAAGTTTAGAAAAAAAGCATGATTACCTTGAAAATCTTTGTAGGAGTCATATTTTTTTTTTTAGGAAGAAAGAATAATTTGTTCAATACCTACAAAATATACTTCTAAATAAATAAGTAGACTGGTCGACTTGATGAATGAATCAAAATTGACAGGTAAATCCTGATTTCTTACTTGGCAGACACCCCAACGGGGATCTTGCTGTTGGCGATCGTAGCATAATCGGGGAGATCCACTTTGACTTCAAACTTTGGGAGGACGTACTCAGCCACGGTAAAAGTTTTGCTCTTTTCTTCTCTGCCTGACTTGACGATTATCGTCCAATCGCCGAGCACAGGCTGAGAGGACAGTTGAATTTCGTTGGAATAAACTCCTTTAACAGCTTGAACGTTTTTCCACTCCTTAACTCGATTATTCTGTCCGTCCTGAGAAAATAATTATGAATTAATTATTTACATGGATAGATAAAAACGGAGCATTCGTAAATCAAACAATTCAAAACGCAAGGATTGAGTATGTAAAAAAATCTCGATTTAGAGAGATGACTTGTAAAGTCAAACGTCAAACTGGAGAGAATAGGGCTCATATCTAGCTGATCATGAAGGAGATCAGTTTCGATGTTAAGTCATTCGTATTCAACATTCTTGGAAAGGGTCCCTGTGTTATTTCAGCTTAGTGGGACCGACTGGAGCGAATTTAGCTCATCCAGAGAGATTCAGAGAGACGACTTGTAAAACCAAACTTCGTAAGTATGGTAAACTGGAGAGATCAGATCTCACCCAGCTCATCGTGGTGTAGCTCAGGTTGTCATTCGTACTCAACAATGCAAGAAAGGGTCCTGTGTTATTTCAGCTTCATGAGACCGACAGGAGCAAATTTAGCTCATCCAGAGAGATTCAGAGAGACGACTTGTAAAACCAAACTTCGTAAGTATGGTAAACTGGAGAGATCAGGTCTCACCCAGCTCATCGTGGAGTAGCTCAGGTTGTCATTCGTACTCATCATTGCAAGAAAGGGTCCTGTGTTATTTCAGCTTCATGAGAGCGACAGGAGCAAATTTAGCTCATCCAGAGAGATTCAGAGAGACGAATTGTAAAACCAAACTTCGTAAGTATGGTAAACTGGAGAGATCAGATCTCACCCAGCTCATCGTGGAGTGGCTCAGGTCGTCATTCGTACTCAACATTGCAAGAAAGGGTCCTGTGTTATTTCAGCTTCATGAGCCCGACAGGAGAGAATTTGGCTCTCTCAACTGATCAGATATCCATCAATCAATCAAATTAATGAGAACTCGTTTCTTGTTTTAAAAAAATAAATGAATAAATTACCTTTCAGTAAATGGGTGAAATTAAATGACCCTTGAATATGCAAAGAAATAGCGTAAAAATAAGAGAATAATTCAATAAGAAGGATGTAGAAGAAGAAGAGGTGATAAAAACATCTCTCCATGACATAAGGTCAGTTTACTTACCTTCAAAATGACGTCGATTTTGTTCTGAGTGCTTGGAGTCAAATGCATATCCAAAACCAAAGTTCTAAACTGCACTTTATGGCCAGGCTTGTACATCGCCCTGTCAGTTTGGATGAAAATACTTTGGTGTTTTTCAATGAGAGTGAGTTCAGTTTGATTTTCAAATTTGAAGTTTTCATCGCCTTCGATTGTCAAGTTGTATTTACAACACTTCAATTCGTCAATCTTGAAAACATATAAATAGATTTAAAAAATATTGTACATCGATTATGAAATTATAGGATGTATTGTGTAAAAATTGAATATGCTCTCAGCATTTTGCAAACGAGGGCTCGTCAGGAAGCCTTATCACAACAGTTACCTACTTTTTTGCATGTTGCAACGCAATATTGCAAATTACCTGCCATATGAGCAAATTGTCTTACTTCAGAAGGACTTACCTTGAAAGAAGCAGCCTGCTTCTTGTTTGGAGGGACGTTGACGGTAACGCTTTTGACGAAATCCTTATTAGTTTCATCCGTTCCAACAATTGAAACCTTGACATCGACAGGTTTATCAGTTCCAATGACCGTCACTGAAGCTTCATATTTGCTGAAAGGTCGCAACTTTTCCGGTGCAACGAGAATGTAGTATCTTTCACTGCGGCAAGGAAGCAGAATTTAGTTTTTTGGTAGAACACAAACGGTGCAGTTGAATAGATAATAATAACAAGATAGAAAATAATAAGAACAATAATAAATTAAATAAATCATAATTAGTCATATCACATTGCAAACACTTGTCAAATGCGGATTTCGACTTGTCAAAGTCAAATTTGGCGAAATTGATGGTTCCAGTTTCTATGCCGGATGAGGAACTCGAATACTAAGTTTTGATGTCAAAACTTGAATACTACATTCGGATACCATCACTTGTACTGCAAATTACATAGGTAACTAGAGAGCTTTTGACTGATTTTGGCTTCAATGAATGTATGAAGAGGTCGGGCTCTTATCTAAAAGGAGAAGCGAAAAGAAAAGACTCATTCACATCCCCTTTGGAAGGCTATCCAAGCAAATGCTAAATATTTTTGAAAGCTAGGGGAGTGACTGCTCTTACGAAGAGGATCGCTAAGGATCGCATGAATAGGCATATAATTTTCTCTTTTCGTGCTCCACTCATTATAGAGGTTAGTCTGACAGTGCCATAGACACTTATTATTAGGTTACTTTGTCACCAGTCGATTATTATTTCTAAAAAACATACATAAGATCACACGCCTTCATCACTGAACTTTCGACAAATGAATTGCCAACACCAAGGCTAGAATTTATGATCAATAAAGCCTATACTTTAAGCCTAATATTAAGAACTTTATTCCGTGGATATTTGAGGAAATTTTACATGCTCCGGTAGGTACCAATACCGATTCAAGTGGTGTGGCTTCCTTTCAAGGAAGGAATGAAGGAAACTTTTCAAACTCTGGAAGTACGCTTGAATATTCTCACTAACCTCAGTACATACCATTACAAACAAATGTTAAAAAACGTACTCTTTTTCGGGTGCAGCCTGGATCACCGCAGCCGTCACAACGAGCAATGCCCAAATCAGGGCCATCTTATTCGCGGTAGTCCCTGAAACATACACCAGCACATTGAATAGATTTCGTTTGCATTGAGCCTCCCACCATCGATTTTACTGCTCAGCAAGAAATGGAGAATCGCTTTGAATAATTTGGATAACAAGCTGACTTTTGTGACAGAGCAACAGATGCTCTGACACCTGAATCGTGATTTGATGGAACAATTACTACTTTCGGGATAGATCCCCATATGCATTCAAGATATAAGATCAATTTCCTCACCCTCGTGGTTCAAATCCGAAGATCTGATAGATAGATAGATATTTCATTTTCGTACTGTAGGTACATATACGTACATAGTATATGTCGAACAAATTTTATACGGCGTTGATTCTAGACTATCTAATACTAACATGTAGGCAGGGTATCAATAACAATAATTATAATTAGGCAAAAAAATTCAACAATAAAAAGCTCGAACTATGCGAAAATCAATGTGGAAAACAGTAACTTTTGTGATATAGGAACTCATGTGAACTAGGAACTAATGTGATTGGAAATCTCAGGAACAAGGTGCGTCCCGGCCGGCCCGGACCCACCCACCACGGCGGCTCCCGGGGCCACCAATACATTACTGGAGAGGTAGCCCAACGAACTGCGTGGTCTACCGTAGAGGCAATCCACACACCTCAATAAAAGCGCCAAGGGGGCCGCAACACAATAATCTCACACACATAAAAAATTATACACAATCACAGACCTTCCCAATATCACAGTCAAACAAAATCACAGCCAGCCAAAGAGATCACAGATTAATCAATCTAACAACTAGGTACTAACTAAACATAAAATAATAAAAATCTTAGCGATAATAGATAATAATTATTATTGTATATTGATAGATAATAACTATTAGTTCTTCTCCTCCACCAATACATACGAAGAACCCTCATTGCTTATGGGATAATGTATTTATCTATCTATCCTTTCTATGTAGTTACTACTAGAATAATTCATCATCCTTTTGGTTTATTATTTTCAATAATGAACCTTTGGAATCGTCCAAGAAAAAAAAAAGTTTAACACCCCCTCAAAATTTGATGGTTTACGTTTCAAGGTACGTAGAATCCAAAATCGAATAAAAATTTGGCCGTCCGTCCGCCGTACACGGCACTTTTGCCACTTAGCATTGACCGATTTTGATGAAATTTGGTATGTAGGCTCCACTTGGGGTCTAGTTGTGCCCCGAAGATTTTGGTTGATGTAGGTCACTTCTAAGGGTTCCAAAATCAATTTTGAAATTTTGAAAACGCCCTAACTCAAAAAATTTTGATATAAAGGTATTTTTTCCTTCAATTTAAAATTCTATGGAATTTTTAGAATTTTTTGAGACCACCCGGAGCTCTGTAGGACAAACCGTTCGCTCACTACGAGAATTTAAAGTTTGGACGTGCAATAAATCAGAAACACGAGTGTGAATCGCAAAACAGGCCTAATCTCCGTTCAAATTAAAGCTGACCGAAATGCGATCGACGTTTTTCTTCATGTTGGATGGTTGGTGGCTCTGCAGACGAGTGATCTATATAAAAATAATAAACCGTTGTGTAATAATTTGCAGCGTTTTTTTGGGGGTTAGTTTCAAACAAAAAGTAGGAATTCAAGAGAACGTATTCCTAGTTTCCGAAGGGAGAATAGAACGTCCATCAGATTATTCTAGTTAGCTAATTAAACAGTAGGTACATTACAGATCCCTCCAGAATTATCACGTTTCAAGTTTAACCACACTTATGAGTTGAAGAAGAATCGATGGTAACTGCTTATAAGAAGTAGGGCGGAATTCACAGTCATTGCTCAAGGAAGCGTCGAGGAACTCCTCCACCAAGGAACTCCTCAGAGAGATAAGGAACTCCTCGAATTTTGGTATTCATAGTTCAGATGAGGAACTCCTCATCTTTCGAGGATCTCCTCGACTCGAGGAACTCCTCGACATGAGGAACTCCTCGATCTGAGCTTCGAGGAGTTCCTCAACCAGCAGTTGGCAACACTGTTAGCTTGTTTTCCCCTATTTTGAGGGAAGGAAACGGGGAATTTCCCCGTTTGGGGGGAAGAAAACGAGGAATTCCCCCCGGCCAAACATCACTGGGGTTATAGCAGTTTTGATAGGTTATACTGGCATGTGGATTTGTTATTTTTGTTTCTCTTGTCTCCGGTACTCTGTGGTTTCTATTCAAGTCAGTTTGCTTTGTGTTTGTGCGACTTCTGCTGGTGATTATTTGAGACGGATTAGGGTCTATTTGATGATAGCCTTTCTCAAGGCAGAGTCAGATTGCGATTGAAAATTCCCGAATCATGGGCTGTGCCTTCAAACAATATCACGAATTTCATCGTTCGGACGGCTGACAATCTGAACATTGAAAAGTATCCTAGTGATTCCAGAAGACCTCTACATTGTATCCTCCTGGACTGCGAATTCGGATGTGACTACTGTCGGAACAAATCGCCGAAGTTGTCTGCAAACGAGAAACAAGAATGCGATCAAACATTCATAACTTCTCCTGTAATCTGTGATTTGTTTTATCTGTTTTTTCTATCTCGATGTTGCAAACACTCACATTCATCATTGCTCTAAATACAAAAGTATACAGCTTCGCATACAACGTTTATTTATTTACTGACATCCGTAAGTACAGTTTTGGGGTCAGAAAAATATACTGCTTCATTTGTGAGGAGCCACTAGCCTTCCGATAGCTATAAAATAAAATGTAAAATAAATGTAAAAAATATGACCAACTGACAGATAGCTTGACAACTCGAATACGTTATTGGGTTGAATTATGAGCTATATTTACCTCTTTTTACCTCGCTATTTACCTCGTTATTCGACCCCTCATATTTATGTTCCTAAAAAATGATGGAGTGTTTATGTAAAAAAGTCCGATGATATTGATGATTCATATAATGTGGTTGGAAAGTTATAGGAGAAATTTTTTAACAAACTAGTGATGAAAATAGGCATTTGGAAAACTATTGGTTGGAAAAACGAGCTATCTGCAAACTTCAAATGCTTGCTGCGCTTCGAGTAAATTATTTAAAAAAATCAAATTATAATTATATAGTTGCTATTCGTCCTTAGTCATAATTAATTTAGTATACTTACTTATTTTTAAAATTTTGAAACAGGAATTTCTGCAACTTTTTTTGATTCCCAACAAATTGTGAAAAATGCATATAGCTCGTTTTTTGAGCAAGGCCTTCAATTATGATTATCGAAGCATTATGTAGGGATTCTGACTACAGAAAATTGGAAAAAAGTGGGTAACCCAACCCGATAGTTGACAAAAAAAGTGTTGAGGAACTCCTTGAGGGACCTTTTCATGTGCCTCGATATTCTGCTCCTTTTAAGCCGATTTCAAGGATTTCCTCAACGTCGAGTTAGGATTGTGAATACGACGCTGAGGAAATGGTCATACGACTCGAGGAACTCCTCAAGGATTTCCTCGACATGACGACTGTGAATAGCGCAGAGCATGCGACGGTTCCTCAACGCCTCCTTGAGGAGTTCCTCGGCGTTGAGGAATGACTGTGAATTCCGCCCGTAGAATTATTAAAACAACAATATACAATATATCATTTATTCAGTTTTTAACCTAAATATCATGTAATGTTAACCTTAATATCATTATATACAACATAATTGCTGAGCAGTTAGGAATTCAGAATCATTTCAGATTGCGGCAATCTTATCTGGAGGAATAACGAGATCGAGTAATGAAAGTTGAAACGCCTTTGCTTAGCAAAATATCCATTGGAGAGTCAGCAGAAATTTCAGTCGTTTCAGCAATACGAAGAAACTGTTCAATAGGTGTGTGCGAGAGAAATAAATTCCTAGCAACTTCAGAAGCTCACTCACTATTGATACAAGTTTCAGTATGATGAAAGTTTAGTCTTCAACCAATCAATCAATATTTTATTTGCCAGGACACAATGTGCATAAGCAATTGTCAAAATAATAATAACAACAAAATATAGAATTAATAACATAACATTATGTCAAGAGAGGAAGAAGGAGAGAGCTATTTATTTAATTTAATTTTTCCTGCCAAGAAAACCAGACAATGATTTCCCTGTGTAGCAGGAAACACCGCAGCACGCGAAGCGGGGCCGGGGGAAAGCCCAGCCCCACCCGGACCCGGCCACCATGGTGGCATCCCGAATCCAAAACCAGCGAGGAGTCACTGCGCAAGAGTGGGTCCCCCGGCAAGGACACGCAGAAAACCCCACCAGGATGGCCACAGGCACCACCCCGACCACCACACATAGCCACAGCACCCCGCATTCAATAAATTAATTCCAATAAATAAAATGAAGACAACAAAGTTAAAATTATATCACAGTGTAACAGAGAATTAAATTTATCACAGATACTGGTTGACTAGTTGAAAAAAGATATTTATAAAATAACGCGCGAGTACTCGGGTAACAAAATTTCCTCGGCTGTTTAGGACGTCCCACAGTAAGACTTGGGCGTCCTTATGCGATCGATCTGGGGTGAAGTTGGACAACACTCAACAGAAAAAAAAATAACCACACAGTAATCTATTTTAGACCATTCTGAATCCAAATCCGCGAAAAAAACCATATGTGTATGTCTGTGTGTGTGTGTGTATGTGTGTGTGTAACAAAATCTTGTGTACTCTGCACAGGCCTTAGTTCTCAACCGATTTTCCTGGTTCTTTTTTTGTTCGTCGCGGAAAACTATCTAGTTGTGCACTACGTCGCCGGAATTTCGAATTTTGCCTTTTAAGGGGTGGAAAGGGGGGGTTAATGTTCGAAAAACGTGCGTTTTTGGGCATAATCTTGTAAACTCTGCCCAGGCCTCAATTTCCAACCGATTTGCGTGTTTCTTTTTTTGTTTGACTCAAATAACTTCCGAGTTGTACATGATTTTACCAGAGTACCAAAATTCGCAAGGGGAGGGGGTAAGTGGGGAATAATATTCACAAAATATCCGATTTTTCAATATTTCGGTTCCTTTACTGCTTACTAATTGTACCCAAGCTTTGAAATTGAGGAAAAATTCTCATTATACCTCCGGATTTTCATGAATTATTCTCTGTACCACCATGGAACTAATAGTGGTGCCACCATGGTGCCAGGACATGGTGCCATGATGCCATAAACCGCTTATTTCGTGTTTTTTTTTTGTGGTTCACCTTGAATACGGATGTGAACTTCGACGGACTGCCTACCAAAACTAACAGATGAAAGTTCAATGTTGCGACGTATTTCCGCTTTGGTGCCAGACTGGCACCATTGTTGGCGTTGGGAGGTGGGTTGGGGGGGGGGGGGGGTGAACTCGAGTTCGCATGTTGGGTATCGTAGAGCATGGATTTTAAAATGCTCTTCAGATTCGAGGCTCCCATGCCGCTAGAAATGTTAAGGTGGATAATGATAGGGGGGGGGGGGTCAGTATTTCTTGCCTAAAGTAATAAATAAATTACATCGAGTGAAACAGTTTTATCACTTAACAACTGGTTAAACTGAACTGATCCAATGCTTATCCAATGGGACGTCCCCTGGAATGCATGCATTACTAAACAATATGTTTTTATACAAAAAAAAAACTACGTATAGTTAAGCGCGTTACAAGGAATTCATGACAGACACGGAACCAAAATTGTTCAGAAAGGTCTAAAACGCAAAACGCAAGTGAAAATTTTGATTTTGGAGAACTTTTTTTTTTTCATCCTTGAAAAGTGAAAACAAAGCTTCCGCTACCTTGGTAGACTCGGAAGCAAATTGGTTACTTAAATAAAACTTGAATCAGGTACATTCGTATATTGGAGAGCAGGCGAATCCTGGGTGACTCATTATTCCTTTATAAGATTCATAATAATATTATTGATTGTCCTTTATTATTGTCCCATTTTGATTTCCGTATCCCAAATTACCCCACAAGAAGTCATGATTTATTTTCAGTCCCTTTTTTCCCTTATAACTACCTGCTCCACAACCCCATTTACCGTATGGAGAGATATTATAATTTAATTTCAGCCAGTGACTCAAATCTTGATTTGTCCTTCAATAGTTGTGCATCTTTTAAAAACTATGTTAAAGCCTTCCTCCTAGATTAATTTCCCCACTCACATTACCTTTTCAAATGTCATTTGATTTTGTTATATTTTGTTTCAATTCCCTATAGGTGTTTCCGTTAATATTTGTTGTAATACTTATTGTACATCAGTATATATATATTATTCAGTAATTTGTTTTGTATATTGGGCTTTCACGCCCGTTCAATGAATAAAATAAAAAATAAAATAAAATAAAAAATATATCACATCAAATTTCCTGGCAGGCAGAATCAAAAGGATGAACAATAAAATTCGAATTTACAGTGAAAGGCTCAAGTCTTCAAAACATGGATTTTAGATTGTATCACTAAGTGGGAAATCATGTTTACAAATTCTAACCAAATATTCGTCGAGCGAGTATGGTGCCAGATTCAATAGGAACGCAGACATAATAGTTTTGAACTTCCTATGGGGTAGGTTACAAACGTGTGAAGGGACAGCATTGAACATTTTCACTCCCCACCAGAGTGAACTATTCCTCGAAGTAGTGAGTCTGCAGGCAGGAATAACCAGATTTTCAACATGTCTTGTATTGTATCGATGCGACGTCTTCAGGTATTTATCTGGATGTTCATGAACTTCCATAAGTCATTCAAGGATGTAAGCACCAGGAATCGTAATGATTTTTTTTTGTCTTCATTCACTGCTCAATCGCAATTTCTCTCTTATCCAACTACCTATTCCTTGAGTATGAGACACTGCAACCAAAAGTTGCCCTTGCTATGACTATTTGAAAGTAGTTCCACTCGTCTACTAACTGTGTCAGTTAGGTAACATGTGTTAGCAGGTGTCGACCACCCAAACACCTAAGGAAGTGTAATTAGCATGATACCTAAAAGAAGAACCTGAACTCCAGATAAACTGAATTCCAATGGTTCATCGAGTTTTATCGTTTTTTAATAGCTCCGAAGCATAGATAGAGTAGATTGAAAGACTCGATGAGTATCTGACGTTAACGTTCTGTGAAATCACTCCAAGGTGTGATTCCAAGGTTGCCCGTTAACGAAATTTTAAGGCAAGGGAGAACGATTGGGAAAAATAAATGACATGAAATCCCGTTCACGCCTGCTCTTCTCCAATCACCCTTGCAATTATTTGTCGATTTTGCTCACCCTTTCCTAGGGATTAAAAACAACCGGTGAACGGTATTTCACGAATTACCTATCTATTGCATTTTCAAGTCAAATTCACCTTTTATACAGCTCAAAGTTGATTGATATCATTCTTGCGTGGCAGTTAGGTTGGGCACAATGAAAAATCGCTCCAAATGATCACACAAAGGTTTATTCGTCACAAAGATCACTCGTATGCAAAGAACACGGCTTTGCAATTGTCACCATCAACCAACCATAGGATAATACCTACCTACCTACCTCATACCTAATTCACAATCAAGTTTATTTGGAAGAAATAAACGCTTCATAATCAATTCGAAAGAATAGGGAGTTGTGGGTGCCATCAATAAGAAATTTGATTACTGGTTGCTAAGGACGCACAACTCAGTACAACTCGAAGAAACGAACAGCGATCGCAGTTTGGGTATCGTTACAAAAGAGATGGGTAACGTTACAAAAGTATCGATGTTTTGTATCGATACTGTATCGTATCCGAGTATCGATATCTCAAGTATCATTGGGCATGAGTATCGATATTTTAGAGTCGCAAACCATCAATACGGTTTATTTATTATCAAAAATTCCCAGGAAAAATAATTTTTTCCACAATCTTTATTCATTTTTCACTATCAAGAGTCCAAGCAGAGTAATTTTCTCCATGATGTTATAGTTATTTGTGCAACCAAAGAGTGATGACCCAAAAGCTTCTCTACCTTCTTCATTTTTTTTAGCCATTATGCTGAATTTTTCGCGAGAACTGTATCGATATTCGATATTTAGAAACATCGGATCCTAAGTATCGAAATTCAAAAATATCGGATAGTGCAGTATCGACACTAAAATATTGAGTATCGGTACGAATGTATCGATATTTTGAAATATCGAGTATCGATACCCACCCTATCGCAGTTTACATAGTATGTTATTTCATATTATGAAATAACAACAATAACATAGCAAATATATGTGGGATAGTAATATTCTAGATATGAATCATGAGCATTTTATTAATATCTAAATCTAGAAATTGAACCCCATTCTATCTTTGGTTTTTGTTTTTAATTATTTAAGTATGTCCAAGTTATTTTTCGTGAGGAAGTCCTACTGCTCACCCAATATAGTAGACTTTTTCCTTTTTTTTCACATTTTATTTCCAATTGAAACGATTGCACATTGGAATAGAGATAGTAATCTTCATTGGAACCTAGATTTCAGTAGGGAATTTGAGAAGCGCCCATGTTCGCATGTTTGCTCAAACCCTCATTTAATGCAAATAGGACTCAGAATTTCCATTCAATGTTGATTCCCGTTAGCGTTGTCATAATTTTGGGACTAAGTGTATTATATTTCCATTATTTTCTTCGCAATATTGCTAAATATCATGAAAGAGGAATCGGTCGAATACACCAAACGAAATATTGCATCTACAAAAATATTGCACGACATAATATGTCGAACATAATATGAACATATCGTCGGCTTACAGGAGAAAGGCACTATGTCAATTTTTTCGATTTTCGGGTTATTGCGGTTCCTACAGTAATTATTCATGCTCTTTCGATTGGTGTGGTCTATTTTAGTGTCAGATCAACAGGAAACCAAGGAAACGCAGCTACAAGAAGCACTAAGTGACTTAGTGACTTAGTCTAAGTCATATAGGGATGGGTATCGTTATAAAAGTATCGATATTTTGTATCGATACTGTATCGTATCCGAGTATCGATATCCTAAGTATCGTTGGGCATGAGTATCGATATTTTAAAATATCGAGTATCGATACTTTAGTGTCACAAACTATCAATATCATCCAATTTTCTCAAGAAAAATAATTTTTTCAACAACTTTTATTCATTTTTCACTACAAGGAGTCCAACCAGAGTGATTTTGTCCATGATATAAACGTTATTTGTGCAACCATAGAGTAATGACCCAAAAGCCTCTCTATCTTCTTCATTTTTTAGCCATTATGTTTAATTTTCCGCGAGAACAGTATCGATATTCGATATTTAGAAATATCGGATTCAAAGTATCGATATCCAAAAATATCGGATAGTGCAGTATCGATACAAAAATATCGAGTATCGGTGCGAAAGTATCGATATTTTGAAATATCGAGTATCGATACCCATCCCTAAAGTCATAATGCAGTTGAATGTTTACACGAGAAAGGCATTAGAAAGATTGTTTGGAGAAGTGTGCCTTTCACTGGTCAAAGCTCAAGCCAGTAGTACACGGAGACTGGACGACAGTGCCTTTCTCCTGTCGAGAATATTGCGATTTTCGTCAAGTGTGCCATTTATTACGGGAAAATGCTTCGATTGTCGTAGTAGGTAGGCAAATAATACTCCCTCCACTCTTGGTTTGAGAACCTGTCTTCGAGTCCCGCAACAAAGGACCAGGCTCCTGAACCTGACATACCTAGCTTCAGAATCGGAAGATGAGGACTGACTGAGGACAGTTACTGTATAGAGTGGTTTCATCGCAGTTTTAATGAAATTTAATTAAAAATGAACAGTGTTATTTTATAACAGTTTTAATTTTTGTTGAATGAAAAAATTCCTTTACAACGCCTCGGGCTCAATGTAGTATGTTTCCATGGATCGGTGTCAAGTGGATCGGGACCCACAGTAAAATCTGTCAAGGAATTGAAAATGTTTTTGAAATTCAGTAAGGATAGTCAGGAGAAGAGCACTAAGCTGATTTTAGTCCGGGGAAAGGCACTAAGTCGGGGTCCTTTGAGTCAGAAATGATCCGAATTGGTTCTCAACGTTGATTTATGGTTTTGAAATTCTACAGCATAAACTAAAACATGTTAAAGAGTCTAAAGCTGGGGTTTCAGTAATCTGCGAATTTCTAAGCTGAAGATAGCCCGATTTTGAGGCACTCCCAACTTGAAATGCGTTTTTCTGAAAATGGGACTTTCGGACATAGTGCCTTTCTCCGTTAAACCGACGATATTATGTTCATTTATTAGGAATGGGTGTAGAACAACAGCTAAGAATAAAGTCCAATTTTCATAAAAGCTAATGTAATTAATCTTTGACTTGAAAAATAATTTTAAAAAACAATACTTATTCACCGTAAGGTACTGGTACTCATTCTGTACTCGGTGACAGTAAAACTCGAAACATCTTAGACGACACTATTAAATAGTCTATACTATACTATAAACTATAAATTTTATAATTTTTTATAATTTCATAAATTTTATTAAATAGTCTATACTATACTATACTATACTAGGTATACTATAAATTTTATAATTTTTTATAATTTTATAAATTTTATTAAATAGTCTATACCATACTATACTATACTATACTATACTATGAACTATAAATTGTATACTTAGTTTGATCACTTTCTTTCAAAATTACCTCTACGAGAAAGAAAATTTTCCACAAAAAACTTCGAAAAAACGAATATTATTTTACAATAATTTCAACACAGATATGTCATTCAAAAACAAATCGAAAATTGATTTAGAAATCGAAAAGCGAAGTCCGAGTCTTAAGTTCTCGAACGGTTTGTCCTACAGAGCTCCGGGTGGTCTCTAAAAATTCTAAAAAATCAATATTACCTACCTTAAATTGGTGAAAAAGCAATACCTTTATTTCGAGAGTCTCCGAGCTAGGGTTACAACTCTTAGTTTTCACCCTACCTACATCAACCAAAAGCTTCAGGGCACAACTAGACCCCAAATGGAGCCCATAAACCGAATTTCATCAAAATCGGTCAATACTAACTGAGGAAAGTGCCGCGTACGGCGGACGGACGGAAAAATTGTTATTCGATTTTCGGATTCATTGTTCCTTGAAACGTAAACCAATAAATTTTGAGGAGGGGGGGGGGGGAGGTAAACTTTTTTTTCTTGGTCGATTCCAAAGGTTAATTATTAAAAATAATAAACCAAACAAAAAAGGTCTCGTTCGAAGACTTTTTCAATGACAATTTTGACGAAACACGATCTTGAATTGCACATTTATGGTATTATTTTGGACCAACGGAGGATATTGGTGTTTTATAGGTTTTATAGGTCACTCTGCAAGGACGGTTCCAGTAGATCTCCAATAGGTCACTAGGTTATCTTTTAAAAATCCCTCCATTCCACGAACGAAAATGATTAGTTACCGTGACATAATAGGACCAAAAATGTGGACTCGATAGTTTGATGCCTAGAACTTGTGAAGAACTACAATTAGATGACCTATCTTCGATCACTTATTAGGAGCGAGAAGATTAAAAACGTGATTCCCTCTGGAGTCTTTTATCTCAATAGTTTCTCCCCCAAAAGCAGTCATTACTCGGTAATAAGTAACCAATAATAGGTGTACGATGAAAATAAAAATGAAAATGTAACAACCTCGATGGAATCCAACCTTGGGAGTCGCGAAAACCAGTTTGCGCTAACCGAACTTTGATTGCAGGGATAATTGTGTGAATCTCTTCATACGCTGAGCGGCTGCAGTAATAGGTATGGACCCCAGATAGGTGCGGGTCATCAGAGTCGTGATTCCTGCGACCTTGTCCGAGCTCGTCTTGTTTGACGATGCCTATTTGATTAAACAACCTCGACTCGAAGCTTCTTCAAATGTTGATTTTTCGCTGTGCAGTCACGGCTACTTCGCACGACCTTTTCTTTCAAGTATTTTTGTCGCAGTTGGACTTCCCGGGACTCCACATCAGTCAGTTGACAAAAGGTGAGACTATTCTGTAATGGTTCAACAATGTTTAAAATCGTTGAACTTTGTTGAGTCGGATGAAATATTCTCTTTTGGTCGAAACGACTCGGGTTTTGGGTCCTCTTTGTAAACAAATAATTGTTAAGTAATGCATGCATTCCAGGGGACGTCCCATTGGATAAGCGTTAGGTCAATTTAAACCAGTTGGTAAGCGATAAAACTGTTTCACTCGATGTAATTTATTTATTATTTTAGGCAAGAAATAGTGGTCTCTCTCCCCCCCCCCCTTCATCATTAACCACCGTAACATTTCTAGCGGTATGGGAGCCTCGAATTTGAAGAGCATTTTAGAATCCATGATCTAAGACACCTAACAAGGAATTCGAGAAATATGCGGTTTATGGTGTCCTGGCGCCATGGTGGCACCACTATAAGTTCCATGGTGAAACAGAGAATTAGTAATGAAAATCCGGAGGTATAATGAGAATTTTTCCGAAATTTCAAAGCTTGGGTCCAATTAGTAAGCTATAAAGGAACTATAAATATGGAAAAATCGGATATTTTGTGGATATTATCCCCCCACTCGCCCCCTCCCAATGGTAATTTTGATACTCCGGTGAAATAGTGTGCGTGTCGTTTCCCTTCTGAGCATCAGGGCTGTAAAGGGCTAGGAGGAGAATTTTGAAATCTACGAAGAAACGAAAAACTGCAGTAATTCATTTCAAGGTTCCAGCTATGAATTTTCAAGCTACTGAAATCTAAAAACAACGATCAATTGACGCTCCAATTGCTCTTCACCCACATCCAACGGAATCACAAACAATGATGTTCGCTCTTATTTTCAACGAAACAAACTCACGTGTTTTACAACGCTGATTTCTTTTACTATTGTGGTTCGTTAAAAACCTTATTCTCTCAACTAAATGCAGTAACATAAGTCTCAGGGAGAGTAGAATTTAAAATGTTCACCACAAATTGACATAGAGTCTTTTTTTTAAGCGTTTATTTGTCAATATATCAACTAGTTACAATTGAGGTATTATAACTATCTAGATATTTACTTCACATATATATTACGCGTTACTCTAATAGAGTCTGACATAGTCTGATTGACATAGTCTTTTGGCTGGGGGTCATGACAAAATAAGCGTGATCTTGATGAAAAAATGTAATAGGTAACTGTTTACTGTTTAGTATAACGTTTTTCTTGGATATTAAACTATCGTATGTACGAGAAAACCAGGTATTTCATTACGTTACTAATCAGTAATCACGATACTATAGTCTAGAAAAAAATGAGGAAGTAACTTTTTCTTAACAATTAACGAAACAACAAAACAACTCGAAGTTTTTTGATTTAGGTGATTTCACTTCATACTAAGAAGATAAGAATCAATGTACTGTATGTGGAATGTGTGATGATACTGCAGTTAATATAGTTTCATATGTTTATAGTATTGTACTTTTATAGTAGTACTATAAAGTATATATAGTAGTACTTTTATAGGATTTTTATAGTATTGTTTATTAGTATTGTACTAACCAAATTGTTTCTCTCATTACCAATTCTCAACTCGAATAAAGCCTTATAATTCGCAAGGTTTGTTTCCTTACGATTTATTCGAGTTGAGAATTGGTAATGAGAGAAAAAATTTGGTTAGTACTATAAACTAGTTCTAGGGCTAGTTCCAGACGCCAGCGGAGTATTTTTTCGTTATTCATTTTTGATGAATGATTTGTATCGAACATATAAGAGACGGATTTGTGATCGGTAATTAACTTGAAATGTCGACCAAGTAAAGAAATGTCGCCACTTCTTCAGTGCTTCAACTATCGCGAGGGCTTCTTTTTCAATTGCAGACTGCCTTTTTCACAATCTGAAAGGGGCTTGGAGAAGAAAGCTACTGGCTTCCCATCCTGCGATAGTGTTGCCGAGATAGCGAAGTCAGAAGCATCTGTCTCATCGACAAATGGTATGCTAGTGTCAATAGTGTTGAGAAAAGGAGTGGAAATTTCATGTTTTAATCTAAAAAACTCGTTAGCGGAGTCCTTCAATAATGGAAACCTATTATTATACAACGGTAAACCTCAGATATCGCACCTCGAGGAGATATCAGTCTCATTGAAAATTGTGGTCCGCCTCAACCATTGGCGGAAGTACATCCAGAAACGTTTGGAACTTCGGATTATCCCTCAGAACTTCCAATTACAGTAGAATCCTAAGATCCTCCAGCAGTTCCAGACGAACTTTCGAGCTCTTCTGTTGCTTCTGAATCAGTGGAGCCACAAATATCTGATCCCCGGCGTTCTGGAAGAGATCGACGACTTCCTCAGAAGTATGACGACTATGTTCTTTATTGACTGGGAGAGATTGTGATGATACTGCAGTTATTATAGTTTCACATGTTTATAGTACTAACCAAATTGTTTCTCTCATTACCAATTCTCAACTCGAATAAAGCCTTGGAATTCGCAAGGTTTGTTTCCTTACAGACTGTACTTATGTGGACTCGGAAGCAAAATACACCGTCCCCTGTGGAGGTTATTCAATTTTGATACCTTGGGGGGATAGCCTGAGGTCCCATCTTTCCAAAACGCTCTTCATTATTATACTCGTATTGCAACACTCAGTCCAGGCAGGGCAGAGCAAAATGTAGTGAAAATGATCCCAACTCTCCCCATCTGACGGTATATTAGCTAGCTAGAAGCTGATGATTTCGAAGTTTTGTAGATTGAGCCGAAATGATTATGAATTGCCCCATTCCGTCATATGGCTCAATTTATATAATGTCAAAAAAGATTGACTTAGTTTCTTAAACATTCCATATTCTTTCTTGTTCGTAGCATTGTTCCGTGTAACAAAACCTTTCTAAAGGTACCTACAGTCATAACTCATTTCATTTCAATTTATTACACGGAAATCCAATGAGTTGGTACTTTTCCAGTAAGACGAATCCATCATCGCTCGGAATTCGTCTCCGGGTGGGTACATTCAAGCTGAAAACCCAACCTGAGATAAACTTATCGTGGACAGCTCACTCTTACAAAAGTGATCCTGAAGTTTCAAAGATAACGTTTAAAGTGCTATTAAAGGAAGGAATGCAATGATTATTCCATGGAACGATAGGAACAGATAAATAGGAAGTGCTGCAGATAAAGCAAGGTACTTCTAAATACCTCCCAGATTGAGGGGAATTCGGGCAAACACATCATGAGAAATCGATGTTTGAGGAAAATCAATTGTTGTTTGCTTCTGTGAAAACAGTACTTTTTGAGCGACGTTGATGACATTTATAGGAGAATTTATATGGGAGCTGAAACACGTAAAACCTAAAACTTTATCAAAATCGTATCATTTATTCGTGTACATTTTCTCGGAGAAAAAAATACGATATTTTCTGTTTCACTTCAAGCACACTGGCTCCAATTATACCAAAATGAAGTTAAATTTATGGACAACCCTCTTAGCACGTAAACCAAAAAACTCTCCGAATTTGAGCAATTTTGGATCATTAGTAACTGAGAAATCTAATAATATAAAACGCCAACCATACGTACGTACGTATGCATGGAGGGGTCGTGGGAGTGGGGAGAGTCGGCGGAATCGGAGACGGGAAGAGTTGGGGGCGGGAGGAGCTGGGGGCGGGAGAAGCTGGGGGCGGGAGGAGTTGGAGTTGGGGTCGGGAGGAGTCGGAGGGAGTGGGTGGAGGAGAGAGTCGGAGGAATCGTTTTTGCCTGCTTTTAGTAGGCTTTTCAGCTAGTCTTTAATAAACCATAATTACGTTTTCACACATGCGTTGTAAGTCTTGGAGTAATGAAACTCGAGGACTAATCCACTCATTTAATGAAAATTTCTTAAAAATTGTACAATATTTTTGTATGGTTTTGCCTGAAAATCGGTTTTGGACAGACATACACCGAATCAAAATAGTTCAAAAAGCTCTTAAAATCAAAATGCGAGTAAAAATTTTGATTTTGGAAGATCCCAACTTTTGATCTACATCAACCATTTATAATTTGAAAAAATATTTCACCACTGCAATCGATGGTATTGTACATAATATTATATCACAGTATCAGCACTTTTAGCACTCAGCAGTCATGCCCATCTGCCTGCTCGGTTTCAGGGTCCGAGATCCGACCTCGGACATTGGGGTGAGGAACAAGGTTGAATCACCCTATCCCACAAATGATGGAGGGAGGATTGTGCCTCTTCTGGCTATGCCATCAGCCGACGCTTCTCCTCCCAATGGGGTTTGAGTTCAGCTCCAAGTCCCATGGAGATCATTTGCTCGTGCCGTGGCTCAAGCTCTGGTCCAAATGTAGACCAGATAAATGATTCTCCTTTTAGGACTCGGGTGGTCCTCCACTCTAGGATGAACAGTAGGTAACCAGTCCGAATCAGATCCTTGGCTGATTTGCATGCCATATCCCTCGCCAGGTAATAGTTGCTCCAATCACCTTTAGTTGGTTTTGCTGAATGTTTGCAAGAGCTGCTGAATCCTTTAGTAAAGCGTCAACTTCATATTTTTGAATTTTGTAAGCATTAATGTCTGCGAGTGATCTCTGAGACCACTGAGACATCAATAAAGAAAGCTCCCCTTGGCGTTACCACCAAGAAGTCAGGACGATAACCTCGCTGTTTCAGGTTGAAGTGTGGCTCTAGCCATACTGGCCATCCTTTACGACAAGCATATCCTTCTAGTAGGTTCAGGGCAGAATTATGACGGCACATCTGGGTCTTACCATGGCTGAGCAAATCTGGAGCACAACAGCCCGGAAAATTTTTGTCCGGAAAATTAGTTTTGGACAGACATACCCCAAATCAAAATAATTCAAAATGCGAGTAAAAATTTTGATTTTTGAACATCCCAACTTTTTTGATCTACCTACTGCAAAAATAAAAATCTTCCTTATCTTCGTCAGTGAGGAACAATTACTAAAATTAATTAAAACGACCAAAAACACTCCACCAAATTGGACTGTTTTTGAAAAATCCTTGAGTGATTCCGTATGACGACCAAAAATAATGTTTTTCAATTTCCGTTTATAATTCAATTAGGTACTTGTCTACTAAGCACGTAACTTTACTGGAAGTTGGTGGGAGGGGGTAGGAGGTTTTAGTGAAAACCATCGGAGGGACTCAGAGTTCCCTTACAACGTTTCGGCTAATTTATTCGCCATAACCAATAAACAATAGAGGAAACAAAGTATCAGGTACTACGAGTACATATTTGTGGACTAAATGGGAACTCTATCATACTATGAAATCTAGGATTATTCTATGGCTACTCTATGATTGAAAACGCTGAAAATTATTACACAACGGGGTTTTTTAACACCTTGCACGCGGGAAAAAAACGCGTTGGTCCCCTGTGGCGGAGAAATTTTTTTTCGACGAAACGCTATAGCAGCAACATATATTAAAAAGTACATTTTTCCAAAAATTTTGACATAAAAAAGTTGAGAATTTGAGAGATTTTATTCTCGGCGTCAACGTGACGCGGCCAGCGGTGGTGTCAAGTTGCTCCAGTTTGAATCAACCCCTATGTGAGTGGGTTGGCTCAGGCCTCCCGTCCACTGGACGCGAATTCTGGCGGCCTTTGCAAGGGAGATATGTTGATGGTGCATAGAATGGGTAGGAATCAATCATGTACGACAATATAATACCTAGTTATTCCATACCTGGAAAGAGAACAAGTCTTCTCTTTTTTGGGAGCTTTGTAGAGTACTCTGGCAAAGATTCAAAACAGAAAAACCGAGTGAAACACAAAAAAAATCGGAGTCGAACCACTGTGTCTTTTTCACGATAACGAACTGAAAGTATGAAACTTATGAGAGGATTGAGCTGATTATTGACACAACTAACAATTAAACAATGTCGATCAACCTTAAAAAGAGTGAATTATTCCGTAAAAATGGATGAAAAATGTGAAAACATAAAAAATTACCGGAGGAGCACACAAAGATAAGGTGTCACTTTGATAACTGCTCAATTACCTTCAACCTCGACCGATTCAGCTCCGAATTGAACCGTTCAACTCATAATATGTTCATCTATCACGAAAAAATGCTAGAAAAGAGTGGAAACTGAGAACGAAAGAACTGGAGCAGATATTCTTGAACCTGTTTTGCGAGAGGTGTTTGCGTGACATAGACGCGGCCAGCCACACAGACCCCGGGATTTGCGTGACATAGACTCGATCCGCGTTCAACGTGTTAAAATGCAAAGATCACCCGTCTGCAAAGAACACGGCTTCTTCCGAACGGTAGGTCTCACAGCTCTGAATTTTGAATATTATAACGATGAAATGATGATGAACTGAACTACCAACATAGTTTTTGGTTATATTCGGACCTCAAAATATAACGTGTTTTTGGAAATGTTAATAATTCTAAAAATTACGCTTCGCACAGCGTACTATTGGTTTATTATTCTTAATGACAAACCGTTGGTATCGACCAAGAAAACAATTTTTTTTACCCCCTCTCAAAATTTGTTGGTTTACGATTCAAATTACGTAGAATCCAAAAATCGAATACAAATTTGACCGTCCGTCCGCCGTCCGCTGTACGCGGCACTTTCCTTAGTTAGGTAGGACCGATTTTGATGAAATTCGGTTTATGGGCTCCATTTGGGGTCTAGTTGTGCCCCGAAGCTTTTTTTGATGTAGGTCACTTGTAAGGGTTGAAAAATAAGGTTTGAAATTTTGAAAACGCCCTAGCTCAACAAATTTTGATATACAGGTTTTTTTCCATCAATTTAAGATAGTATTGCATTTTTAGAATTTTTAGAGACCACGCGGAGCCCTGTAGGACAAACCGTTCGCCCCCTACGAGAATTTAAGGGTTGGACTTACTATAAATCAGAAACACGAGTGTGAATCGCAAAAGAGGCCTAATCTCCGTTCAAATTTTAGCTGACCAAAATTCGATTGATATTTTTCTTCATGTTGGTCGGTGGTAACAATGGCAAAGCCGTGTTCTTTGCAGACGAGTGATCTATATAGAAAAATAATAAACCTTTTGTGTAATAATTTACAGCGTTTATCTCTGGAAATTTTTGGTCGATTTTGATGATTCCAGCGGCAAACTTATAGTTTATTAATTCCCTATAGGGTCCTATAGGATGTTGCACTAATGAATTTCAAAAATCCTTGAACATTTCAAATTTAGGTAAAACTAGTATATTTTGAGCCCCTGCAATTCAGGAAAATACTGACCCGGTACGAACAGCGACCGACTGAAACCCCCTTAATGCAAATACAAATAACAGAGTTGTATACTTGGAAATATCTGGTAGGTTGGTACTCACTTTCGAACTCTGGTGGTTCTTTGTGGCGAAGTTCGGCTTGCCACTGAATTTGCTTAGGATTTGTGTCCTGCAAAGGACGACCGAACTGGAACTGAACCTCGCGGCAACCTCTTCCCCAACTTTAATCTCCGGAGGACCAGAGTGGGGCGTCGTTTCCACTGGTACCACCTCGGGATTCCCTCTCAATTTCCAGTTACTGCAATAAAAATAAAAAACTGCTCGCGTAGATCACAGGCAGATTCAGTATCTGTCGGGTTTTTTTCTCCCGCAATTTCCTTGTAAAGGAAGGTCCTCGATTTTAGAGCTTTCCGGAAAACTGCAGTAGAATGATGACCGTCGCTAATTTGATGAGATAAGATAAGAAGAACTTCGTATACCTGGAGTCCAGGGAGCTGGTCTGAAAGATTTCGGGAACACTTTTTGTTATTTTTAATAATCGAACTAAAATAAAAAGTTTTATGATTGAGGAGCTTAATTAATCTAATACACAGGGTGTCCCATGTTAAGGACCGAAAAACTTTTTCTCTAAAATATAATTATTTATCTTTATTTTTTATTTCACATCTACACGCTATTCTTTATGAGACATCTCTTTTTTCGTACAATCGAGAATGTTGCGAGAATTGAACATTCAATTCGTGCATAAAGACCAAGTAAATTTTAAACAAAGATTTGGACCAACCAAAATTCAATACTGAGCTTTCACATACCAACGGAGATGGAATCAGTCTAATAGCGTTGAAATGACGTAGAATTCCACCCATAATTTGTCGAGCCTGCCCGAGACCCAACGAACCAGAAACCTTGATTTCCGTAAGCGCAACCACGTTTTTAGGACGTCCCACAGTAAGACTTGGGCGTCCTTATGCGATCGATCTGGGGTGAAGTTGGACAACACTCAACAGAAAAAAAAAATAACCACACAGTAATCCGTTTTAGACCATTCTGAATCCAAATCCGTGAAAAAAACCATAGGTGTATGTCTGTGTGTGTGTGTGTGTGTATGTGTATGTGTGTATGTGTGTGTGTAACAAAATCTTGTGTACTCCGCCCAGGCCTTATTTCTCAACCGATTTTCCTGGTTCTTTTTTTGTTCGTCGCGGAAAACTATCTAGTTGTGCACTACGTCGCCGGAATTTCGAATTTTGCTTTTTAAGGGGGGGGGGAAAGGGGGGGTTAATGCTTAAAAAACGTGCGTTTGCGGGTAGAATCTTGTAAACTCTGCCCAGGCCTCAATTTCCAACCGATTTGCGTGTTTCTTTTTTTGTTTGACTCAATTACCTTCCGACTTGTACTTGATTTTACCAGAGTACCAAAATTCGCAAGGGGAGGGGGTGAGTGGGGGGATAATATTCACAAAATTTCCGATTTTTCAATATTTCGATTCCTTTATTGCTTACTAACTGTCCTCAAGCTTTGAAATTGAGGAAAAATTCTCATTATACCTCCGGATTTTCATGAATTATTCTCTGTACCGCCATGGAACTAATAGTGGTGCCACCATGGTGCCATGATGCCATAAACCGCTTATTTCGTGTTTTTTTTTTGTGTTTCACCTTGAATACGGATGTGAACTTCGACGGACTGCCTACCAAAACTAACAGATGAAAGTTCAATGTTACGACGTATTTCCGCTTTGGTGCCAGACTGGCACCATTGTTGGCGTTGGGGAGGTGGGGGGGGGGGTGAACTCGAATTCGCATGTTTGGTGTCGTAGATCATGGATTTTAAAATGCTCTTCAGATTCGAGGCTCCCATGCCGCTAGAAATGTTAAGGTGGATAATGGTGGGGGGGGGGGGGGGTCAGTATTTCTTGCCTAAAGTAATAAATAAATTACATCGAGTGAAACAGTTTTATCACTTAACAACTTTTTAAACTGATCTAATGCTTATCCAATGGGACGTCCCCTGGAATGCATGCATTACTAAACAATATGTTTTAGCATTCAAACGTATTCTTTACCCCTAATTAGCAGAGTAAAATTAAAACAAATTTTACCATTAGAAAGCTGAGATCTTTGCGCAGTTTTTGATGTAGAGGTACGTGAAAAATCATGTGGGAGTAAAACCTAAACAATCGAAAGAAAAAGTAGGAAATTTTGACAATTTTACAAAAATGACTTTACGAGTGGATTTATCACCCCTCACGACCTTAAAAAATTTTGTGTATAACCACTAGAAAGATGGCTAATTTACCTTCTATCCAACGGTGTAATTATATTTTGAATTGCTCGTAAATTAAGCGAGTTATGGTCATTTTTAGGACGTCCCACAGTAAGACTTGGGCGTCCTTATGCGATCGATCTGGGGTAAAGTTGGACAACACTCAACAGAAAAAAAAAATAACCACACAGTAATCCGTTTTAGACCATTCTGAATCCAAATCCGCGAAAAAAAACCATAGGTGTATGTCTGTGTGTGTGTGTGTGTGTGTGTAGGTGTGTGTGTATGTGTGTGTGTGTGTGACAAAATCTTGTGTACTCTGCCCAGGCCTTAGTTCTCAATCGATTTTCCTGGTTCTTTTTTTGTTCGTCGCGGAAAACTACCTAGTTGTGCACTACGTCGCCGGAATTTCGAATTTTGCCTTTTAAGGGAAGGAAAGGGGGGGTTAATGCTCGAAAAACATGCGTTTTTGGGCATAATCTTGTGTACTCTGCCCAGGCCTTAGTTCTCAAACGATTTTCGTGGTTCTTTTTTCGTTTGACGCGGAATACTATCTAGTTGTGCACTACGGCGCCGGAATTTCGGATTTTGCTTTTTAAGAGGGGGAAAGGGGGGGTTAATGCTTAAAAAACGTGCGTTTGCGAGCATAATCTTGTAAACTCTGCCCAGACCTCAATTTCCAACCGATTTGCGTGTTTCTTTTTTGTTTGACTCAAATAACTTCCGAGTTGTACATGATTTTACCAGAGTACCAAAATTCGCAAGGGGAGGGGGTGAGTGGGGGGATAATATTCACAAAATATCCGATTTTTCAATATTTCGGTTCCTTTACTGCTTACTAATTGTACCCAAGCTTTGAAATTGAGGAAAAATTCTCATTATACCTCCGGATTTTCATGAATTATTCTCTGTACCACTATGGAACTAATATTGGTGCCACCATGGTGCCAGGACATGGTGCCATGATGCCATAAACCGCTTATTTCGTGTTTTTATTTTTTTGTGTTTCACCTTGAATACGGATGTGAATTTGACGGACTGCCTACCAAAACTAACAGATGAAAGTTCAATGTTACGACGTATTTCCGCTTTGGTGCCAGACCGGCACCATTGGAGGAGGAGAAGGGGGGGGGGGGGTGAACTCGAATTCGCATGTTGGGTATCGTAGAGCATGGATTTTAAAATGCTCTTCAGATTCGAGGCTCCCATGCCGCTAGAAATGTTAAGGTGGATAATGGTGGGGGGGGGGGGGGTCAGTATTTCTTGCCTAAAGTAATAAATAAATTACATCGAGTGAAACAGTTTTATCGCTTAACAACTGGTTAAACTGATCTAATGCTTATCCAATGGGACGTCCCCTGTAATGCATGCATTACTAAACAATATGTTTATGGCTTAAGGTCGAAAACACGAAAAAAATCTTAAAATTAAAATAACTCGGAAATTAAGCGTCTAACGAAAAATTGCTCATAGACACTTTCTTACTAAAATTAGTTGTAGAATCGACTCCCGAAGTTTTTTGGTCCTTAATATGGAACACCCTGTATATTACATTAGCTCATATTATGAGCTTTTATAATTGAGAAGCTTGATTCCAAAAGCTAGGTACTAGGTATATTAATTTTGGTCAAACGTGAGAAAAACGCGAAAAACCATAGCGACCTGAAAAACGTGCTATAAACCGATGATGGTATGCTTCCGCTAAATTAATGGACAGAGCTGAATTTGTTGACCCATTTTTGTAATTTATTAAAAGTCGAAAAAATAATATGACAAACACTTTGAAAATATTTTTATCATTTCTTTGGACATTTTTGTCATAACTCTATTTTGAGACTGTCATAGCCAACAAAAAATCCTGCAGTCCATTAAATTTAAAATTGAAATTAAATTTTGGTTACTCCGGTGACACCTTGGGACAGCGGTGGAGCGCCTGAGAAGTTTTCGGTGACAATAGTGATTCCATGGTCCAACCTGGATTAACTTGTTGTATACAGGGTGTAAGCCTAACTGGTCTGCCATACGGTACCAGTCGATTCCACAACTAATTTCCAACAAAAAATGTCTCTTCGCGATTTTTTTTAAACCTTTCGTTTTTGAGTTATTTTAACTTTAATATTTTTATCGTGATTTTGACCTTATGTCATTAAATCGGTCATAACTCCTTTATTTGCTGTGTAAATCACTATTTGAGGATACTGTTGGATAGAGCATTAAATTTCCTATCGGATAGATGCCTTAACTTTCTTTGAGTCAAGGTTTGAGACATGAAAACGTCCTCTAAAAAGAGAATTTTAAGTAATTTTGGAAACCTCGCATTTTTTCAATCGCAAATTGAACTACGAGAACCCATATTTTTTCAAGATGCAAGAACAGTAAAAACTGCGACGGAATCTCAGCTTTCCAATGGTTTTATTAAAATCACATGTTACAACCGAATCTAGGGGAGAAATTTGTGTTTGAACGCTGAAAAACGTGCATTTATTCAACGAAATCAGCGCTCTAATCCCACCCACTGCTGTCGTCCGACCCCTCAGATCGACTAGGCGGAGCGCCGATTTCGTTGAACAAAATTTGTGCATTTAATCCACGTTTTTCAGCGTTCAAACACGAAATTCTCCCCTAAATTCGGTTGTAAAATATGTTTTTAATAAAACCATTGGAAAGCTGAAATTCTGGCGCAGTTTTCACTGTTCTTGCATCTTGAAAAATATGGGTTCTCGTAGTTCAATTTGCGATTGAAAAAATGCGAGGTTTCCAAATTTCTTAAAATTCTCTTTTTAGAGGACGTTTTCATGTCTCAAACCTTGACTCAAAGAAAGTTAAGGCATCTATCCGATAGGAAATTTAATGCTCTTTCCAACAGTATCCTCAAATAGTGATTTACACAGCAAATAAAGGAATTATGACCGATTTAATGACATAAGGTCAAAATCACGATAAAAATATTAAAGTTAAAATAACTCGAAAACGAAAGGTTTAAAAAAAATCGCGAAGAGACATTTTTTGTTGGAAATTAGTTGTAGAATCGACTGGTACCGTAGGGCAGACCAGTTAGGCTTACTCCCTGTATAGTCGATCATTTCTCGCTCAGCATGGCAAGACAAGCGACCCCTTTGATAATGTTCCTGCTTGAGGGACAAGGACGCAGGAGCTGTTTTGAACTTCCACCTATATTTACCTCGTATAAGTAGCAGCCTACAAACACGGTTCTGCAATCAGTCGAATCTAATGCTTTCTGAGAATACTAATGTCAAGAACTCACCAAGTAAAAAGACACGAGGAAAACCTCAAGCAAATCTCGCTGATCTTGAACTACAATCCACTTGGTGTGATCTACAATCAGAAATGATTGAGCCTCATCAAGAGTATTATTTGTTGTGCCCCTCGGTTGATCATACGCGATGAATAGTGAGATTATTCTTATCTGATCGGGCTTGGAGACTGGGAAGCCCAGCGCTTTGGGGTGCCTTGGCTTCGAGCGAGAGGGCAACAAACTCTGCAAATCAGGTTCAACCAGCCGGTCAGGCGCCGCTGGCGAGTTACGACCAGATTTCGATTCTAACGACATAATTGGGATGACCATAATGGGTTATAGGCGTAACCTTAATGGACATTTTCAAAACCGGTTTTATCAATCGGGGTTCAAATTCCACTAATGGCTTCAGTTCAGAACGTCTGAAGCCCTTTGGAGCGGATCTCTTCGACTTCAAAGCATTGACTTCTGCCCAAAAGAGCTGGACATAAACCGAAGGCGCCACATGTCGAAGGTCGTAAGAGCAACGTGGGGTATGAAAAGAGCTCGTATTGTCTGATCTTTCGAGGTATGAGTCTGAGAAAGGAAGTATTGTACTGTCTTCCGATCAAAGGAATGAACGCGATGCCCGACAGGGAGTTGGGTATCCACAACGAAGAACTACACCCTTTTCCACAAATATTCGTTTACAGGGAGTAACTGACCTTATCTAATAGTGAGTCATATTTTCTTCCTTTCCCCTCGTTAGCTCCTTCTTATACTGTTGAAGGGTGTTGAGTCGGATGATATAGTCTTTTTGATGGTCGGAACGACTCTGGGTCCTCTTTGTGAATAAAAAGGGAAACGTTGATTTTCTGTTGTTTAATTCTCTTCCTAGCTTCAGTTTCGCTGGGGAAACTTGCCAGCATCTTCAGGCTTATCATTTTTATGTAGAATGTACACCTCTTGCTTGTTTCATTATCCAATCTTTCTAAATTCATTCAAAATCGATCGTTTCAATAGATCCAAACTTGTTTGATGGCATAATTGTTTGTTAATACGTCCTCTAAAATTGATTAGGAAAGAGTTCAGAACAAGCATTACTTTAAAATAACTGCGGAAAAAAATATTTCTCATAGAAACAAAGGAATCTGATATTCGGAGAAAATTTTGTTTTTATGAGAAATATTTTTTTTCCGCAGTTATTTTAAAGTAATGCTTGTTCTAAACTCTTTCTTACTCAATTTTAAAGGACGTATTAACAAACAATTATGCCATCAAACAAGTTTGGATCTATTGAAACGATCGATTTTGAATGAATTCAGAAAGATTGGATAATGAAACAAGCAAGAGGTTCTACATAAAACTGATAAGCCTGAAGATGCTGGCAAGTTGCCCCAGCGAAACTGTAGCTAGAAAGAGAATTAAACAACAGAAAATCAACGTTTCCTTTTTTATTCACAAAGAGGACCCAGAGTCGTTTCGTCCTTCTTATATTGTAGTTTAATTCATGCCTCACTTTTGTCCAATGATATCTGGACAAGAAAAATACATTCTACGAAGTAAAACAACTCTTCTCGACATCGAGTTTGTCAGTTTCAAAGGTCAAGTGCCAATTTGAACACTTGGTTTATTATTTCCAATAATAAACCTTTGGAATCGACCAAAATTTCAAAATTTTCAAAATTTGTTGGTTTACGTGTGAAGGAACGTAGAATCCAAAAATATATTAATAATTTTGCCGCCCGTCACACTTTAGCGGCACTTTCCCGGACCGATTTTGATTAAATTTGGCGTACGGGGGGGTGGGGTCTAGTTGTGCCCCGAAGCTTTTGGTTGATTTCAGTCTCTTCTAAGGGGTGAAAAATAAGGGTTGAAATTGTGAAAACGCCCTAGCTCAAAAATTTCAATGTAAAGGTATTGTTTTCTCATCAATTAAAAATACTATTGAGTTTAGAATCGATTGAGACTACCCGGAGCTCTGTAGGACCGTTCGTTCCCTATGAGAACAATTCTGTGAATAGCTTCCTCAAATAATCCATCCTTTTGCCAATAATCATCCTCAATCTTCATGATGTGACCCACGTAAGATTTCCTGTCATGTTTATCGTAGAATCCATGATTTGGTCTGCTTCATTATATGGTCAAACTAGATGATGGCTACACATATAAGCGCCACATTGATCAGCTCCGACGAACTAATGTGCTGAAGAAGACTGTACAGTTTGCTCCTGAGATAGAGATTCCTCAGGATGATTGACCTCCAGCCGCTATGGATCTAGTTGTTTTGCCGGATGCTAACGAAGGAACAAACCCAATTAGAATCGAGGCTCTGCCTACGACTGAGCAAGAGGCACACACTAATCCTCCTGGGACTGGAACAACAGAGCTCCCTACTCTTAGACGATCTGGAAGACAACATCGGACGCCGCAGTATCTTAATGATTACATCCATTAAGTAAAATTCCATTAACATACAATTCATTGAAAAATTTTTTTTTGTATTTTTTTTATGTTCTCAAAACTACTAATTTCTTAATATTTTTCAAATATGTGGGGGAGAACTGTAGAATCCATGATCCATGTAGGAATGATGAGTATCCATAGGGACAGCTTGTTTCGATCTTTCAATGTGTTCGATTAGAGAGAAAAGAAAATAAAGTATTCTATCGGATTGAATGCGTGCGTGTTTATTATTTTCAATCACAAGTTACAACATTTATTAATATTGTTCACAGTTTCCACTTTGAGTTCTTGAAGTGGTAAATCACCGCCCGTATTCCTTTCCCTTATGAATCTCTTCATTTTCGCCCAAGCCTACCTAGAACCTAGTGGAAAGTCTGGTGAAGGATTCGAGAGGAAGTGACCGAAAACGGGAGTTGCCCGGACGAGTGACAAGCTCGGAGAAGGTTGAACGAATGTTTTCAGTTTAGAAATAGGTCGGTCCTCACGTTCATTCTTTCCATCGGGGGACGATCCATAAGATCGAATCCAAAAGAACAAATTAACCAATAATAAGGCTAGAAATAGAGTGATTTGGTAAACAAGGTGTAGGTAGGTTACTAGTGTAATCAAATTTTATAAAGTTTCGAGAGAGAGAGAGAGAGGAGAGGAGAGATTGATTGAATATTTTTATTGATCTGTACATAGATTAGAACATTGGTCCACTCTTACTCTATGACAGATAATTATAATTTGATTACTAATACATGTTAATGCCAGTCTTTATAATTAATATTATCATACAATTCAAGGATGTGTGTGTGATATTGAAAATGAAATCTTATTTAAGCACGAAATAAATTAAAATAGAAAGGTAGGTGACTTCTTGTTCACAATGCAACAAGCTTTTCAATAGATAATTAAACATTTCTTGTTTTTTGATTCTCCAAAAGTAATTCTTTGAGGCGTTTCTTAAAATTAATAATTGACATAGATGTGTCGAATATAGTAGGATGAAGGTTATACATTCGGATGCTTTGAACTTGGAACGACTCACTAAATTTTTCTGTTCTATACATAGGAACTTGAAGCAAATTCCTAGCATTTCTCTTTCTTTCGTGAATTTGCGACATGAATGTCCATTTATGCATAAGATACTTGGGTTTTTTGAATTTTAACATTTTAAATAGCATTGTTCCTATTCTAAGGCTTCGCCAATCCTTCACTTTTAACATTTGATTAGACACGTAGTATGGAGTAACATGTTCATATCTAGGAAAATTGAAAATGAACCGCAGACGTGCATTCTGTGCTACTTGCTATGTATCATCTCATTATTTAGGTCACAATATGCGATTGCACAATAATCGGATTGGAAGCAATAACGTTTGTACCAGCTTTTTCTTGACATCTTAAGGCATATAATATGCCATCCTTCTCAACTGATACACCTTTATAAATCCTACTACAAACTCCTGTCACTTGCTCCTTCCACTTCATTTCTCCGTCCACTATTAATCCTAGGTTTTTGACAGATTTTTCAGAAGGAAGTCAAATTCAACTTGCACAAGTGGGACATTATATATTGCAATTTGATTAAGGTAACCCTGAGATCCCATCAGTAATACCTTACACTTGGCAGAATGAATCTTTAGACATTGGATCCTACACCATTCATAGAGAGAGAGAGAGAGAGAGAGAGAGAGAGAGAGAGAGAGAGAGAGAGAGAGAGAGAGAGAGAGAGAGAGAGATTGACTGATCGATTTTTTTATTTATTGATCCGTACAAAAATAGAACCCATTGGTTCTCTCTACCTTTTTGACTGGAAATATCATAATATGATATTTTATCTGTATATTATACAAATTAACCCGCTAGTTCCCAATGTCACCTACAGGCGACACCTCTTCCAATTCTTCCAGGATTCATTTCATGGAAATAGGATTTTGATCTTGCAAACCTGATGAGAACACTCTTCTGACTTTGTTCTAACACTGAATGGCCGAGGGTTTCATTATAGGCATGTTTTCAGTGACGATCTCATTTCGTTGTCGTTAAGTTCTGTGACAAGGTGTTATGTTCGACCTGGTCCAAGAAAAACTGCCTGGATGACGTATCGACGGAGTGTCGACTTTTTTTGTGTGCATATTTAAATATGAAAGATCTGAACAAAATAAGACTGCTAGCTAGGGCACGGACGGAGATGCTAACAGTTAATTACAGATGGTGGAGAGAAGATCGATTGGATAAGTGCTCGATGTGTAATTTGAGAGTAAATGAAACCACACAGCACTTCCTGGCAGAGTGCCCAATCCTGAGCGAATTACGACTTTCATGCCTAGGAAGAGGTACGCTCACGGAAGACGAAGTTCTGAAGATATTAAATGGTCACTAAAACTTAAACAATTTGGTAAAGTACCTTAGAAAAGCCGGAAGGTATAGGCAGTTCCTTGTCTCGGAATTCAACTACGAATAAAAACTTCCCAATTACGAAATAGCGGGAAAAAATTATAAGTACCAACGAGTGTAATAAGTTAGAAGAGAGTTAAATACCCCAGAGAGTTAAATCAGATGCCCAAAACGAACACCCCTGCGGCGGATGACATATCCAGCAGAATAAGCGAGGAATACGAGCTATTCCCATTTATGCACGAATTATTGAAACGTAGGTTAGATGTTATATTGATGGTTCACTGAGAAAGAATGTTCTATAAATAGCCTAGAGATAAGAATTACAATAACAAAAATAAATAAATAGATACCTAAATAAATAAATATAAAAACGAAAATAATGAGGAAAACAGCATGATTTTGTATTAGATTTAAGGACAATTATTTGAATTAAGGAAGCAGGAAAAGGAGCATAGAAAAATGTAAAAATGTACTTATGCATGAATGTAAAAAATGAGTATGTAAAAAAGTGCCTTATCTCTCTCTCTCTCTCTCTCCCAATGTCACCTACAGGCGACACCTCTTCCAAGTCCTCCAGGATTCATGGAAATAGGTTTTTGATCTTGCAAACCTGATGAAAACACTCTTCTGACTTTGTTCTAACACTGAATGGCCGAGGGTTTCATTGTAGGCATGTTTTCAGTGATGATCTCATTTCGTTAACATAACAAGGTGTTATGTTCGACCTGGTCCAAGAAAAACTGCCTGGATGACGTATCGACGGAATATCGACTTTTTTATCTATTTTTATTGATCTTCTTGAAAGATAAATGCTTTTGGAATGTAAAAGAATAATTTTCAGTGGGATTATGTTAGTTTTGGGTTCACTGTGTTTGTGATGAAGTTTCCTGTCAGCTGTAGGTGACACTGGGCACAGTACTAGACAAAGTAGTCCAGTCTTGTACCTCAAAGGACTATTGCACAAAACTTACTAGCAAAGAGTCGGCTTTCCTCAAAAACTCTTCAAAGCAATTCCTGTGACATTTCTCCTACTTCGAAACATTTCCTCTTTACGCTAATTAATGCTGTGCAATTGCATACAAAATGATACGAGTCATGTCAGTTTCTCCCGTGCTGCACAGCTCTGATCTTCAAGGCTACAATGGTTATAACTCAGCGCCAAAAGGTCCCCCCTCAACTTTATGATCCACCTGCATGCTACGAAGTTTTTTATTACGAGGACTGGTTTAGAGATCCCTGGCCGTAGATACTGTTGTTTATGTCTGGTTGACTCAGAGGCCCCACGTTCAAAATCTCTTCCAATGCTCGCCGAAGTCATCTCAAGCGTTCGCATCATATTCGAAGCCCATTTATCTCCCTTTCTTTTGTCAAACGGAATGGCATAACGGTCCTCCTAACGCTCCAAGTCCCCAACCCAAAAGACATCAAGGATTTGAAAGTTTTTATGAGAAATATACAATTTGGAAATATTTGAAATAAAGCAGACTTCTCTCCCGAGATTCCCCTAGTGCAGAAATGTACGCAACATCTTGGTGAGGTCTGCTGGTTGTTGCTAAAGATCAGCTTGATGAGTGATGACATCATTTTCTCTCCTGTTCATCCCAGAGCGATGAAATTTGATTCTCCGCCTTTCAAAAACCTCTGGAAGCGGTTGGGATAGCTCCAGATCAGCCCACTCCTCTTCTGTTCATCATACATGGTTGTAATGTGGTCCCAGGCTCTACGGGACTTTTTGAAATGATCTTAAGGAAATAAGCTGTGTGAGAAACGAAATTAGCTACTATGTCCGATGCTACTTTTAGGGAGGAAGTCAGATCACTTTGGTTATCATTGAGCTCCAATTCTTAACTACTTAGGACAAAAAACTCTAGATCAGCCCATTTCACGAATCATCCCCGCGATTCGATGTTTTCCTAGATCATAATGCATTGTACATTATGCGAGTTGGTATATTCGTATAGTATCGATGATAGCGCGACAAAGGGGTAAAAATGATTTAAAGGCAATTTAATTCAATATAGCATTGTATTTCTCGAAGTAAACAAAAATAAATTATATGAACAATTATCGAATTAGGTATGTTGTAGGTTTCCAGAAAAAATGTAAATATTTGGAGTGTATTTAACCCTTTACTTCGCTACGTCCAATATTCCATACGTATTTTCGGTTTGAGAAGTTTTTTCCAGTTTTATCATGTTTTTAGAGGGCCAAGGGTAGGAACACTTTAGGAGAAAAAATGAAACAAATCCCCATAGAAAAACTACCAAAATTTTAACTTGGAACATGTTATAGCCCTAGGGTAACTATCCGAAAAACGTTACGCAGAAGAGGGACGCGCGACGGCCATGGGCCTTTTAAACACTCCGATCACGCACCTTTTCCGACACTCCGATCACGCGCCTTTTCCAACACTCCGGTTTTCGAGGCGCAAAGCACCGAGTTTATCTTAATGTTTTTTAGATACGTTGCTAGGGATAATATAACTTTCGTGTTATACCTCCATACGACTAAAGGTTCTGCTCTAAATTTGGCTAAAACATGTTCCATGTTTCTTATAATTAACGCCGTAGGCTTTAAATGAAAAGCATCTGGGGCGAGACTGTTTTGAAAATTTTTGAAAAACGCCGAGTTCTTACACTTTAAGGGAAAAATTGAAACAAATCCCCATGGGAAAACTATCAAGATTTTTGATAATAAACTAGTTAAATCTTAGTTGTATTGGTGTAATTCGAGTTTACTCCTTTATTAAATTGGTATGAGCAGCAATTTAGAAGGTATAATAAGTATGCCTAGCTAGTGATTAATTATTAAATCATTACTAGCGATTCTTCCATTATTTAACTTTATGGTTTCTTTTTTTCCCATTTTTCTTCTTCTTTTAAATGTACTCTGATTGAAATAGAACGAAACACATTTTATTCAATGACAATCTCATTCATCGGTGACTCGGCAGTGTACGATATAATAGGAACTTACTATTACCAAAAGTGTTGATAATCTGTTCAAATGTCAACATTTTAGAAGCTTTTTCAATTTAACATGTTTTTGGAGGGCCTAAAGTATACTTTAGGGGGGTTTAAAGAATCGCCATGGGGATTCTTTTGCCAAGTACAGGGTTAATACGTTCCAGAGAATACCCACAAAAATGACAATCGATAGGTGCATGTTTTTATTTCTTCCTATTTAAAACCAATCGAAGGTGAGGTCAAACATTTACAAATGCCTGTGTATTGTAATTATCACAATAATATTCCCACAATGGGTACGTTTCTCGTTATTGTTAACAGTTAGTATGCAGGTTGTGCTCTTTCCTTATAAAATCTATCAAAAGGCATTGAAATCTCGATTTTCATGAAAATGAACTTAGCTCGTTCATGAGGTTTCCAATCACTTTGGTATTGATATAAGTACCTATTTGGTGTTACGTAACGTCCTTACAATATAAAATCTTTACAAGATACATTAAGGTGGACGGATTACATTGAAAATTACGGAAAACATAGTTCAAATGTGTATAGGTAATCGTTGCAAGCAGGCAGGAGCGGTTAGAACTGCTTGTGCGAGCGATCAGGAATCGTGGAGTACGAAACTCACTGCGAGGAAACTTTAACATGCTGGCAGTCATCAGCTTCACACGTATCACAGATTTCGGACGGCGTTGGTGAATAAAACTCTGTGGCTCTGCGAGCTGTTAACAAAATTGAAACAATCGAACAATTCAGCAGAATTATACAAGATAATATCGTAGAAAATGAAGACAAAATCTGTTAATTTGTCGTACGTGGATCAGTTGAAGTGAATTGCGGTGCAGTTCCATAATTATGATTCAATTTGGTACACAATTATTAATTTGGAAAATAATAAAACTCTATTAAGTATAATATAAAATTTACATTAGGATAATATAAAATTTACATTTAATAATGAGGAATTTCACCGAATTTTGTTTGCATTTTTCCTGACTAGTTAATGGTGTGGAATAGGTGAAAATCGGGTTGATTTTGGAAAATATGTCTCCTGTTACTTTTGAGAGACATTAAAAATTTGGAATTTCAAAAAATAACCGGGAAAACGGACTTCTCCAACGTGAAATGGAAACGCATAGCCAATTGGCTATTCGGATCGCCGTTCCCTTCCCTTGCTGCCCGACGGAACAACGAAATCGTGTTATCTAAGAGGAAAGTTATCAAACAAAAACAGGAGAAACCTCATTTTCTCCATCTCGCTTTTTCTATTTTTTCTCTTCATTTTTTCGATTTCAATATTTACTGGTTTTGTGAAATGTTGCCTCCGAGGACTATACAAAGCGAGATATCACGATCTCAGTGCTTCAAGCAGCCGTAAATGAACTATTCCAGGTTGACGTCATCCTCCCGGTTTTTTTAAACGTTCATATTTTCTACACTGTTTTGTTTATTCGTAAATTAGGAAGTACGGGCTGAAAGTTCGCCGTAGGGGGTTTTTCGAGGTACTGAATCCGATTTTGGGGTCAAAAATAGGAATTCCGACGTGGTGAAATTCCTCATTTCCCTCGACTAGACCTTGTTTACGTTACCACACTTGGTTACCTACCACGTGGTGTTACCTACATTCTTTTGTATGCACCTTCTGGTTGTTAACCTGATTTCCAGATAGCAATATTGTGATAACATACTGCCTCGAATATAATCTGCCTTTGCACCTAATACCTTACAAAAACTATAAGTTATAAGTAAAAGAAGTATATTTATACCGGTTACAAGGTATGTAAAAATATCATGATAATCTATACTTAAAATGTGAGTTTCAATGTATCATGCAAGAACGATGTTTGCTGTATGTCTATACCCCTCTGGTGTATTAATGTTCATTATAGCCCTGAAGATGGTATATAAATATACCGAAACGTCGGCCTAACAATAATAATAATAATGTTTATTGCCAAAGATACTCATATTAATATAATATCACAGAGTTGAGCAACAAATCATAAATAAGTAATAAATAAGTCATAAGTAAAGTAGGCAGGAGTAAGGCTATGGTTTATAACAGCGGTTCCCAACTAAATTTTTCCAAGGACCCCTTCATCAATGACGAGGACCCCCACTATCTAAAGTTACCTAAAAAGAACCAAAATATGTGAAAAAATAAATCAAACTAATGCTAACTTAGGATTTATTCGTGAAAATACAGAGTATTTGCAAGGTTCAAGAGACGCCGACGAGTTGGGTTCAAGAGATACTAGCAAGTTCGGTTCGAGAGTCACTGACTTATTAACTTTAACATCGAAAGTATTTTCTCGTTCTTCGTTTGTATGCCTAGGCCGTTTTAAAGATCCACATTTTAACCAACGGTCCATAACGTACGCGTAATTAACTTTCCGTGAAAAACAAAGCTTTTCAATCACTAAAATGTTGCACAAAATCACACATGTAAACAACCCGGTCAGGGACCTCACTAGCACCAGCTAACTCCACTAGCACTAACTTGTCTCCAGTACTCTGTGAGCACTAGCAATAAATAACTAACAATATAGCAATAACTGACATCTCTGAAATACATAAAGCCAAACCAGAGTGTGCTAGCGTTAGTTGTCATATGAAGCCAGACGCAGAAGTCAACGTTCAGAAGCTGCGAATATATATTCGATATTTATTTTTTATATAGGATATTTGTACTATATCCTAAGGACCCCTCAGCCATACCTCGCGGACCCCCGGGGGTCCGCGGACTACCAGTTGGGAAACGCTGGTTTATAAGAAAGGAATTCGGTAACTGTATAAAATTCATGATTAATAAGATAAGCTTTTAGTTGACTTTTGAACATCGGAAGTGTAGATTTGCTGATAATTTTTTGGAGAAATTGTGCTTAAAAAATTCAAGGTGGTGCTCGGGAACTCGCAGCCAAATCTCGTGTCGTGCGTATGGTCAATTTTGCAATGGCTAAATAGACGTTTAGTTATGAAGCATAATGCTTCGTAGATGTACAGCGAAGGGAGAGATAGAAGCCCTTCTCTACGAAAAAGTCCACGACACGAAGAATGTAGTGGATGGCCCAGCAGTGTTCGGAGGGCGCGCTTCTGAATTTTGAAAATTCTTTTTGAATTGCTGGGGCTCATCCAAAAAAGAATTCCATAGCGTGCCCTTGAGAGGAAAATCCCATGGTATGCAGTGAGCAAAATTTTCCTCGATACGACAGGTCGAAGCTTCCGAAGGCAAAAACACACGCTGCTCAACTTAGATTGGAGGTCGGTGACATGGGTGAGAAAGTTGAGGTGCTCGTCAACTCGAACACACAGGAAGCTAGCTGAGGATGAGAAGAGGCGATCAATTACATCGCTAGTCAACGTAATTGAGGGAGTGGGGGCTCCAAGGTTCCGCGGTAGTAGGGGTAATAAGGGACTTTTGCCCCCCCCAACCCCGCCCCCCCTCTACCCCCCGTGTACCCCCTCTGCAGTGCGGGGGGTCGAGGGGGCAAAAAGTCCCTTAGGGGTGTCCAGCCACGCCACTCACAAAGGCCGGCGTTTCAACGTCGCCACACCGGCCTTTGTGAGTGGCGTGTTACCCTGGATCTCTGAAAAGGTCGGTATTCTAACGCCGGCTTTTGACGGTGGTGTCAGACCTAGGAAGTATAACTACGAAAAGCCGGCATCTCGACGTCGCCACACCGGCCTTTGACAGCGGTGTCGGACCTAGGTGGTAGACCTAGGTGGTAGACTTCCAAAGACCGGAATTTCAACGCCGGCCTCTGGCGTTACCGTACCTGCGGGAAAATGTTCTTTCTACTATAAGGTACGTGTGAGCCTTTGGGGGGGTGAGGGGGCGAATGGTCCCTTGGGTGGTATCCAGCCGCAAAGGCCGGCGTTCCAACGTGCCCACGTCGGCCTTTTCGAGTGGCGTGTAGACCCCCTCAATTGGTTAACACTGGAAGCCTGCAAAGGCCGGAGTTTCAACGTCGCCACGCCGACCTTTTGGAGCCCCTCTTAACTGGGTACCATTGGAAACTTACAAAGGCCGGAGTTTCAACGTCGCCACACCGGCCTTTTGGAGACCCCCTTAACTGGGTACCATTGGAAGCCTACAAAGGCCCCTAGTTCCAACGTCGCCACACCGGCCTTTGATAGTGGTGTGTACCATCCGATGTGGGTAGTAGCAAAGTCCGGCGTATTAATGAGCCTACACGATCTAGAAATATGATTTCATTTCGTTGCAAAGTACCATCTTCAAAAGCCGGCTTTTAGACGTTGACATTCCGCCCATCTGAAACCCTCTCACCCCCGCAAAGGCTATGGTGGTATACATCGCCACACCGGCCTTTGAGAGTGGTGTGTATATCCCTTGAACTGGACCCCCATTATTTCAGCCTCGCCGCGCCGGCCTTTGAAAGTGGCGTGCACCATCTGATGTAGGCAGCCTGCAAAGGCCGGTATCTCAACGTCGCCGCGCCGGCCTTTGAGAGTGGTGTTAGACCTGTTTTTACTCTATTATGCACTTATTTTTATAATGGGGCCGCCCTTTCGCCCCCGCAAAGGCTACCGTAGTATACATCACCACACCGGCTTTTGAGTGTGGTGTGTTAACCCCATGAACTGGGCAGCACACTAACTGGAAAGACCGCTATTTGAACGTGAGAGTGGTCGGTTTTTCGACGTTACTGTACCTTTATATTATTAAGCCTACACAATCTAAAAAAATATAATTTCATCTCGTCGCAAAGTACTGCTCATCAACCTACAATTTAGACGATGGCATGGGCATGGGTTTCAGACGATGGCATCCCGCCTATTTGAAACAGCATTTTACTCCGCATTATATTCTTAAAAGCGCATCGCCACCAGTAGGTTAGAAAGGCACAGGGTACTCGGAGTCACCTCCCCTTCCCGCCTATTGTGGTGATATAGATTATGCACGAATGAAAGAAACAAAATACATTAATAACAAAATATTTCCAACCCTGCAAGGGCTATCCTAGTATACGGGCGCTTCAACGTCGCCGCACCGGTCTTTGAGAGTGGTGTGCCACCTGATGTGGGTGGCACGTAACCAACCGTACCTCTGAATATTATTAAGCCTGCAATAATCAATAAATATCGCATTGCAAAATACTACTCGCTATCCACCTGCAAAAGCCGGCTTTTCGACGTCGACATTCCGCCTATTTGAAACAAGCGTTTTACTCGATACTATATTCTTAAAGGGCATCGCCACCAGTAGGTAAGAAAGGCGGGTTCTGGGCCAGGGTACTTGGAGCTATTTTGAGTCACTCCCTCCCTCTATTGCTCTGGTATGATAATATGGATATGATGCGCAAAAGAGAAAAACAGAATAAATTAATCATTATAATAATAAATTGTATGTCCAACCTGCAAAGGCTAGCCTAGTATACGGCGTTTCAACGTCACACCGGCCTTTGAGAGTGGTGTGTTGACACACCTTGCGAGTATTAATTCATCTCACCAAACATGCAACTCACTCAATTTGCGAGAAATATGCACCGCGGCCATGGCATCTAACCGCCACCTTTCCCAGCCCTAGTATGAGCGTTCAATCCGTATTGAAAATAATTAAATCGGGTAGATGTGCGTGCTGGGGATGGTGTGCGAAACGCGAAACCTAAAAATGCGAATACTATCGACGATAAGAAATATTGAATACACAAATGCGTAGGTATGTTGAAAATAATTTGGTGGAAGGTAGGTGATTCTTCTAAAAGCAACAATGATGAATGGGAGTGTTGTGTGAGGAGTAAGAAGTGGTAAACTTGAGGCGACTACTCACGATGAATGGGCGGAAGCAGGGGCGGCAGGTCGGGTAGTGTCGTTGTAGCACGTAATTGAAAAAACTGGTCACTTTGGGAGAGACAACAAAATTAACCGTCGATTCCAGCCAGTATTTATACACCTCGCACTTCTGGGGGGGTAACAATGAGAAGGGGTCCCCTACTTTGCAAAAGTTTGGGTGCAGGAAGGGCGATCAAGCACTCGGATTTTACTCATCATTTGGAGATGCGCTGCCGTCCGAGCCTTTTCACGATTGACTGCCTGACCCCGCTGGACACCTGACATCTGGAGAACACCGTTTCGAGGTAAGTCAATTACCAACTATAATCCTTTTCAACAAATAATTGTACTGTTTGACGATCGTAAAGATAAAAGGTTGAGACATTGGATGGATTCTTACGTGAATATTAAATTAAAAATTTTGCGCAAACATCTTCGCGGTAAAGTGTTGAGTTCCTCTCTACCTAATGAAGAAGGGTGTTGATACTTATATTTACTGGGTGTTTGATCAGGTATTCAGAAAAACAATAAAAAATTGGTGAATAAATAAGGGACTTTGAATTTTAATATTATTTTAGACACCGTATTTATTGGACCGAAAATTCAAAGAAAAATCCTTTTCAACAAATAATTGTAATGTTTGACGATCGTAAAGATAAAAGGTTGAGACATTGGATGGATTCTTACGTGAATATTAAATTAAAAATTTTGCGCAAACATCTTCGCGGTAAAGTGTTGAGTTCCTTTCTACCTAATGAAGAAGGGTGTTGATACTTATATTTACTGGGTGTTTGATCAGGTATTCAGAAAAACAATAAAAAATTGGTGGATAAATAAGGGACTTTGAATTTTAATATTGTTTTAGACACCGTATTTATTGGACCGAAAATTCAAAGAAAAAATCCTTTTCAACAAATAATTGTAATGTTTGACGATCGTAAAGATAAAAGGTTGAGACATTGGATGGATTCTTACGTGAATATTAAATTAAAAATTTTGCGCAAACATCTTCGCGGTAAAGTGTTGAGTTCCTTTCTACCTAATGAAGAAGGGTGTTGATACTTATATTTACTGGGTGTTTGATCAGGTATTCAGAAAAACAATAAAAAATTGGTGAATAAATAAGGGACTTTGAATTTTAATATTGTTTTGGACACCGTATTTATTGGATCGAAAATTCAAAGAAAAATTCAAAACGTCGCATTCGAAGCAGAAAATGTGACCTGTTCGAATTATGATACAGGATTTTGTACCCTACATTTTAAACCGGATGATAAAATTTTGCGTGAGGACTTGGCCGATTATAGTACCATAATCGGCCAAATCCATCAATCCATTTTGTGTTCGGATGTTCTCCTACTAGCGTCAGTTTTTGAAAATTTCCGTTCCTGTGCCAATTTGCCCATTGCGGCTAGTGACGCTCAGTTGAAATTTACGATTGTTAAAATAGAGCTCTTGACCGATTATGACATGTTTTTAACGTTTGAGCGGAATTAGGAGTGGATTTTGTCGACGCGAATTCATTATACCCGCATTCAGCCACGACGGACTTGCCAATATCTGATTTTAGATACGAGCCGCCAGACTCGATTGACATAATGTCCATACCTCAAAATTCCCCCGCGGGGATTTCTCCTGGAAATTGATATTGTCATCCCAAACAGCTTGCACAATTTGCTCGACAATTACCCCCCTTTAGTGGAAAAAGATAGCGTCCCGGGGTCGCGCGATGTGAAACTCCTTGGAACTTTGTACAACAAGTATCATTACGTCATACATTACAGACTACTTCAATTTGTCATCAAGTTGGGGTTTAAAATAGTTAAAATACACCAAATAATCAGTTTTAGGCAGGAGGCTTGGATGAAATCTTTTATAGATGACGCAGTTGAGAGGCGTCGAAATGCGAAAACCCCCGCTCAAATAGATCTTTATAAACTCGTGGCAAACGCCACGATCGGGAAATTGATTGAAAATGTCCGTTTGCGTCAAAATTTGATCATTGCCACCAACTGGAAACAAGCCCATTATTACTTCAAAAAATCTAATTTTAAATATTTTACCGCTATATCGGAAGATATGATCATAATACACATGCAAAAAACTAGCATAATGTTGGATAAACCCATATTTGCGGGGATGACGATACTTGACGAGGCGAAACTTCACATGAATAAATTTTGGCACGGTGTGATGGTCCCCCATTTTCGGGATAATATAGAATTGGTCTATTCCGACACTGATAGCATAATCGCCACCATCCACAATTTAAAGCATGATTGGAAGGATGAAATTGTTGAAAATCCCCATTTAAAATCCCACTTTGACTTTAGTAGTCAGAAAACTGACAGTAAATATTTCGATCAGAGTAGAGCTGGGGTTCTAGGGCTATTTAAGGATGAATTAAAGGGAGGTCGGATCGTCGAATTCGTCTCATTGCGCCCAAAGTTATACTCCTTTTTAACGGATGATGATCGTCAAGTGCTCAGGTGTAAGGGCGTGCCGTTTTCTGTAATCGAATCGCGCTTAAAGTTTAACCATTTCAAGGCAGTATTATTTGGGCGCACCAAAAAATACGTCACTTTCAATCAGATTCGCTCATTTAAACACAAGTTGGTAACCACCAAAACTCAAAAATTAGCGCTATTTGCCGCTGATAACAAGCGTTTAACCCTAGACCAGACCCGATCTCTTGCTCACGGTAATTATAGGTCAGTGATTAAAAAGAACCATGGCGTTGCTCAGACCTCTCGAAAAAAGATTAGGCGTTTTGGGAATGAACGATTCGAAACATCCTAGAGTTTTGTACAATTGCTTGGCCCGCCAATAGGGGTAATTAGCGAAACCGCTGGCTTAAGATTATGATGTTGTGTTCAAAGTTCTCGCGGGACCTGAAATTCGTCGTACATTAACGAGGAAGGATGTTACTTCTTGGCCGATTGACTTTGGTCATCCAGGATGTCAACTCGTGGGACTTGAGACTAAGTGCCAATTTTTTTCACTTTTTTTGGCGCGACGGAAGGCTTGTACCAGAAATTCGTCTTCATACCCCAAAAACGATTTTAATGGTCCACTCGGGAAGTCAACTTTTGTTTTTCAAGACCTTCATTGCCAATGTCTTACCTCGAGAGTTACACGAGGTCAGGTGGCTAAAACGACTTCACTTGTCCACTCAGGATGTAAACTCACTTTTGTCGCCAATAGCCCGTGTACTACCACTTTGCTCCTCGTCACTACAATCCATTCTTTCAAAATGGATTTCGGGTGAATCCAATCTTATTACATTCCGACTCTCCAAAAATCTCGTTATAACTAGCGCCTTGTAGGTACTACACCCACGCTTGAACTGTGGGGATAGGTGATTATGGAGATTGCAGCATAATTCGCTGGAGTATTTCCGGTGAAGTTTGTTGAACGAGGGGCAACCAAATTCTTCCACGTTGAACATGAGAAGATTCAAATCTACTCCAGCAGCCATTTTTATCGCCCGAATCTTGTCCGTACCTTTAGTGAAAAGACAAATTCGCCTTATGTCTGAAGAGGTGTAATCTCTCATAATATCTCTAATCCGATAATAGGGGGTGGGCCCGGCATTGTACTTCAAACCGTGTATTTTTTGGGTCCCAAAACGAATTTGAGAGTCACATTTAACGTGGTGCGGGAGCCTAAAAACGTAGTGAATGCGCCGACCCTCGATTTCTCGAAAATCTTCCGTTATCGGGAAAATTGTAAGTTCCTGGACATAATATTTCGCTTGATCAGTTTGAGCCAAGGCTGCTTCCAGGATGTAGTGTGAAACACCGTTGATTGGCGACATGATCACTCTCCAATCACTACCGTGATCGTTAAAGACTGGTGAAAACTAACCCGTGATTCTCATTTAAATAGTAGTTTCCACCCCCCTCATTATCATGTGCGATATCTACAATAATTTATTTACCTGCTTCAGCTTCTGAATTTCGGACCCAATTTGATCCTTTAACTTAGCCAGATCTTGACGCAAACGGTGAAGATTGACCGTGTCGGATTCGTCAGTAGGGTCGGCCAAATTTATAATTTTTCTGTTTTTTGCATCGTAGGCCTTCAATTTAGGTCTGTAAAACAGCGATTGTGCCCAAATATAATCCTTGGTAACCAGGTCAGACCCGCCCAATTCTACTCGAGGATCCATCGATATCGTCCTATCCCCGATGCTCAACGTTTTGTCAGTTTTAGACCATAGTAAATAATCTTTTTTAATAGCCGCGACAACAGATGAGGTGATTGACTCGACGGATTTGTCAGCCTTTTTCAACTCGCTCTGTACATGAGTTGCAATGAGATTGTCTCTCTTGATGGCGTCAATCACGCTGTTTATAATTTCAGCGTTAACCACCTCGACTTGCCGCCCTTTGACACCGTGCTTTTCAAGCTCCGCCTTAATATGGTGTGAAACGTAGTTTTCTAAATTTGAGCGACCAAAACGATCGTATTTCAATCGCATGGAGCGTGTTCGACTCATATCTAGACAATATAACCCAATTGTTTAAGGCGTCCAATAACACGGTCAGCCCGCGTGGTCATATAAAGATTTCCTGCGGCCACTGCACTTAGGTAAATTCTGAGTGCTTGAACGAGAGCGTTGGGGTTTGTAATTCTCTCAATGGGAGGTGATTCTAGCGAGCTACCCGGGCTGCTAATGAAGTCTTTGTCCAAATGTTCGTAACTTAATAATGGATTTTTCAAACCTCTACCCAATTTTTTACTCGTTTGTTTGGGCGGGTAAATTTTAGATAAAATTTTGGTATATTTCAAACCCCCGAACCGATTCACTTCACGAAAAGGAGAATATCCGTGTCGAGCCACGTTCGAATCTTGCACTATTTTTTCATAATTATCGAAATCACTAGGTTCGAACGTGGGGTCCTTTAAAAATATCAACTGGTAAAGTCCGCGGGTGCCCGGGTACGTATTATCGCCCACCTGTATAACATCCATTCCGAATGTAATGTTTTTCGAGCCTAATGTGACACCCTGGTTTGCCGATACTTTTGGACCATAATGGACGTCAAATTTTCCCTTTAATTGGCCAGTTTCGACGCCACTAGCCAGATATTTCAGATAAGGACGTGCATGCTTTGGAAAGGATGATAGATAATTTTCCATTTGTTCGCTACCCTGCGGACTGCTTGTGTACGACCTCAGCTCGGATATGGTCCTAGCTTGCAAATTCTTTTCACCCATTAAAGGGGTGGTCGCCTCAGGTGGAACTGTGGTTTGATCAAAAACGGGCCTGTGTTCTCGAAAGATGGGTGTGCTTGAAGCAGGTACGCTCGACGATTCGCCAGAGGGAGTGTCAACTTTTTTCCGCCCTTTCTTCCCGATGGGTACATTCTGAGCTGAGGTGGTCGGAGTATACTCGTATTCAACCTCGCTCTCTAAGAATGAGGGGATCTGACTCGTGGAAGCAGGTTCATCTTTTACCATCGGATACATAGTTTCCAGAGGGTCACGCTCGTATTCCTCTACGAGAGGCGGATCCACAGTGTGGTATGTGAACATTGTATCTCCAGTATCAGTCTGGGTTGATTTTGTCTCAACCCGTCGTTTCTTTACAGAACTTTTCTCACCCTTCATTTCACGCATAAAATCGTGTAAGGGGGTTAGATTGAGATTTTGGAGCTTTGAATCCACATCTATTTGACCTCGAATTTGGCTATACTTCAACTTCAAGGCTTTCTTGGCCCGTGTAAGATTACTCAACGTGTCAGCCATCGTAACTGGAGACTTTGAATTTTACTCACCGATATTTATATGTGAGTGTAAAACTCGTTCATTGAGCGTCTAAATCGCCCATTGTTCAACTCGCGAGTTTTGTCCATTATCAGACATCCGAATCTACCTTTCGAATCCCATGCGTGGTAACACATGCCGACGAATTTTTCAAATGGAATTTCGTGGTAGAGGTGATCTCTGAAAATCAGTTGAAGGTTCCGACCATCCTGGCGGAATATGAATAACATGTTTACCTGCTCACGAATCGCGTTTTTGGGCACGGCGGCGTAACTTTGGAATAGTAAAACTGTATCAATGCGTCTATGTCGACCAGTTGTGAAATATTTACGCATAATATCGTGAAATTCGCTACTTTGGCTCACGGGCATATCGTCAAAAACCACGAGACTATTTATCGGCACATCGCCACCGTTAGCTCGACAATATTCCTCAAATTCACCCCGTGTAGATATTTTCTCAAAATTTATTTCCGGAACGTGAGAAAGAATATTTTCAAGAATTTTATACTTGGACTGATCGAGACTGGTGGATATTAAAATTAGGTTTTTGAAACGAATCCCATTGGGTTCTATCAATAAATGCAAGAGAAAATTCGATTTACCAGCACCTGTAGCACCAACCATTAAGATTCTCAAATCGCTGGGGAGTAGAGGTCCATGGCGGTTTTGAGTAGCGCTGCCGTCCCCATCGTAATTGCGCACAGGCGCGAATTTCGCAGCAATTTTTTTCAACCGCGGTTTTTCCATCGATGTGGGCAAGTAGCAATGAGTATATAAGTCCTTCGTCGACGTATTTATACATTAGTTCGATGGGGCCGCATCGCGGTAAAGGACTGATTGATTTCTTGGTAGATCACAACCCTTTTAATTTAACTTTACCGGGCTTGAATTATTGCGGCCCGGGGAACGATTTGAAGTCTCAGATTGCGCGTAATATCTCGCCAACAAACCCTCTCGACAACGCGTGTCGTGCTCACGACATTGCCTACGAAAATTCTACAGACTCGTCTGTGAGACGTGTTGCTGACCAGAAGTTGTTGGACGCTGCGTTAGAGCGTATTAAGTCGTCCCAATCGTCATTTCTAGAAAAGGTGGGCGCAGCAACAGTTGCCGCGGCGATGAAGGGCAAAATGATGTTGGGAGGAAAGTTGGGACGCAGAAAATCGGGGCAGCTAAAACGTCTTCAAGTGCGCAGTATGCCGGCTCTGGGGAGGAGAAAGCGAAGAGGTGGAAAACGAAGAAGCATTCCCTCGAGAGCCACTTTGGCAAAGCGGGGAATTGTGATGCCTGGCGCTTATGTGGCGCGTCGCGGGGTGAGACGCGGTCGAGGTGCAATTTTGCGACACTTTTCAAAATGTTGAAGACTCTGCCGGACGAGCCCTTGACTTCTAAAGACATGTTCAATTTTCTATCGAACCACCCAGCGTCCAGAGACGTTTTTGACGGGGTATTTATGCTCGATGAGCTTCCAAGCCATCGAGTATTACCTACGCCGGGAGCAAGTCGTAAATTTGTTTTAAATTTGGGGAGTGTGGAATCGAAAGGTACACACTGGTGCGGCGTATCTTACACGAATAATATAGTGGTTTATTACGACCCGTTTGCACTTCCACCACCAGTAGAGCTGGTAAATCATTTAAATCCTCGAGATATCTGGTTTAACGTCATTAACCATCAGCTAATTGATGACGACGGTTGCTTCCATTGCGGCCATTTAACGATTTACCATCTCGCATCAAAATGTCGGTAGGAATCACTCTAAGTGGTAGCGGGACGGTCCTGAGACAATCTTTTTTCCCACCAATCGACTTGGGCGAGGGAAAGTTTTCAATAGGTGTTCTATCAATTTTCACATATAATTCCTTCTGCAACATTGTGGAGGGTGTGAACGATACCTTTAAATTTGTGCAGATCGACGAAAAATTAATTTTCCCCTCGGGGGCTTACGATATGAATAGTATTTTCACCAAGATAAAGGAGTTTTTAGAACGTCAAAAGGAGAAACTGGCAGCTGGCGAGCGAGTTTTCTTGAACGAAATTTTTACCGCTGCTGATTGTGTCTTGTCATGGGAACTTATCCCGACTTCGGGGCGAGTTGCGTTGAAAAGTAATCTCGAAATTGATTTTTCCATTCCCCATTCAATCGGTCCAAATCTCGGGTTTACTGAACCAGTTGTTCTAGCTCCTAGAAAGCGCCATGTGGCTCCTTCACCAGCAAAAATTGACCCATTCAACTCCATAAACGTATCGTGCAACCTGGCTAAGGGCTCCTACTTTAACAACAACCCCTCTAACATAATTTTATCCTTCGTGCCCGAGGTTGATGTAGGATACAAGCTAATCCATTCACCTACTCCAACTTTTTATTACGAATTGACTTCAAATGTAATCCCATATATAGAAGTTGCAATCGTAGATGACAATTGGAAGCCTTTGAACAATTTGGGTGAACATTTGACTATCGTTTTAAATATAATTGCGGGGTGAAGTATAAATTGGCGGAATCATCCATTCCAAGTTCATTACCTCCCACGACATGGGGCTTCGTTTTCGCTCTCTCAACTATAAATTGACTAGGGCGAGCAATTACCCTTCATTCTCGACGGGGCAGTCCAGCAGACTCTTGCCGTCATCACCATCGTTTAAAAAACTCAATTTAAAAAACTCCCAGTACCTCGAGCACCTTGGATTTCACGTCCGGCGATATGGAGGACATTCTGAACGTGGACCAGGTACCGCAATTCGATGACCGAATTGAAAGCTTTTCATGGTACCACTACCAACCTTTCAATTCGAGCGCTTTGTCTTACAACGATGAAATTCGTATTGCGATAAATCAAGCGGATGTTATTACAGCTCCGCACTTGTCTTTTCTTCAAATCGAAGGACGGGTCTCAAAAGGAACAGCTACAGCCTTCCCCAACTTAGTCTCACTTCCGTTTGGTCATCTTTTTGAGAATGTTTCGTACAAACTTAACGGGCAGGAAATTGAATTCATTCGCACACCGGGGATCGTTTCCACGTTAAAAACGTTGGTATGTTCAACTCCAAGCGACCTTCCGCGGCTCGAAAACTCGGGATTTAACAATCCTAATGACGACGATGAGGGTGTCACCGCGCCCAGTTCAATTACGAAGGATATTGGCGCGGCTCGACACTTCTCGGCCTGTGTTCCTCTAAGGCTGTTTTTCGGGTTTTTTGAAGATGTCAAGAAAGTCTTGATTAACACGTCGCAGGAATTGGTTTTGATGCGAGCATCCAACGACTACAACGTATTTAAAGGAGGAGCAGACAATTCCGCATCCACGCTCATTTTAGACAAAATTTCGTGGGTCGTCCCACAGGTGAAGCTATCAGACGAGGAACGGGCAAAATTGTACAATAGTTTGACCCGTGATCCTACATTCTTCTTGCCATTCCGATGTCATGAATTGCACGAGTACCCCCAACTACCATCCTCATCTAAAATTTCGTGGAACGTCAAAGTCTCGACTCAAATTCACAAGCCGAGGTATTTGATCGTGGCTTTGTACACGAAACTACGAAACGAGATAACAGGGAGCATGACTCTACCCAGTGTCACCAATCTTAGAAACGCTAAACTGTATTTGAACGACGAGGCATTCCCACTCCAGGATATGCAATTTGATTTGAAAAATGGAAAAGTGGCCGAGTTATACGAGGCTTACGCGCGTTTCCAAAATTCTTTTTACGATCGTGATAACTCGCAGCCCATTTTGAATAGAGGCACTTTTGCGGATCACCCAATCATAGTGATAGATATGTCACGTCAGCGTGAATCTGTGAAAACGGGTGCTGTTGATGTGAGGCTGGAGCTAGAAAGTATAGATAACTTTCCAGCAAATACAATTTGCTACGCCCTTTTGTTCCACGACAAAATTGTATCCTACGGACCTCTCAATGGGACGGTAAAAGTATATTAGGCCGATGGGTAATTTTAAGATTGTCAGACACGATCGAGCAATGTCTAAACAAAGACAGTTTTCTCTCAAGGAGGGACTTGCCAGGGAAATTCACGCTCCCGCTAGACGCCACTACAAACGCGCCCGTGTTGTGATTAAAGGAGTTTTCACAGACCTCCACGAAGCAGATTTGATAGATATGAGCAAATTTGAAGATAGGGGGTACCGCTTCCTGCTAACAGTTATCGACACTGGTTCAAAGCGAGGGTTAGCGACACCCCTAAAATCTAAAAGTGGACCTGTTGTGGCCAGAGCCCTCGACAGCACATTTGAAACGTTCGGTTTTAACCCACGACTCCTAGCTACAGACAGAGGTACTGAATTTTATAATAATCACGTTAATGGCGTGTTGAAGCGTCGAAATATCAAATTATATTCGAGTTTCAACTCGCAAGTGAAGTGCCCGATTGTAGAACGGTTCAACAGGACTCTAAAAACAAATTTGTATAGAATGTTTTCAATCGTGGGGCATAGACGGTGGGTGGATTTGATTCCAGAAATTGTGAACGCTTACAATAATACTGTACATTCTAGCATCGGTATGAGGCCAGTAGACGTGTCGAAAAGTAACGAATCTCAAGTGCTAGCTAGGCTATTCCCAACTACGCCCAATAGAGTTAAACCCAAGTTCAAAATTGGGGACAGAGTTCGCGTTTCAAAGTTTAAAGGTATTTTCACCAAAGGGTACGAACCTAATTGGTCGAACGAACAATTTACAGTATATAAAATACGAAACGAGCCAATCCCCAGTTTCTATTTGAAGGATGTGTACGATGCACCAATACAGGGCAGGTGGTACGCTGAAGAAATTAAACGCACTGAATACCCAGACTCGTATCTTATTGAAAAAGTAATCAAGCGGTCCAAAGACCGTGCTCTCGTAAGATGGTTGGGGTTTTCACCAGAATTTGATTCATGGGTTCCCATTCGAGATCTCGAAGGGTAGTAACTGCAGTTCCACCCTTCTTCATACGATCGAGGTAGAGGGAAGGGGTTCTGGAAAACGGATATATAATGCCCAGTGGTTGAGGTACAGAACGCCACTCGTAGGCTCACTTCATCCAACAATGCCTACTCCCCCAAAAAATTCAAATGACACCTCATGTTGCGAACTAAATTGTTTCATCGTACCCAACGATCAAGTTGACGGGATGGCTTGCGTCGTCTGTAAACATTTCAGCTTTTGCGTTTGCAAATGCGCCTCTTTCAAGTCCAAGAACGGTCCCTACTATAGCGAACAGGATCGTGCGGCAACTTTTCATAATTGGCCCCATACTGCCCCAACACCAGTTGACTTGGCTCGAGCGGGCTTCTATTACACCGGTCGTTTCGACGTGTGCAGATGTGCTTATTGCAATATTGAAGTGGGAAGGTGGCTCGCGGAAGATGTACCAGCAGCAGATCATGAGAGGTGGTCCCCGACCTGCAAGTTTCTCCGAAACCCTTCGATGAAAATGGATTAGCCTGACGTGCACTGAGGTGAGTTTTTTTTCACTCGTCATTATTTATAATTTTCATCAGCGGGGGTTGGGGCAATGGAGGGGGTGTTGGTGAATATATACTGGAGCACATCCCTCCGGCTCATTCATTCACAATGGAGTCTCTCCTACTGACAAGTACTTTCACTCTTGATCGAGCGAGAAATCGAAAAGTCGTCGTAGGGTTAGTTGACGTGAGCACACCAGTAGTGGTGATTTTGACCCAGCGATGCCAGCCTTTCTATATCACATTGGGGGATTGGGACCTATTGTATAAACGACTCAGCGGTGTTCATCGCTCGTCGGAAGATGTCATTTTATTGAATGGGTATCACATGACAGGGCTATTTACCAAAACGGGGCGAGTTTTTTAGCAAATTATCACCCATCATGGCTAGATGCTCTTCTCCACCGCGAAGTTCATGGGGTTAAAACTGACTCCCACTGAGACACGTGCATTGATTAGCACTATACCAGCGATAAACTCTATCGTAGATAAATTGAGATACTTACATCAACCCCCTCGTACTCCCCACCACCACCATCGCAGGCGGAGGGTGGAACAGAGGGGTTTTTCCCAGTGTGATAATGATGTTGATCCCATTCCTAAGGGAACTAGCGACGTTGAACGATCAACGCTCCCAAACTTTTACGTCTAACTCACAATGGTAAATTTAACGCACCCCCCACAATGCCTTATTGAAGGTTTCGATGCTTTGAAAACTGGAGCTCCAGTATTTGAAGCACTATGTATAATGTTTGTGACGGTCCTGTTTGCAGAGCACAAAGCCTTAAACAACTTCAAAAAATGCAAGAAATGGGAAGATCCTGCAACCATCGAGAGGTTATGCCAATCTCTCGACACGTCTATACGCGAAGCCTACTTGTGTCATCGTCACAACTCGACATCGTCAACTGCGGGAGGCAATGGGACGATTGCAGTCGCAAACAGCGAGATCATCACTCACGATAGCAATGCAGGTCCCGCGACATGTTCCGGGCCCCACTGCCTCCGCTTCACGCATCAACGCACCCGGACTACGAGCCGCGCAATTAGTCTTATTACTCACCACATTATTCATTTTATCCTCACCAAATAAATATCGTACTTACTAGCTTTGCTGGTTTTGTGTTTTGACTCCAATACCCACTTACTCTCTAAGATAGTAGGCTAGCGGGGTTCTCGCCCAAGGAGGGGGTAAAATCTTCCTTATTATTGAGAATGAATAGGAATTGAACGAGTGGTCGGAACATCGATGGTTGTAATTTAGGAGGGTCTCGAAAAGGCCGGTGTGGCGACGTTGGAACTAGGGGCCTTTGTAGGCTTCCAATGGTACCCAGTTAAGGGGGTCTCCAAAAGGCCGGTGTGGCGACGTTGAAACTCCGGCCTTTGTAAGTTTCCAATGGTACCCAGTTAAGAGGGGCTCCAAAAGGTCGGCGTGGCGACGTTGAAACTCCGGCCTTTGCAGGCTTCCAGTGTTAACCAATTGAGGGGGTCTACACGCCACTCGAAAAGGCCGACGTGGGCACGTTGGAACGCCGGCCTTTGCGGCTGTGATACCACCCAAGGGACCATTCGCCCCCTCACCCCCCCAAAGGCTCACACGTACCTTATAGTAGAAAGAACATTTTCCCGCAGGTACGGTAACGCCAGAGGCCGGCGTTGAAATACCGGTCTTTGGAAGTCTACCACCTAGGTCTGACACCTAGGTCTGACACCACTGTCAAAGGCCGGTGTGGCGACGTCGAGATGCCGGCTTTTCGTAGGTATACTTCCTAGGTCTGACACCACCGTCAAAAGCCGGCGTTAGGATTACCGACCAGAGATCCAGGGTAACACGCCACTCACAAAGACCGGTGTGGCGACGTTGAAACGCCGGCCTTTGTGAGTGGCGTGGCTGGACACCCCTAAGGGACTTTTTGCCCCCTCGACCCCCCGCACTGCAGAGGGGGTACACGGGGGTAGAGGGGGGCGGGGTTGGGGGGGGCAAAAGTCCCTTATTACCCCTACA
>CM019169.2:50166097-50198741 GCA_009739505.2 Apolygus lucorum
ATACATGAACTAATGCTGTAGGTGTGATTTAGTTTGTGCCAACTTTTTACATTGGTTTCTGTTGGTTAGACTGAGGGTTTTTGGGTCTTTTTGTAATAGAAAAGGGGTCCTTTCGACATTATCTCAATCATACAGAAGACATATCGAGGATGAAGTGGCAACATGACCTAACTCATTTTTCCTGAATTTCAGGAGACACCAAAAACCATTTCTTTTTTTTTAAATGTAACGAGGGATGTAATGTTTTATAAGAAATAATCACACATCCGATGCTGGTTCCCGTCTATGCAAACTGAACACTTACATTCTTTCCATTGCATAATTTCAACAATCTCTTGCAATAATTTTCATAGAGGACCATCTACACATAAATTCGCATGATCCTGAAAACTTAATAAAAATTGGATGGAAAATGCAGAAATTCGGCTGTTACAAGGATTTAACGTTTGCGCATGCGCACAAAATACTTTCAATTTAGGGGCCATGATTTCCATAGGGAAGCATTTATACACACACAATCCCTGAAATTGGTCATCAAAATCGGACAGTAACTTTGTACAGTATCACCACATTTTAAGGATTTGCGGACAGACACAAAACCAAAATTGTTAAGACAATTCAGATTTTGTAAAACTTTTTATTTCTTTCGCCCTTTAAGTTAAAACAATGCTTCCGCTACCTAGGTTGTAACAAACTGAGTAAATTGGCTTTAAAACTAGGAGTGGAAGTTGGAGAAAAATCAAACATTTTCCTTCTTCTTTGGCACCCTTTCTCTCTACTTGCCTTCTGCTTTGGTATTAATGGGGAATTTAATTAAAAATTATGATGAACTTTCTTCAAGTACGCAAGTGCAGTTACTTGTCCTTTGGTATTTGCAGCCAATTGGTGTAGGGTTTGGGGCGAAAATTTTGAATCTAGAAACACTCTCAACTCAATATGGCCCAAAAATGATTTGTTCATGTGCCATTTCACCCTCGATATCATTAATTTTTTGAACATAATCAATGACACTCGAAAAAGTTGATGTGATCTCTCCAAGGTAATTTTAAATAGAGCACTCTGTGGACGTACGAGAAACTACTTTTACCCACTGTGCTGGTGGCTGCTAGGCGCGCTGCCTAGCGGGAGTTGCCACTTCCTTTACAGATACCACTGTGAGCTCCCCGCTCACTGGAGACCCCTTCCCAGCGATGGAGCTAAATTAAGCGATTAATTCCCTTCCTGGCTCAGCTCGTAGGAGACGTCACCGACGAGACAATAGACGCTGCCCACCAACCCAAGCGTCCTCCCCGGCTGCTTCCCCCCAGACAACAGTCCCCACCAACACCAACCGGTGGCGCGGAGGGGGAGAGCCCCCTTGGAGTCTCCAAACCTCAAACAGTAAATTCATTGAGAGCTACGTGCCCATCAACCAGCTGACCCCCCCCCCCCCCTATCTTGCAACACCGTACGACCCCATCTTCTCCACATCACCATAAGGATACCTCAGGCCCTGAACGTGAGTGCACAAACTATCTGAAATACATTGGCCAATAGTATTGAGTGTGTAGAAGTAAGAGTGAACATTTCAAATAGTAAAACATTAATAAACATAATTCGACACAAAGTTGCAAAGTCATACTTTTACAGTAATTTTCCACTAAATGATTGATAATAATCTTGGATTTTGACACTGTATTGTAAATTGAACTCACAAACTGGATATTGGAATGAACAGTATAAATTGTTGGTTATTCACATCCATTGTTGTTGTGCCATACTATTTTGAGTCAGCCTTCAGCGGATTGGTGTGCCTAAAGACATTGTTCCTATATTGAATAAAAGTGCCAATTTGTTTTACTTTGTAGTTATCTTTCGAGTTATACCTGGTTCAGAAATACTAGTACGAGGCAAGTGCATCGCTACCCTAACCTTAACGTAGATTTAGTGTTTCGATATTTGCATTGCTCCCCCATCCCCCCCTTTTGAACTCGTGCGAAGTTTGGAGTTTACCATTGGTGACCTCATCATCGACGCGTAACCCCAAGCTCCCAAACTCACTTGCGGTGGCACACTTTCAGCTGCCATCAACGAGTGGGGCCAAAACTCACACGTCTAGTCAGCATTACGGTTTTCTTTTCTAGATTTGTTTTTTGCCTCAACTAGAATTATAATAAATAGTTGGTTGCCTTCTAATAAGTAGACGGGTTTCCAATCTTGTCATCATCACCCTAAATCCAAGAAACCTTGTTGGTAAAACAATTTCCTGTATCCATACCGATTTCAATTAGAGCCTAAAAATATCAAGATTTTATATCTCGTAAAAAATTCTAAAAAAATGTTGAGATCTTTAGGACTTTTGTCCACGTGGATGGTGGTGCGTCGAAAATTCCGAAAGACAAAGGGCTGTGGGGGTGCCTTCACAGGACTGAGGAATAGCTGCAATAAATGTGAGCAACCGAAACCAGAATGGTGAGATTTTATGGATCTCTATTCAGTTGAAGTTGAACCACCAGAAAATTAATTTGTAGCTCATAAAATGTTTGAGTCATTCCTATGAGACAACCAATGGCTGTCAGCCAGTTTAATAGAGAGATTCAGTGACATTCGGGATGGGCAATCCTTTAGAAGCTGCTAGGGCGAGCATCGAGTGGTTGCTAACTTTCACGGTGAGCTCACATAGGATTGATGCGAGACTCACGTCAGAAAGTTAGCAACCACTCGATGCTCGCCCTAGCAATTTCTCACAGAATGATAGTTCCAAATGTCGCTGTAACTCTCTAATAAAGAGATTCAGTGGCACTTGGAATGGGCAAACCGTGAGAAGCTGCTAGGGCGAGCATCGAGTGGATGCTAACTTCCACTGTGAGGCTCACGGATTGACACTTGCTTTACATTTACAACACTCGACAGGTAACGTTAACTCAATCGTACAGGCAAACATTATTTTCATTTGTACAGACTATGAACCGTCCCAAACAAAATTAATGTTCCTTACAGCGGCGCATGTGCGAAGTTCAAATACATGGATTTACATTGCAAGTTGGCAGTGATCACCGGAGGGGCGACTGGAATTGGATTCGCCAACAGCGCAACACTTCTGTGCAGCCAAATCTACGTGAGTTTGAAGAATGAGTTGGTTATCAGTTAAAATATAATCAAGAAATTATCAAAAATGGAGGAGGTAGGAGGTGTTTGGTGGGGTTTTGGACAATATTAGGATCGTAGATAACATAATTCACAATCTATTATGGAGAATTGGCCTCGCTTGAATATACATACTCGTACCGTACCATGTGGCACTACAACTCATGAAGAACCTTGGCCCCTGATAACCTTCCTTCACTCTACTCGGCTCCACCCCCCCCCCCTCACCTTAGGCCCAGTTTCCTATTCTCCTGAGATCCTCCTCCACATCATACTTTCAAAGTGCACAGCTCTTTGGTGACAACCTCAAATTCTTCTGTCACGTCAAGACTTCATCGGATCGGGAGTTTTTGCAAGATGCAATAGCCCGTCTGAAAGGTTTGGTGCTTATTAAACCACCTGTTTTTGAACCCTGCAAAATGCTCTCCAATGACGAATCATGTGAAAACCACACCACTCATCTTCCACTATTCCGTCGATAGGACTGAGAGTTGGTGGATCTGGGGGTGATATGTGACAAGCAGCTGAACTTTGCAGGACATATTGAGAAACTAGCGGGTAGAGCTATGGCTTTTTTAAGAGAAATACCAGAGAATTCATGAATATTTCAGCATTGGTAACCCTTCATAAGCCTCTCATTCTGCCGTTATTGGAGAATGGCCTTGACCATCTGGTCTCCTTCCTATGAGATCCATAAGTACTGGCTGGAGCAGGAACGTAATAAATTTCTGGGTTACATTCCATTCAAGTTGAAGGTACCTCCTTAAAAAATTAGAGAATTTTCGCAGCCAAAGAGTTACAGGTACTGTTAGGAGACTAGCTCAACCATCGATGAAGCTACCCAGTTTGAAAGGAGGGGGGGCTAGAAAGGTTGTACTCTCAGGAGATTGTCCCCCACTATTGCCATCAGGCAAGGTCACGACCCCCCAAGGACCTGAGCTGTCGGTGGAGGTTCCACGAGCCCCGGTAGTAGCGTGCAAATACTCCCTATTGACTTCGAGTCTCTTTGCGCCAAATGCTTAGTGACAATTCGATATACCTTTCGATGCGATATTTAACATCGAAATAATATCGGAAGACTGTATCGATATAGATAAAATATCGGAAGAAAAGTATCGATATCACTAATATCGATAGAATATCGAAACAAAAATATTGATGTAACATTGTCACTGAGTTTTTTTTTAATCTTTTTTTCCATCAATATATCAGTGATATCGATAGAATATTGAAAGAAAAATACTGATTTCATTGATATCGAATATGTTTTTGCGTCTTTTTTTTACGAATATCGATGATATCGATGTGACATTGTCACTGATATCGAATGTTTTTGCATCTTTTTCATTTTATTTATTTTTTTTAAGCAATATTAGTGATATTGATAGAATATCGAAAGAAAAATACTGATTTCACTGATATCGAATATATTTCGAAATTATCGAAAGAAGAATATCGATTTCAATGATATTGAATATGTTTTTGCATAAATTTATTGATTAGGAGAAATATATTAGGAGAAATATATATTACAGTGGGAAGGAATATAACCATCACAACCGATAATTTTTTTCTATCGATATCAATAGTTTCCTTTCGATATTCGATAATATCGCAAGAAAAATATCGATACAAATATCGGAAATATCGAAACAAAATATCGATATCAATAAATATAGAAAGTATCGAATCGTCACTACAGATGCTACCTTGATACTCTGGAAAGACCTCATAGCGGTGCTCATCTCATCTTGTAATTTATAATACTAAACAACCAGATCCATTGCTCGCCTATCTTATCAAAGCACGGCCAACCACTCTTGCATTGGGTCCCGCTCGCCTTTATTGCTCAACGTCCCATTTTCCCAACCAACTACGCAAAAATCAGCCTTTATGTCGACTTCGATGCAGTGCGAATCGTCTCTTATCATCGGCTCCAGACTTTAATTATTTTCATTCCTCTTTTTCCATTCAATAAAAAAAGAAATCTCCTCTTTCTCTATTAATTTCCTTTAAATTTTCCAAAAACTGGGCTGATCCGTAATAAATTATTGAATAAAATGAAAAAATACGTCCATTAAGAAGCTGCCAGTGGCCCAAATTAGGACTGGTGCACACAACCCCTTTCTGACACAGATGTTACATGGACTTTCGGGTTCTGATCTAACACTATTTGAGTACGATCGCAACAAAATAAGTCATCTTTTTGAATGACACGTGGGTAGAAAGACCATCTTGTAGGAGTAATAACAATAACAAAACAATATACTAACAGAAAAATAACAGGCATTCTGCGGAATTATTGAACAAAATTTGATTTAAAAAAAAGTCCATTTATGCAGCATGAATTAGTGAGCGAATTTTCAAAGAAATCTTTCAGTTGAAGGTATGGTTAATAAAAGAAACAATGGTGTTGCAATTTCTTTTTGAAAGTTTTTTGGATTGTCCAAAATTACTGGTTAACGAAATTGACCTATGGTTTGTTGTTACGAACATTTTGGCAAAAACTGAAAAAAATTTCTAAACAACTACTCAAGTTATCGTGCCGTGAGAATGACACACAGACACACACACACACACACACATATGATTTTTGGAAAAACTTCAGGGATCGTTTCAGAATGTTCCAAAACGGATTTCAGTGTACAAATTTTTCGAAAAAGTCGATTCTAAAAATTTTGAGGCCATTGCAATAGCTTCATTTTCCTTGAAAATTCGCTAAAATGGAACTAATTGTGTGGATAATTATCGTACATAGAAAGGTACCAATCTATTTGATGAAGAGAGATTCCACCCATCCATACCTAGCTTATTAGGAGCCAACTGCTCCAAACCCTACTCCTGATCATCTCTACCATCAACCAAGCTAAATTATTGAAATCACGATAAATGATGTTGTAATACCTATCTTTGTAAATTCAGTTCAATTTAATAACCGGATTCGGGAAACGACACTTTTTTTAAACTCTCTTAATTTCTTAAGCTAGTCCTGGGAAGCCAACTGAACCTATCAAACACAAGAACCACCAATTGAATAACCACAATGCATTCATTTAACGTCCATGTGGACACAATCAATCTCTACAGATATCAACTATAGTATTCGCACTTTGAGTTAAACCTTTCGCGAATTGAATTAGACTTTTCGCAAAATGAATTAAACTTTTCGCAAAATGAATTAAACTCTTCGCAAAATGAATTAAACTTTTCGCAAAATGAATTAAACTCTTCGCAAAATGAATTAAACTTTTCGCAAAATGAATTAAACTTTTCGCAAAATGGATTAGAATTTTCGCAAAAAGAATTCGACCTTAGCCAAATCTGTAGTAAAAAAAAATTTCAACTTCAACAAAATGTATAATTGTAAGCACATGTTGAAAGTTGTAAGCACAAAAATCGGACACTTTACCAACAACGGAGACGGAAGCACTGAGATAATGAACTAGGCATGAGAGAAGGAATAGGTTTTTCCTCCGTTCCTACTGGTCCAATTAGGTCCGGAAAAAACAACACAGAGAAGGAATGCTGAACCATGCAACGATAAGGATTGTGGACCAATCAACAGGAAGGTATCAGGCTCTGGTTCGGCAGAGTTTGCACTATCAATCGGGACCGTGGTGGTTAGGTACTTTTCGGGTATCTAAGGCTAATTCAATTTGCGGCAAGTTTAATTCATTTTGCGGAAAGTTTAAATCAATTCGCGAAAAGTCTAATTCAATTCGCGAAAGGTTTAATTCAAAGTGCGAATGCTATATATGTAGTCTAGTTTACTCTTGATGTTGAACAGGGGAGATTGTGATTCAATTAAGAAGCTAAAAGCCAAATGGGTCATAGGTAAACGGCATGTCATTGATTTTAGTTCTAAGCTTAAATTATCAATAAGTAGGTAGATGACAATTCACTCATATTGTTCTGACTAGAGAGTGATCCTAGCCGATTGTCACTGCGATGACGGACGAAAAGCAGCGGAAAATCTCAACAAAGAACACGGAAAACACAAAGCCTGCTTCATTCAAATGGACGTTCGGAAACACCAAGACTTCGAAGGTAGAAATCTACTTTAGTTCTTTCTTAAGGGGGTCTCAGTCGGTCGTCGTTCGTTCCTCGTTCCGGGTCAGTATTTCCCTAAATTGCAGGCGCTCAAACTTTAAGTTGTACCTAAATTTGAAATTTTAAAGGATTTTTGAAATTTGTGAGTGCATCAGTCTAGGGAATTGATAAACTAAAAGATTGCCGCAGGAATCAGTTAGAGCGCTTGCAATTTAGGGAAACACAGACCCGGAACAAGGAACCAACGGCGACCGTTCGTTCTTCGTTCCGAGTTATTATTTCTCTCAAGAACCGGTGCTCAACGTTTAAACGTTGTAATTAAATTTGAAATTTCAAGGATTTTCGAAATTCATTCATGAACCTACCAAGGGAATTTAAAAACTAAAAGATTGCCGCTGGAATCATCAAAATCGAACAATAATGAGGAACTACACCGAATTCTGTTTCATTTTTCCTGAATAGTTAATGGTGTGGGATAGATGAAAATCGGGTTGATTTCGGGAAATAAGTCCCCTGTTATTTTTGGGAGACAATAAAAATTTATGATTTCAAAAAATAACCGGGAAAACGGACCTCTTCAACGTGAAGCGGAAACGCTTGCTGATTGGCTGTTCGGATCGCCGTCTCCTCCCCTTCTTGACAATGAAACGACGAAATCGTGTTATCTAAGAGGAAAGTTATCAAACAAAAACAGGGGAAACCTAATTTTCCCCATCTTGCTTTTTCTATTTTTTCGATTTTGAGCTTTACTGGTTTTGTGAAATGTAGCATCTGGGGACTTAAGATTTCACGATCTCAGAGCTTCAAGCGGCTGTCAATGAACTATTCCAGCTTGACGTCATCCTCCCTTTTTTTTTAACGTTCATATTTTCTACACTGTTTTGTTTATTCGTAAATTAGGAAGTACGGGCTGAAAGTTTGGCTTAGGGTGTTTTTCGAGGCACTGAATCCAATTTTGGGGTCAAAAATAGGAAATTCCGACATGGTGAAATTCCTCATTGCCGGCAAAAAATGTAAAAACCCGTTTATTCAGTTAGTTTTTCCCACTTTTCGCCGGAAATTATAGTTCGATTTTGACGACTTCAGCGTGCAAGACTGATGCACTCATGATTTTCGAAAATCTTTTAAAATTTAGGTACAATTTTTAAACTATGAGCGCCGGTTTTTGAGAGAAATACTAATCCGGAACGAGGAAGGAACGGCGACCAACTGAGACCCCCGCCTTAAGTACACAATGTGTACTTAATACTACTTGTATGTGTGTACTACTACTACACTGTGTATGTGTGTGTACTACTTGTATTGAGTACTTAATACACAATGTGTACTTTAATATGTCATTTTAAATAGTCGTAAAAAGCATTGAGTGTTATCCCGGCGAGCTCAAGTATAAGGCCTTGGCAGTAGAGAAACATGGATGAAGGAATTTCGCACGAGAATAAACAAGTTTTTTTGTCATTTTCATTATAAAATTGCCAAATATTTGTTGAAATGTTTATAAAATTCGTTTACTATGTGGAAGCAGTGTTTTCACTTTTCAAGGTTGAAAAAAAATGTGCCTGTCAGTAACGAAATCCTTCAACGGGCAAAACTGAACAAAGTTATTGGTTATTGTCCGATTTCAATGAAACTTTCAGGGATTGAGCGGTTTTATCAGTAAAGGTTGTGAGTAAACTTTTGAATAATGAAAATAACCTAATGTTAGAGTCTCAAGGCAAAGAGAATCACAATTTGCATTCATTACAGAGACATTGGAAGAAATAACGAGAAAATTCGGGGGTATCGACATCCTCGTCAACAACGCCGGCTTCTTAGACGACAACTACTGGAAAGATGAGATCGACATCAACGTGGTAAGAGGCAGAATTAGGGAATGAAAAATTTGACACCGTATAGCATTGTGTAATCGATTTCATTGCGTCATTGAAAATTTGCGATAGTTAGGCGGCTAGGCTAAGAACACATGAAACTCTGCAAATCACACATTAGTTTATTGTTTTCTATAAGAATCGGGTGATCTGTGGGTCGTGCATCAAACTTAGGTACGCCTTAACAGATCCATGAGGATTTCAAGAATACTTCGAAACCAACCTCACATGATTAGTTCATTTTTTAGAAGGCGGAAACCTAAAAACATGAGTGGGTGTGGCACATAGCTCCCTCATATAGTATAATAGATGATCCGATGCAAGTAGCTAATCTCAGAACATCAATCTCTAACTACCTTGCACTACCCTCATAGGGGACCATCTACACCCCAATCCGCATAATCCCAGAAAATTTCATCAAATTAGATGCAAACATGTAGAAATTACGGGTGTTACAAGGAATACACGTCTGCACATGCGTATTGGCTACTATTAGGGACAGCACGATACTCCTAAGTATCGATACTTCGATAGTATCGGCTCAAAGTATCGATACTTAACGATATTTCAACTTAACCTCCTGATGATTTCGTAAACCAAGTAAAAACACGGTTAATTAAGAATTATAAATATTAAAATTATAAATATAATAATAAAGGTCAATAATTAAAAACAGTAATAAATGTCAGTAGTAACTTAAATGTTATAAAGTCAATAATTTAAAATTTAATGAAAATGATCATTTATTCCATTTTATTTTTATTCCAATTCTTATTTGCAAGAAATCTCTGTTCAATGAAATGTTTTTTCCTTCCACTACAAATGGAAAGGATCAAGTAATTAAATCTGTTACAAAACAAATAATATTTATTATTAAATCATAAAAACAAAAGTTGAATGAACGGCTACACTTGAATTTTAAAAAGTCAATCAAAAAAATTGTTGTGAATCGAAAATTAGAACAATGATTACAAGGAACTCGAACTGTTCAAGAAACCCAGCGAACTGAAAAACATAAAAAACCTGTGCAAAGTTTTTGAATACCGATGAAGGATATTGGAAGCGATAAATATCAACTGATACTTTTCTGTGGCAGACAAAATATGGTATTTTTTCTGAGTACTTTAATCTGGTATTTTTTTACCAGTCTACTTTGGCAAAATATCGATAGTATCGTCAAGAAAGTATCGATACCTCCGATATTTTAGTCAAAAGTATCGATACCAATATATCGGTACGAGTTTTTCATCAAAAGTATCGACAAAAAAAAAAGACATCCAAAAAAGTATCGATACTCCGATATATCGGTGGTATTGTGCCGTCCCTAGCTACTATCAGTCCGGGAGTGATTTTCATAACAATCCCCGAACATTTCGTCGAATTAGGATGAAACATTTAGAAGTTGTGGCTATTACAAGGATTTTACGTTTGCGCATGCGCAGAGGCTACGATAAATGATTTTCATAGGGATTAGAGATGGGCGGCATTTAACGTAACAGTTAAATAACCTATTTCGTTAATTCCGCTTGGAACCTATTACCAAAATAACCCTTCTGTTAAGGCCTAGGACTGGTGTGGACTGTATATAAATGATTGAAGAGCGATTTGGAGACGAAACTTGTATTAAACAACTCAAAAAGGTAAATTCAGCACAGTACATTCGAAAGGGGGTACATTGAACGAGATTTGCGATAGAAGTAGTAGTGGTAATGAAGTGACGACGTGTAGAAGCTGGGCATCACAGAAGTGGCAAAGGGGTGAACTGGCGAGTTCCGTCATTTTCCCAATAGGGCGCGCAGCAATCATACATCTTACAGCAATGTTACTGGCGCTGGATTCGAGTTATGAAGCGAAGGCTCCTCCATATCCTCCCCGCCTTGAAGAGGGATCTTCAAAGATGAAGTAGGGCTAGTGTCCTCCATGACTGGAAGAGGGCACAGCAAACGAACATTACGTTTGAACAGTCCAGAAGTGGTTTTAAGGGTCACAACTCTAACCACCCCATCAGGTCCAGGATGTAAAGCAACAACTCGGCCAAGAGTCCATGAAGAAGGTGGTGCCTGGTCATTTTTGATGAGTGCCAGAGTCCCACAAGCGATGTTAGACGACGTTGTTTTCCATTTGCTTCGGCGCTGCAGCTCTTGCAAGTATTCAGCAGACCAGCGATTCCAGAAGTGTTGAACAGTCTGTTGTACGAGCTGCCAACGTGAGAGACGATTCATTGGCTCTTCCAACAATGAAGGTTCAGGAGGAGCAGTAAGGCTGCTGCCGATCAAGAAGTGAGCAGGGGTAAGGGAGGCGAGATCGTTTGGATCAGATGACAAGGGAAATAATGGTCGCGAATTTAAGCAAGATTCAATTTGAGTCAACACAGTATTAAGCTCATTAAATGTTAAAATTTTAGAACCTACAATACGGTGCAAGTGAGTTTTAACAAGCTTCACACCAGATTCCCATAATCCACCAAAATTAGGTGACCTGGGGGGAATAAATTTCCACTGAATACAATCTTTGGCAAGAAAATTAACAATAGTGTGCCTGTGGGAATCTGAAAGCCACAAATTATGTAGAGATTCAAGTTCCTTCCTAGCACCCACAAAATTAGTTGCATTATCACAATAAATTGTGTGTGGCTTTCCACGTCTAGAAATAAAACATTTCAAAGCTGCTAAAAATGAATTAGTACTCAAATCTTCTACCAGTTGAATATGTATTGCTTTAGTTGATAAACAAATGAACAAACTAATATACGATTTGTAGCGTGATGCATTCCTCAGAGGTGAACTGCGAATCATGATGGGGCCAGCAAAGTCTAATCCACAGTGATAGAAAGGTCTTGATGGTTCCACACGAGGTTTTGGCAGGTTACCCATCCCTTGTTCAAGAGGTTTGGGGTTTGCTTTATAGCAATCAACACATTTGTGGAAAACCTTGCGAGCCAAGTTTCTACCACTGATAGGCCAATATTGCTCACGAATTATTGAAAGTAACGATTGTGGCCCAGCATGCGAGTTTTGGATGTGAATTTGACGGGCGATAATGAATGTTAGCCTGTTAATTGGCTCAGAGCCTCCATGCAACAAAACAATTGGATGCTTCTGATCGGGCGTGAGCGAGGATTCAGTTAATCTTCCTCCAACTCTGATGAGTTTGTCACCATCAAGAAAGGGATTGAGTGATGCGAGTACACTTGAAGTCTTGACACTTTTGCCAGACTTGAGATCGACGAACTCTTGAGGAAACATCAAATTCTGAGCAATAAGAAGGACTCTGATTTTTGCTTCAGAAAACTCAGTAGCAGAGATGGGTCCAATGGGTCTGGATCCTTTGGCATGACGGCGAATCCTCAAGAAACGATAACAATGCGCGATTACTCTTACGAGCTTGTCGAACGAAGAATATCTAGTCAAGACACTGACCATGTGATTTTTGTCCAAGGTAAAATTTGCACCCACAAGGGCGTTGATTTTGGGCTTTCGACAATCTGGCAATTCTTCATCATGAATGTTTTCAAAACAACCAAAATTGTCAATAATGCTATCTTCAGAGAGCCAATATGGGCCATGCCACCAGAGTGAATTGTCCACAAGTTCGTCAGCGTATAAACCACGGGAGATATGGTCAGCGGGATTGAATTGTGATGGTACGTGCCTCCATTGGTTAGGGTTTGATAATTCTTGAATTCTCGAGACTCTGTTAGCAACAAACGTAACCCATTTGGAGGGAGAACCATTAATCCAGGAAAGAGTGACGCGAGAATCGGTCCAATAAAAGATTTCATCTATATGAAAGTTAGCGAGTGATGGAATCATTTGTTCCACTAGATCTACGAGAAGTACTGCTGCAAGCAGCTCCAATCGCGGGAGCGTCTGAGATTTCAGAGGAGCAACTCGAGATTTCGAGGTTATCAATCTAGTCAAAGAGTTTCCGTTGGAGTCAACCGATCGAAGGTATAAACAAGCGCCATATGCGACGGTTGAAGCGTCGGCGAATCCGTGGATTTCTATACGTGAATACCCTTCAATCGCCAATCTGCGAGGGATGCGAAGTTTCTTCAAAGAGAGCATACTACGACCAAAGATTTTCCACTTCTTACAAAGCGACATCGAAATTGGTTCATCCCAGTCATACTCTTGGCGCCACAAATCTTGCATCAAGATTTTAGCCTTGGCGATGACAGGGCCCAAAAGACCTAAAGGATCAAAAAGTTTTGCGATAGACGAAAATAGGTGTCGTTTTGTTATTTGGCAATCAGGCTTTTCAAATTTGACTTCATCGAACGAAAAGGCGAAACAATCCTCAGAGGGTAGCCAAATCAAGCCAAGAGTGCGAACACAAGAATCATCGAAGGAAATGGAGGACTGAATTTCACGTTCACTCTCAGGGATGGAGTTGACAAAGTCTTTTGAATTGGAGCTCCATTTACGAATATTGAATCCACCCTGAGAGAGGTGCTCAGAAACTTCTCTACGAAGCTGTTCAGCTTTCTCAACGCTTTCACAACCGGTGATGAGGTCGTCAACATAAAAATGATTCCGAATTATCTCGGACGATCGGGAATGAGGATGATCTGTGGCCAGCTGTTGGAGAGTGCGAGTCGAAAGCCAAGAGGCACTGCTATTGCCATAACTGACGGTCAATAATCGATAAAATTTCAATGGATCATCTTGAGAATTTCTCCATACAATCAACTGGAGTTGGGTCTGATTAGGGCTAATCAAAACCTGTCTATACATCTTTTCGATGTCACCACAAATCAAAATGGGATAAGTTCTCGATCTGATGAGATGAGAGTACAACGACGCTTGAATTGTAGGCCCGACAGATGAGATGTCGTTCAGCGAGTAACCAGATGAAGTTTTACAAGAGAAATCAAAAACGACTCGAATCTTAGTTGTAGTGGACGTCTCCTTGAATACAGGATGATGAGGAACAAAATAGACGTTGGAATATTCACGAACTTTAGAAGCATCGATTTCTGCCATGTGACCAAGCTCAATGTATTCATCAATGAATTTCTGATACTGAAGTTTCAGTTCGGGATTCTGAGAAAATCTTTTCTCCAATCCATGAAATCGGCGGACAGCTATTTCTTTGCTATCGCCCAACAATTTTGGGTCATTTTTAAGAGGTATCTGAACAATATATCTTCCCTCTGGATTACGAGCGACTGACAATTTGTATTGATCCTCGTATTCTTGCTCCTCTGGCGCGAACTTGATCAAATCATGAGAGGATTCAACTTGTTCGATTTCCCAGAATTTACGAATCGATTTATCGAGGGATTCCAGAGTGGCGTTTGAGAGAATATGACAATGAGTAGTCAACGAGACAGTTGACTTTCCAGCAAATATCCATCCGAGCTTAGTTTCCCGGAGTGACAACGAGAAATGAGGTAATTGGAATTCACCATGACCAATTAATTCCCAAAATACATCAGCACCAATGAGTAGCTCAATTTCACTTTGATTCTGGAAATTTGAATCAGCAAGAACGATGTTTGATGGCAGGAATAAGTTTTTGATATCAAAATTGATTTGTGGAATGTAATCAGTGATTTTGGGAACAATCAAAAAATCCAAAGTGCGAGAAAAATTTGTAACTTTCGACGAAAACTTTGCTTCGGAGTGACTACAAATTGAGTGAGAAGAATTTACGAAACCATTGACTGACATGTTGATAGGCTTTCTTTTCAATGCAAGGCGATCGCAAACAGCAGAAGTCATGAAGCTGGATTGTGATCCGCAGTCAAGAAGGGCACGACAAGTGATCTGTTTTCCATTTGAACCATGCACCAGAACGTTAGCCGTGGAAAGCAAAACGACAGAAGGTTGACTGACGACAGAGGTGTAGGTAACTGGATTCAACGAATGAGGACTCGAAGTAGGATGCTGTTGATCGACACTCGATGACGACTGTGATACAGAGTGTGCTGCAGTATCAACATGTGCATCAGACGACTGATTATCTGATTGAATTCGGTGCAATAACGAATGATGATTTGATTTACAAGCATTGCAGCGATACGAAGATTTGCAATCCGAAACTCGATGCGACGTTTTCAAGCAATTGATGCATAATTGGTTGGATTTTACGTATGAGAATCTCTCAAACACGGTCATCTTCTCAAACGTAGGGCATTTGTGCAAAAGATGGGATTCATGGCAAAGAATACAAGGTTTTGATGTCTTACTTTCAACCATAAAACAACGAGAAGGTTTGTTGATTCGATCAGCTTTACTGTTGTTAGAATTCAAAGTATCTTGAATTTTAGAACGAGAGGTACCATTTAAGTGAGAGTTTATTGCATCCAAAATTTGACACTGGTGTTCCAAAAAATCAACCATTAATTTTAAGTTTGGTAATTCCTTAGGAGGAATTTCTTTTTGCCATTCCTTGTAGGTAACGGGATCAAGTTTGCAAGTAATCATATGTATTAAAAGAGTATCCCAAGTGTCAGTAGGTTGACCAAGGGCTTTCAAAGAACGAATGTGTTTTTGCGATGTATCAAGAAGCGATCGAATACTAGTGGCTGACTGCTTATCAATTTTTGGAATGTCAAATAATTCGCGAACGTGCTTCAAAACAGCTCGAGTTGGATTGTCATATCGATCTTTCAAAAGTTGGATTGCAACGGCGTAATTATTTGCAGTCAATTCCAATGATTCAACAATCGAATAAGCTTCACCACGCAACGAATTCTTGAGATATTTCAATTTTATTGGATATTGATAGAGTCGATTTTCATGTACGAGTTCTTTAAACATTGAAAAGAAGGATGTCCACTGATCAAACTGACCAGAAAACGTCGGGAGACTGAGGGGCGGCAAGCGAACGTCCGAAGGCGCGAAAGAGTACGATTGAGGAGGGGAAAGAGGCGAAGAAGCGTCCGAGACGGGCGGGAGACGTGGAGAAGCGACGAGAAGATCATCCCCCCTACCGACAATGGCGTAATACTTCGATTCGAACTCATCTCGCAACTCATCCTCAACAATAATCGAATCGGGATCATCGATTTGTTCTTCGATTTCGGCTTGCACCATCTCAAAATCCTTCCAAGTTTCCTTAATTCTACTTAATCTAACTTGAAATTCACCAATCGGAATATTTTGAGGATCTAACTCATCTAAAAACAATTCAAATTTGTCCAATCGGGACGTAATAACAGTTCTACGCTTGTAGAGGGCAGAAAGAATCGATTTCTTAGGTTTGCCCATGATTATCGATTTGAAATAATCGATTACAAAAGATCAAATGCGAAAAAATACACAAGAAAAGTCAAAATACTCGAAAATACGCAGTGTAGCGTACACAAAATAAAACGAACATTTATTTGAAGTGGTAGAAATCAAGATCGAATGTAAAAATGAGGGCAATAACACGAAAAATTCGAATAATCGATCCAAAATCGAAGTGATTTGGCACAACAAACAGGAACAATGGCGAAATGAATATGGATATTTTTACTGTGCTGACTCAAAACTTATGCGTACGATGTAGGTACGATAGTACTAAACGAAATTGAACTCAAGGTATGCGAAATGATGATAAATTGGAACGAATACGAAAGGATTACCTTGAGGGACGAATGGGTTGGTTGGGTGATGCAATGATGGCGATGTTCCGGGATCCGTCTTCCAAGGCGAAGCGATTTTCAGCGAAGTTCGACGTTATCCGGTATAAGAAGGACCAAATGTTAAGGCCTAGGACTGGTGTGGACTGTATATAAATGATTGAAGAGCGATTTGGAGACGAAACTTGTATTAAACAACTCAAAAAGGTAAATTCAGCACAGTACATTCGAAAGGGGGTACATTGAACGAGATTTGCGATAGAAGTAGTAGTGGTAATGAAGTGACGACGTGTAGAAGCTGGGCATCACAGAAGTGGCAAAGGGGTGAACTGGCGAGTTCCGTCATTTTCCCAATAGGGCGCGCAGCAATCATACATCTTACAGCAATGTTACTGGCGCTGGATTCGAGTTATGAAGCGAAGGCTCCTCCATCTTCTATTAAATAACGTTTCACGGAAGGCTCCAAAATGTGCGGAGCCAGAACAATAGCTTGGGGTATTTTTTAATCGAAAAAGAGTGAAAATACACTAACACTTAAATGTGTCGGAAATAACTTTATAGAAACCCCAACTTAGGTAGGAGAAAACTAGAGATCAACGGAATGATACTTTGGAATTGAATAACAGTATAGCATGATAAACAAACAAACGTTGGTCGGGAACGAAAAGTAGAAAAGGATACCTTGGAATGGTATGTCGGAATGAGCTTGTGAGAAGGTCCCCAAGATAACCTATTAATAAATAACAGGTTATTGGAACCTGTTACCCATCCAGAGCGGTAACGGTGGAACATAATACCAAATGTAACCGTTTCGCCCATCTCTATTAGACTAGACGTTAGGTGTCAAACCGGCGCTAGTTCTCCCAAGCCCCACGGGGAGCGGTGACCGATATTACCGATAATTGGAGCGCAAATTAATGCCAAGCTATGGCCAATTTATCGCTTATTAGATTATTGCATAAAATCTATATATTTTCTCTTCTTCTATATCAAAATCCAGCCGCCCTTTGAGTCCATCTATATCGTCCTCTATATCTTCTCCGGTCTAATTTGGGAATGATATGCAACATGCTTTGTAAGTCATTCAACTTGGGTTGTGACTCGCATTTCTAGTGAAGAGACAAACAAAATATATTGATGTTTGAGGCACGATTTTTATGAAACCCCTTTCTTGCAGAGATCAAAGATCTTGTTACACCTCGAAATCACACTAATCAAGGGAAAAGGATTTCAGAATCAAAAGATTTTTGAATGAATACTTCGGATGAAAAGAAAACAGAAATACACTTACACATGCGCGAGATCAGTAATCAGTAAGCAAAAGAAAAATGAGCCTAGCTTGCCGCTACACTGCGAATTCATTTAGATGTTTCAACGAAAGAGATACCTACGTAAATAATACGTAATACGAAACAGTAAAATGAGGCACTCCCAGTTGTCCCGGAGAAATAGATACGTGAATCCAAATTAACCACCAATGTTCATGTATCGTTTGTTTGTAAATTACATCACTTTTTCATGGTGTGCCGAAGGGAATTGTGAAATTCAAAACTTCGCTTACTAAGTACCTGTGTTAGGAAATAGTTCCACTTTTCTAACGAAAGAAGGACGCAAGTACCTAAAGAAATCTATTCTACTCGGCGAGATAGGTACCAAAAGCTCGATTTTGGAAATTTTGTCACTTAGGAGGTATTTTTGCATAATGCGGTCCAATTTATGTTAAAGCGTGATCAACAAGACTGAAAAAAATTCTATAATTCGCCTCTGCTGCACTCTCGGGTCTGTCTTGTTAATTAACATCAAATTATCGGTAACATCGGTAATCCTGCGCTCCCCGTGGGGCCAGGGAGAACTAGCGCCGGTTTGACACCTAACGTCTAGTCTCTATTAGGGATCCATCTCCAAGACAACCAGCACAATCCCTGAAAATTTCATCGATTTCGTACGATAACTTCGTATAGTTTTGCCCGTTACGAGGATTTCATGGCAGACAGACACACGGACAAACAGACACGGAACCATCATTGTCCAAAAAGGGCTTAAAAACGTAAACATTTTTAAAAAATTAAAAAAGAGAACCTCCTCCTTCGCGCCTACGGCGGTTTTTAAGTCGGTAAAAAGCGAGAGAAAATTTCGATTTTGGAGAAAAAAATTTTCAACCTTGGAAAATGAAAACAATGCTTCCGCTACTTTCTTTCAACGCTACTTTCATTTTTTTTTTTTTTTTTTTTTTTTTTTTTTTAGTAACTCCCCTCAAAGACAAAATGTCTTTTTTGACGGAGGGGGCACGCCAAAAATAAAAATAAATAAATAAATAAAAAAAAAATAATGGGGAGGACGCCCAGGACTCACCCGACGCCGGCCCTAGGGATGAGGGAAGATGAGGAAGGTGGGGGTGGGAGAGAGGGATGAAGGGAAGTGCCTCTATAAAACGACCACCAGTTCAAATATGAGCCGAGCAGGACACGGGTGGTGATACCACGGAGTACGCCTACTGAGATGCCCAACTCACGCAACTCCGTGGCACTTTTCCCGCACCACACCCCGCGCCATGATAAGGTTGCAGCCATCACCCTGATGTTGTTGGGTGCCACTCCTTTTAGCTCAGACACCGCTTGCCGTAAATCATTTCTATCATACTTTCTTATCTTAGCCCGCCAAGTCTGCTCCATGTCCAAGCTGCCATTGACAACTTGGACATCCAGGATAATGCAAGACTGGTCGGGCTTGACGGCAACAATGTCGGGCTTCTTACCCTGGTCACTTGGCATGTGATACAATCTCTCCCTCTCAACATCCCAGCCGCTAGATGACAAAGCACCTGCTATCTGCTTGGCGACCGCATCATGACGTAAAATGCGGCCCCCATGAGTCCGAGGACATTGCTGCACTACATGATACAGATGTTCATTTCCACTCCGACAGGCGCGGCAAAGGGGTAGAGTTGTCCCACGACTACCCCTCGAACACCGTACCGCAGTTGGCAGAGTTGCAATGCGGACGGCGTGGAAGTGTCGGTAGTCGCGGGCCCCAATGCCCTCCGAAGCCCAATCTACCCATTGGGAAGAGACAGGGCTTTCGGAGCACTGTCGGAGTTCTTTACCATCTACTGACTCATGCAGCGCAGCAGCGAACTCAGCAGACGAACTGGGTTTTGGAGCAGATGGTGTTGCTCGGTCGCACCATGCTAACTGCTGCCTGACAAAATCAAGATCAGCAGCCGCACGGGCGACCTCCCAGCTCGACCCTTGAAGGGCTAGCAGGCGCTGGCGGCGCAATGAAGGGATACATGCCGAGAGAGACACAATGCCAAGCCCACTGGATTTGACCGGTGCGTGAACATAGGCACTTGGGACACCAGGTGGGAACCTCAGCCAAGAGCGCACAGCAGAGCGAACTTGTCGATCTAACTCTTGCAGCCTCCCCGCCGTAAGCCTGCCAAAGACTAACCCATAGGTCAGCTTTGGCAGTAAGTACGTGCGGAGGAGGCGCAGCTTCTGCTGTGGCTTCAATGGAGCCTTGGTAACGCGAGCTAGCGCTCTACCAAGGTCCACACGGCTGGCACTAATGGTGGCCACCCCCATGAAGTCGACTCCAAGGTACCGCCAAACCTCCAACACGGATCGAGACGGGATGGGGGATTGTCCTATGACAAAACCCCCATCCACAACTTTCACCTTATGTTGGCGACCCGACGGGACCAAGGAGACCGACCCACACTTATCGGGGTTAACCACAAGTCCACACCTGGCTAGCTGCTTAGCAAATGCATTGAGGGCGATCTGCAAGCCCTCACGGGTTTCTGCAAGTAGGATAACATCATCGGCAAAAGCCAATGCTCCTACTCGCACCCCAGGGGCGAGATCAAACCCTACTTCTGTGGGCAGCTTACCCAAGGCCGTGTCCACGACCAGGTTGAAGAGGAGTGGTGATAGGGGATCCCCCTGGCGTACCCCACGCCCGATCCGCACATCCCCTGACACCTCACCTCCTGCCTCCAGGACCGTCACGCCTTCCTGGTACAGACAGGCCACATACTCGATTAACCGAGATGGGGCCCCGACACCACGAAGGCAATCGGTCAGGGCAAGGTGACTGACTGTATCAAAAGCCTTAGCGACGTCCAGAGCAGCCAGATGGAGTTGGCGGCGCTTCATACGGGCCAGCGAGATGACAGTTTGGAGAACTGTAAGGTTCTCCGCCGTGCCATCTGCTGGCCGAAACGCTCTCTGGACATCACCAATGATACCAGCCACCTGGAGGCGAGATGCCAGTACTTTCTGGAAGTGGCGGAAGACTACCGAGGACACAGAGATCGGTCGATAGCCTCCAGGCCCACTTCCCCCTTTCTTTGGGATGAACACTGTTCGGGCTCGGGTTAACGCTTTCGGGGGTCTTCCCGCAAGGAGGAGTAGGTTGAGGACGAGCAGCTTAATCGTCTTAGGTGCTTTATTCCAGCGACGGGCGGAAATACCATCAGGTCCAGCGGAAGTGGAGTTCTTGACACGGCACTTATGTGCCTCGTCAAACAGCACCGGCGAACACATGACCCTGCGCAAGGAATCCCTGGTAGAGACTGGGGGAACCACACGCTCTCCAGGGTCGTGACTGGGAGCACTCAGAAGTGGCTCCCAGAAATCCACAAACTCCTGGAGAGGGGGTTGAACTTGATTTTCCCCAGGCTCTTCCAGTACCTCCGCAGCCACACGCGCCGGATGCTTCCTCCACAAACTCTGAACCCGGTGGTACTCCCGCCGTCTTGCTTGTTTAGCTGCTCTGCGACCTCCACGCAACACCACTCTAGGAGGAGGTCTCCCTTGGTGTTGCGTCACGGTTGCGTCCCCAACCCGCGGGAAGATTCTCCCTAAATAGGCTGCCACCTCATTTTCCAGGTTATCCAGCCCTTCAGCAGCCCGCCTCGCCAGATCCTGCAGGTAGGTGCTTTCATAGCCTTCAATACGACCTACCTGCCCCCTGAGCCTCAAGACTTCGGTCTTCAGATCGGCAAGAAGACCGGAGGTCCCGGGGGAGGGATACTGAATGGCAGGCCGCTGCTCCACATCAGCAATAGGAGATGCGGGAGAAGCCCCACCGCTATTTGCCAGGATTGCTTCCTGGACAAGCTGCTTATAGTGGGGCTTCAGGCGGATGTTCTTGATGGCAATGACTGTGCGCATGGGAAAACGTTCGCTTAAATAAACATTGATATTGCGTACCCCACTGCGCACAGCCACCACCTCATCTGCCGCCATCCTGCGCAATTCCTCGGAAGCATACCTGTGCTGTACTCGTTCAATATCAATAGCAGCATTAGCAGCAACAGGATGCTTCCGTCTGACGTGGAGACCAAGGCCAGACCTGGTAGTGAAAGCTCGCTCACAATGGGCACACTGGTGGTTCAAAGAGGCAGTGGAAGAGGAAGAGGGTAGGGATGATGAGGAAGAGGAGGAAGGTGAGGATGGCCGACGCCCCTGCCTGGGGCGCCTCTGAGCGCCTCCCCTAGAACCCCGCGTGCCAATGGGCAGGCGGGGGTTATGAGGCATCTCTTGGTTGTTCTCCATAACGGGGGGGCGCTTAAAATGAAGGGTCAGGGAACCCATTTTAATTTTTAAAAAATTAAAAAAGAGAACCTCCTCCTTCGCGCCTACGGCGGTTTTTAAGTCGGTAAAAAGCGAGAGAAAATTTCGATTTTGGAGAAAAAAATTTTCAACCTTGGAAAATGAAAACAATGCTTCCGCTACTTTCTTTCAACGCTACTTTCAATGACAATTTTGAATCTTTTCACCCCCACGTCTACCTTTGTGAAGAAGAGCCCCTTGAGATTCAAACGAAAACTTGTCGTAAGATTGAATAGGTAGAAGATGGTGAAATACGACAAACGAAAAAAAACTCCAATCCCCCTGGACCCCCGGATGGTTACTTCTTAGAGCCTTCGGATAAAATTAGATAAACATGGAACATGCTTTAGCCCTATTGTTTTGTTTGCTGTTTCTTTTTACTAGGAATTTGTTGTCTGTTGTTTTAATTTAGCTCTGTATGGGCCTGCTTTTCAAATTGCTCGTCATTTCATTCACCTCTTGATGCCTCAAAGTTATTGTTATTATTAAGAAATTCAACGTCTAAAACGTTGAAGAACAAACACATCGCAACTAAAAGCCCGCGTTCATGACAAAATCTCGCCTAGGTTTAAAGATCCTTTGATTACATTCGTAAAAACGCTGCAAATCATTGCTCAAAGGTTTATTATTTTCTGTATAGATCACTGGTTCTCCATCAATAGCACCTACCACCATCTGTATTCTCCCTTGACCTTCCCTCTCAAATTTCAGCTTCCTGCGTTCAATAGGATTGAAAATGACTTCGGAGCTCACTCAGCTGATCAGTGATCTGAGGAGTGAAGAAGATTCCTCGAATGCTGGAGACGCCTGGAAGAGCACTTTCATTCAATAGGATTGAAAATGGCTTCGGAGCTCACTCAGCTGATCAGTGATCTGAAGAATGAAGAAGCTTTTGAGCAATGATTTGCAGCGTTTTTTACCCACCAACATTTTTTTTACCTACCAGCTTTTTTTTACCTACCAGCTAGGTACTACCTACCACACCATACTGGCTTCACACCTTCACAATCTAGTTTATTAGAAAGAACTAAACGCTTCACACTCGATTGGAAAAATAGAAAGCTTCATATGGAAATTTGATTACTGGTTACGCAGAAGGCAAAACTGTATACAAATCGAAGAAATGAACAGCGATCGCATTTTAGTCCGATAAAATTTGAATGGAGATTAGACCTCTTTTGCGATTCACACTCATGATTCTGTTTTATCGAAGGAAAACCTTCAAGTACTCGTAGGGACCGAACGGTTTGTCCTACAGAGCTCCGGGTGGTCTCAAAAATTTTTGAAAATTCAATACTATTTAAAATTGGTGAAAAAACGATACCTTAATTTCGAGAGTTTTCGAGCTAGGGCACTCTTGAAAATTTCAACCCTTAATTTTCACCCCTTAGAAGTGACTGACATCAACCAAAAGCTTCGCGGCACAACTAGACCCCAAATGGAGCCCATATACCAAATTTGAACCAAATCGGTCCAGTGTTGCTAAGAAAAGTGCCACGGACGGCGGACGGCGGACGGGGGACGGCGGACGGACATTGCAAATTTGGATTCTACGCACCTTGAAACGTAAAGTGACAAAGTTTGAGGGGGGGTTATAAAAATTTTTTGCGATACGATCACATAGGCTTATTATTAGAAATAATAAACCAAAACCAAGCCAACACTAATATAATCCACTAAATCGATGTTGGTTTTCACCGCGAATGTTGTTTACAGTTCTTTTAAATCAGAGGTATATCTCGGCTTCGTCTATATTTACAGCTGTTTTGGCAGTTTATAATTTACGCATAAATTAAGGGCTTTTCAACGAGTGGCGAACGATTTTCGTGGGATGGAAACTAACGGCAATACATTTCCCTAGAAACGGATCGGTTGTAAGTGAAAATCTTTACAAAATCCCGCGCTGCTTTCGTTCCACGGTTTCGTCACGTTTTTGTCTAGTTAGGTGATGCTAAAAAAAGTTAGGTGATGTTCCATGCTAAAAAAGTTTAAGGAAATCCAGAGGTATACTTATTGATCATGTACCCCGAATTTCAATGGTCGGGTTCCATTCGAAAGCCTCAATAAGAACCGAAATAATGAAAAATCGTGTATTATTATTATTATTATTATTAGTGTATTATAAAATCGGGTATTACGCTGTTAATAACGACTATTGGGGAAAATCAGTGAGTCAAACGTAACAGAAGTGAGCTGGTGTGTCCAACGTAAAGCCTCCGTTTGGTATGCAGAGCTCTGAGTGGTCTCGTTCGATTACTAAAATTGTTTAATATTTTAAATGGAAGAAAACCCAATATTTTCAAACTGAAAGTTTTCGAGCTAGGGCATTTTGAACATTTCATTTAGGAAAATGGTGCACTGGTGACGGCGCGGGAGGTCTACCTCACCTTCAAGACCGCTCGGTCTTGCGGGTTATTGCCTATCCTGCTCAGCGCTCAGGGCAGTCACCCGCTCCCAACTGAAAGACGTTGACAAAATTAATTGAAAAGAAAAACGTCTGCCAAGTGGGTGTTGCACATAGCTTCATCATATCCATAACCCGATTGCATAGATGATCGATACATAGTAGTTAATCTCAAAACATCAATCTCTAAGTACCTTCCACTACCCTCATAGGGGACCATCTACACCCCAACCCGCACAATCTCTGAATATTGTTGGAAAATGTAGAAGTTAAGGCTGTTACAAGGATTTTGCGCATGCGCACGAATTACTTTCAATCTGGGGGCTATGATTTTCATGGGGGACCATCTACACCCCAACTCGCATAATTCCTGACGATGTCATCGATATCAAAGGGGATTTGATTTGATTTATTTAACAAATCAGGGTTACATAGGGCCTTAGGGCCCTCTCTTACCGTAACCCTGAAAGGGTTATGACAATAACTCGGCCTTAATCAATCAATGTCTTAGCTTCAATAATTAAATAATAAATAACAACATTCAATCTTCTTCATTTCAAATAAGTACTTCAATATTGTAAATTTTCTACTCACTATATAATTTATAAATATTGGGAAAATAAGTGTTCCTTGAAACGGTTTTTGAAACTGCTGGTGGTCATATTTGTGTCGAACAATTCTAAATTTTCATTGTACGTTCTGATGCTCCTAACTATAAATGATTTGTTATATAAGCTTGTGCGGTGGAGTGGAACTTGGAGTAATTCATTTGCATATCGCGTATCGCGCTGATGAATATTACTCATCGTAGTAAATTGTTTACTAAGATAGCTAGGAGTTGAAAATTTCAATATTTTGAACAGCAATACAGCATCGGCGAGTTTAATTTTTTTTCCTAATTTTCAGCCATTTCAATTTTAGGTAATATGGCGTGACGTGTACATCTAGTTTCAGTCTATATACAAATCTGATAACAGCATTTTGTGCTTTTTGGAGTACCGTGACTTGCTCATTATTCAGAGGTCCAAAAGCAGTGAGTGCATATTCAAAATTATGCATCACCAAGGCTTGTACTAGTTGTACTTGTACTAGTTGTAACCGACATTGGAAAGGGAAATCTATAGCTATTCTAATCAATTGATATAGACTTTTATAAACATTTATACATATAGATGTCGCATGAGATGACCACGATAAATCGCTTGTCATTATTACCCCCAGGTTCTTTGCTTCTTTTACATAATCTAAATTCACTAGGTTGATATTTATCTTGGGTAAGCTTTTTAAGTTTATTTTTGATAAGAGTCTATTATATCCAAGTACCATGGCTTTACATTTTGCTTCATTAATTTTCATACCGTTTTTTTCGCACCATTTAGAAGTTGACATTTAGAAGTTATGGCTATCACGAAGATTTCATGACAGGCGGACAGACAAGGAACCAAAATGGTTCAGGAAGGTATGAAATGTAAAACGCGAGTGGAAATTTTGATTTTGGAGAACTTTTTTTTCAACCTCGAAAGGTTAAAACAAATCTTCCGCTACTTTGGCAGACTCGGAAGCAAAAACATGGATTTTCTGCGCTTTGTCTTTCTCTTCTTTTCATTCCATAGAATTTTATTGACAAGGAAGAAAGGTTTCAAATTAGGTCATACTAAAACCCTAATGGGGACAATCCAAATCAAATTTCACTATGCCAAGTTACTTTTATTAAACCACTTTCAGAAAGCTGTAATTCGAGGGTCGCTGCTGGGTATGAAGTACCTGTCGCAGAAAAGGACTCCGGGAAATTCGGTAATCGTCAACGTGGCGTCGACGCTGGGTATCGACGCCGACCCCCCGTACCTTCCCATCTTCTCAGCGACGCAACACGCCATAGCAGGACTCACTAGGAGTTTGGGAGTAAGTTAGTGGATATTTAAGCAGTGGAAAAGCTCGACCAAGACAAACAGCCGTATTCACAAACTGCACTAAGTGGGGCTTTTTACTAAGTGGAGCTTGCAAGCTGTACTTTAGAGAAAACGCTATTCACGATCCAAACTTTAGAATAAGTGTCACTTTAGCCGCACTTTACTGAAGCCGAACTTTCATAAAGTTACACTTTCTGGGTAAGTTTGGCTCCTACCACACTTTACTGGCCCTTAGTGCAGCTTTTGACGAAGCTTCGACAGCCGTTTTACGAAGTTTTTCTGTTCGGATTTAGATGGAAAAACGCTGCAAATCATTGCTCAAAGGTTTATTATTTTCTGTATAGATCATCCTTCTGTATAGATCACTGGTTCTCCATCAATAGCACCTACCACCATCTGTATTCTCCCTTGACCTTCCCTCTCAAATTTCAGCTTCCTGCGTTCAATAGGATTGAAAATGGCTTCGGAGCTCACTCAGCTGATCAGTGATCTGAGGAGTGAAGAAGATCTCCTCGAATGCTGGAGACGCCTGGAAGAGCACTTCCATTCAATAGGATTGAAAATGGCTTTGGAGCTCACTCAGCTGATCAGTGATCCGAAGAGTGAAGAAGATCTCCTCGAATGCTGGAGACGCCTGGAAGAGCACTTCCATTCAATAGGATTGAAAATGGCTTTGGAGCTCACTCAGCTGATCAGTGATCTGAAGAGTGAAGAAGATCTCCTCGAATGCTGGAGACGCCTGGAAGAGCACTTCCATTCAATAGGATTGAAAATGGCTTTGGAGCTCACTCAGCTGATTAGTGATCTGAGGAGTGAAGAAGATCTCCTCGAATGCTGGAGACGCCTGGAAGAGCACTTCCATTCAATAGGATTGAAAATGGCTTTGGAGCTCACTCAGCTGATCAGTGATCTGAAGAGTGAAGAAGATCTCCTCGAATGCTGGAGACGCCTGGAAGAGCACTTCCATTCAATAGGATTGAAAATGGCCTCGGAGCTCACTCAGCTGATCAGTGATCTGAAGAGTGAAGAAGCCTTTGAGCAATGATTTGCAGCGTTTTTACCCACCAACATTTTTTTACCTACCAAATTTTTTCTACCTACCAGCTAGGTACTACCTACCACACCATACTGGCTTCATACCTTCACAATCAAGTTTATTAGAAAGAACTAAACGCTTCACACTCGATTGGAAAAATAGAAAGCTTAATACGGAAATTTGATTACTGGTTACGCAGAAGGCAAAACTGTAAACAAATCGAAGAAATGAACAGCGATCGCATTTTAGTCCGATAAAATTTGAATGGAGATTAGACCTCTTTTGCGATTCACACTCATGATTCTGTTTTATCGAAGGAAAACCTTCAAGTACTCGTAGGGACCGAAAGGTTTGTCCTACAAAGCTCCGGGTGGTCTCAAAAATTTTTAAAAATTCGATACTATTTAAAATTGGTGAAAAAACGATACCTTTATTTCGAGAGTTTTCGAGCTAAGGCACTCTTGAAAATTTCAACCCTTAATTTTCACCCCTTAGAAGTGACCTACATCAACCAAAAGCTTCGCGGCACAACTAGACCCCAAATGGAGCCCATATACCAAATTTGAACCAAATCGGTCCAGTGTTGCTAAGAAAAGTGCCGCGTACGGCGGACGGACGGAAATTTTTTTATTCGATTTTCGTATTCTACGTACCTTGAAACGTAAAACATCAAATTTTGAGGGGGGTTAAAATTTTTTTTTCTTGCTCGATTCCAAAGGCTTATTATTGAAAATAATAAACCAAAACGACTACACGGAATGTTTTGCAGTATCTACGGAAAGGAGACGAGTACAAATGGGGTGTGCGCATGGGTCGGAAAAACTGTTAATTGAATAGGTGGCTGGAGTAACATTGAAAGTAACGTTCAATGTTACTTTCAGGCAAAATCGGTTTTTGGTTGAACAACGTTCATTGTGAAAAGGAGGATCAGAATATGTAAGAATATTAGTTCCGACAATGTCCGATACACTGCGCAGACAGCTGGTTTCATGGCGATCCGGTTTCCATGTTGTGGAGCAACGTTGCATGTTGTTACGACGCTTAGCGTGAAGGGAACTGCTGCATAACCTTCCTCTTTATTATTAGTCCTTTTGATTTTGTTTACTGCTATTACACTGAAATTCATCAGACATTTCTCATCACAGGGCACAGTTTTTTGCCCTGTGACAGAGATTTCGCACTCATTGAGCGAGCTAAAAAAAAAAAGGCTATACCACTGGTACCGTCCGACTGGAAGCATGTCATTGCAAATGCCAAAATAAACAGCCCATTTGTTATCTGCGAGATGAGTCAGGATGACTTCAAGGACATTGAAACTCTTGAGCCACAGAGAATCAAGAAGAACGTTCAGATCACCAAGTTTGTTTGGATGAAAGTGACTGAAGATGACCGTGTTTCACTTTATTCGAGGGAATCCCATAACACACTGAGACCATCTGTATTTTTGGCTAACAACAATGTGACTGCATATACGGATCTCCCAAAAACCTACTCTGCTCCTCTACCCATCTCTAGAGAAAAGAAAAAGGAATTTATGGACATGGCGCAACACCTGACAAGCCCTGAACATCGCATATTTTACTCCAACATTCCAAGTGTCTAAGAAGTTCATCAAAATTATTTTGCTTTTTCTACCTACAGAAATTATTATACTTGTAGTAGTGAATATACATAAAAATTTTACGTAGGTTTGTGTTCAGTTTCATTCACACTTTCAGACATCTTTATATTCAGTTACCTATACATAAAAAATGAATAAATTAACAATGAAAAGGTTATATTGCATTCTGAAAGTAAAAGTTAGCAAAGAAAACCACCTACACCGTTTCATAGATCTTGTGGAACAACGTTCAATGTATGCGCGATGAGAGAATTTGAAATTAAAAGGAAATTTTCATTAATCACAGCGTTCCTGAAAAGTAGAGTTTTTTAAAAATTGAACGTTGCTCCAGCCACCTATTCAATTGTTATTTCTAAACTAGATCTCATTCTGAGAATTTTGACGCCAACGGCGACCTTCTAGCGTGAGAAGACCTTTTTAGCTTAACCCTGAAGCTGGGTTCACATAGGTGCGTAAAGTCCGTAATGCGTAATGCGCAAAAAGAGAAGCGGGGGTGTTCTGTAATGCAGAAAGTGCGTAATACAGAAAAGAGCGTTCACATGGCTGAATGATTACAAGATTACGCAGAAGGGCGCAGAACGTTCTGCGCAGAATTGTTTCCTAACCAAAACAATGATTCTGGTTGTTTTGTCAATAAACGAGACAGAGTCAATAAACTTTCTGAGAACAAATTACGAGAGTTTGTTACGAAGTTTGTCGAAGTTCATCCGTAATGCGTAAAATATCCAATTTTTTCAAAACGATACACTCAGCTCCAAAAGTCGACATCCGCAAAGATCAGTCCCGCACCCTCAATTGGCTCAAGCCAATAGCATCCAATTACGGATTACGGACAGGGGCGTCGCGTGATAATATTCGTCAGGCAAACAGCTAGGATGCAAATTATTACACAAAGGTTTATTGTTTCTGTATTGATCACGTGCCAGCAAAGAACTCAGCTTTGTCATTGTCACCACCTGCCAACCATGTTTTACCTTCACAATCAAGTTTATTTGGAAGAATTAAACGCTCCACACTCCACTGGAAGAAATAAAGAATTCCTTCGTTTAGAAATTTGATCACTGGTTGCTAAGGAAGCAAAACCGAGTACATCCCAAAGAAATGATCGGCGAAAGCATTTTGGTTAACTAAAATTTGAAGGGCGATCACGCCTCTTTTGCGATTCATACTCGTTTTTCTAACTTCTCGTAGGGAGCGAACAGTTTGTCCTACAAAGCTATGGGTAGTCTCATTCGATTCCGAAAACTCAATGGTACAATCTTAAATTTCTGATAAAACAATACCTTCATATCGAGAGTTTTCGAGAGAGGGTGCCTTTGGAAGTTTCAGCCCTTCCGTTTCACCGCTTAGAAGTGACTTACATCAACCTTACTTAGTATCACAATCTTCACGATCAGGTTGACAGTACTCTGAACGACCAAACATCAACGACAGAAGTTGTGTTCCCGATCATGAAATTGTTTTTCTTTGTTGTATGATCACAAAGGAATTGATACTCAATAATACGGAATCCCTCCATTCAACTACAAATTTGGTAAAAATCTACATTGCAGGACAACGTGCATTTCAAAGCCTCCGGCGTTCGCGTTATTGGAATCTGTCCAGGACCGACGGAAACCAACCTGATGACCTGCCAACAAGACAAAGCCCTCGTACCTGATTGGTCGATAGCAGCAAATATGCAGTTCATGGAAAACTTTCAAAAGTAGGTGAACTGTAGAAATGGCTGTTTACTGTTGAGCCTCCGAACCACAACTCGCCGACAGCTGGATGATACCTATTATACATCCACCCAAATTCCAGACGTGTCAGCAAGGCTAGTCTTCTTTAACGTGGTTGTACTGTTTTCTAAGTCAATTTTTTTTCTCTAAGTACTTAGATAGGTTCGTCTTTTTTTCACGTTCTACCATAAGTTCGACTGTAGTTTAGGGATGGGTATCGATACTTTCGTACCGATACTAGATATTTGGATTCGATATTTCTTAATATTGAATATCGATACAGTTTTCTTAAAAAATTCAAGAAAATTGTTTAAAAAAAACAAAAAACTCGGCCCTTCGAACCTCACATGTGTACAAGCCCCCTGGACTTACTGCTTAGAGCCTTCGGCTAAAATTCAAGAAACATGGAACATGCTTTGTTTGTTTGCTGTTTTCTTTTACTAGGAATTTGTTGTCTGTTATTTAATTTAGCTCTTTATGGGCCTGCTTTTCTAATTTCGCGTCATTTCATTCGCCTCTTGATGTCCCAAAGGTATTGTTATTATTTAGAATTCGAAAACATCTAAAACGTCGAAGTACACATTGCAACTAAAAGCCTAGGTTACAAAATCCTTTGATTACTTTTTGGTAAAAACGATACCAGCCAACTACATAAATAAAAATTCGCTAAATCGAAGTTGGTTCTTACCATGCATAAACGTGTAGGTGGCATAACTTCGACAGAAAAATGAACTTGGCAACAGAGAAGGTATGTTTACAACAACATAGAGAAGGAATGCTGAACCATGCAACGAGAAGGATTGTGGACCAATCAACAGGAAGGAATCAGGCTCTGGATCGGCAGAGTTTGCACTATCAATGAGGACCGTCGTGGTTCGAAACTCGGCCGTTCGCGCTTCGAAAACCGGAGTGTCGAAAATGGCGTATGATCGGAGTGTTGGAAAAGGCATTGGTTCCTAGTGTTTAAAACCCACTTTCGCGTCCCCCTTTCGCGACTTTTTCGGATAGTTACCCTGGAGCAATAACATGTCCTATGTAAAAAAATAAAAAATGAAAAAATGAAGAAGGTAGAGGAGAGGGTTTTGGGTTATTACTGTTCGGTTACAGCTCTTCCCACAAAGAAATAAAGTTTATATTATGAAGAAAATGTTCAATAACATAATATGTTATTATTATGTTTATATTATTAATATTATTCACAATTGATAGCAGGAAATGAATAAACATTGTTGAGAAGATATTAGCATGGAACATAGCCATCACCTAGCTGGGCAAAAATGTGACGGATTCTGTAAAGATTTTCACTTACAACCGACCCGTTTTTATGGAAATGTATCGCCGTTAGTTTTCATCCCACGAAAATCGTTTGCCACTCGTTGAAAGGCCCTCAATTTATGCCTAAATTATGTACTACCAAAACTCATCATTTCAATTTTCAAATTACACCTCCAACAATGGACGTATCCACGAGTTTATCTTATTTTTCGGATATACTCGTACTTATAAATATATTTTGTGACACTGAAGTATCGATACTCGATATTTTGAAATATCGATACTCATACCAAACTATATTCAGGATATCGATACTCGAATACGATACAGAATCAATACTTTTGTACCGATACCCATCCCTACTGTAGTTGTACTGTTTTCTTAGTCAACACTTTTTTTTAAGTAGATAGGTGCGTCTTTTTTTCAACTTCTACCATGAGTT